>VWZO01009209.1:161-102274 GCA_013396975.1 Bucco capensis | reverse complement strand
AGGTTGATAGGGCTAGGACAAAGGCTGGACTTGATGATCTTCAAGGTCTTTTCCAGCTGTAACTGTTCTATGATTCTATTCTATGATTCTAAGAAAGATGTGTGGTATGTCCTAAACTGAGCTATTTCCTGAGTGCAATGAGACAAGCTCTGTTTATCCAAACACTGTCACTTCTTTTATTATGTTCTTTTCTTCCCTCAGACTGATCTTAAGTAGCACGGTCCCTTGCAATTTTTCTCTTTTTCACATGAATCTAATTTTCCCCTAAGAAAAATAGGTGACACAATTTTTAATATTTTTAAAAATTAATTTTACACTGTTGCAGCAAATGAAAGCTGCTAACTAAATTCTAGTTCATGGTAGACAGAATGCTCTCAAAATAATTAAAGATTTATGTATGAACACATGTTTTACATCCTTCAAATTCTACTTAAAATCTCTTGTACCTTTAAGGTGTGAAGCTTCTTCTTTAGGTAGAGCAGGAGGTACTTTTTCTTTGTGGACAGCTTTCTTTGGTACTTCAGGAACTTAAAAAAATTGATTTATTTTAGAAATTTGCACTAGAAAATGAGTAGCAAAGTTTTGTGAAATGATAGAAAATTCTACTACAACAATATGAAAATACATAGTATTAACCTGTGAATATAACTCAACAGCTTTATTTTCTGGAGTTCACTGTTCTACTAATTCCTAGCTCTCAGTTCTGAATTTCCTCTTCTCTTAAGACAGAGTAGTTAGGTTGGTTTTTTTCTTATCAAACAATCTTTAGGAATTCTGTCAATTTAAAGGGTTTGCTTTTTTTTTAATTTCAAAATTGCCTATAAAAGCAAGGCAAAATTCCTGTGTAATTAACCAAATATTATATATCAAACACCTACAAAGTTCTTCAGCACTGCAATTTTATTACAAAACTCTATTTCTATGAAAAAAATTCTGTGGCTTTGTATTTTGTCCTGAATTTATATCTTACCTTAATCCTGACTTTATTAAAAGCCCCTGACATGACTGCAAAAAATGCTTCTGCAAACATGCTTCTGCCACAACCTTTTAGATTTATTTATTTTTAATATATTGTCACATAAAGTATTTTTGAAATTAGTATAGGAGACAAGAAGTTAAAAAATATAAGGCTAATTCCTGGCCTTGCTATGATTTTCCTGTCTACTACATTTCTTTTTGTTTCTTTAATTTTGTCTTTTTAAATTTTAAATTCTTGATACAGAATGTATCAAACTATTTGAGCACTTGCAAACACAAGACAAAAACAAGAACAATGTTCCTTAAATTTGTTTTCCTGAATGATGAGCTATTCTGTCTGAATAATTGTTCATTAGTTTAACATATGAAGAAATGTTTTTGTTATTCTTTGTTGCAAAGTTGTCCTATTTTTAATCTCTGACCTCCCTGTATTTATGCTCTCTTTCTAAGATAAAACCAAACAAATAAACAGACAAAATTTACTCTTACAACAAGAGATCAAATGTATGAATTCAGTGTATATAGTGCCTGGTCATGCTGCTCAAGAGAAGCAAGCGTGCTGGGTTTCTCACTTGGTGTATCAGTTTTGAAAGTGGCTAAAGAAAAATCCATTTGGAGGTCATATACCTTTAGCTGGAGGAGCTTCTTCTGCAGGTACAGCAGCAGGTATTTTCTTGAGTGGGACAGTTTTCTTTGTCACTGCAGGTACTTCAAAGATGTTATATTTTTTAAAGAATGTTAACAAAGAAGCAATGACAAACACACAGCATTAGACTGAACACATTAAATAGCAGATTAGCACACAGATGGAATGATGAATGATGAATATAAATAACTACTTTGAAGGCAACATGTTGCTTTACAAATTGCTGAAATAGTTGATGAGATGTACCTTCAGATGATGGAGCTTTTGGTTCACTAGGAATAACAACAGGTACTTTTTCTTCTGTTGGAATTTCTCCGTAAACTTCAGGCTCTTTAAAGATATTAGTTTATTTTACATATTTTAATATTATTTACAAGACAATATTAGAAAGACAACATAAAATGCAAAAAAATCAAGACGTATATCACAGTATCACAGTATAGATTAGGGGTTGGAAGGGACCTAGAAAGATCATCTAGTCCAACTCCCCTGCCAGAGCAGGATCACCTAGACGAGGTCACACAGGAATGTGTCCAGGCAGCTCTTGAATGTCTCCAGAGAAGGAGACTCCACAGCCCTCCTGGTATATGGACAAAGAGTTGTTCGAACATAAATTGCTTAAATATTTCACTACAGCCTGATCCTTTACTCACTATTTCTGGAAGTGACCATTCCCAATTAGTAAAATACAAGTTTACAGAAACATACAATTTTTATTTTCAAGTTACGTAGTTCTGTGTATTAGATAGAAATTGTAATTGAATTTCACATGTCCTCATCTCTGGTAAATATCTATATTCCAGCTGAAAAATGGTTACTCAGTGTCTACTTAAGTTAATTTCTTTGGTCCACTGTGGCTAAAGTGCTTTCCTGGATAAGAAACTTCTCTCATTATTTTTTTCTTTCTCCCATTATTAGAGTAGAAAAGAATATTTAAAAAATATTAAACTATAATTCTACTTAGGGGGAGAGAGGATCTCAAAGACATGGATGGAAGTTACTTAAAATAATTTTAAAAATTAATTGGGAATATATTTTACTAAATCCAAAGAATGAATTGATATATTCTCTGCAATTTACTGTTTGGTAGATGCGTCACTGATGTACCTTCATAAGTAGGAGGCTCCTCTTCTCTAGGGATAATGATGGGGACTTTCTCTTCAGGGACAGCTCTCTTATGAAACTCAGGAACTTCAAAGATATTAGCTTTCTTTTAGTACCCTCAAAATAATTTTCAACTTAAAAATCCAAAACAGAAATAAACCCAGAAAACTAAGTTCTCTTAAGATCCTGAATACTGTGCTTTTTTGAGAGAGAAATATTATACAGTTCCAGAAATGTCTTCCTGGAACAATTAACTTTGATGAATAAATTTATAGTTTCTGCTATCAAAGAGCATATGCCATTTGCTTTTCTCACTGTATTCTCATGCTTTTCTTTCTGCTATGTGTAACAGCTTGTGTAACGACTTTAATGGTTTTAACTTACTAGCTCTTGCCTTATTACTTCTCCACAAATACTCTGACCAATGTATTGGCTTCACAACCCCTGTTTAAACTCACAACTATATCGGAAATATAAAAGCACTATAGGTTTACATACTGGTAGTGTAAGTAACAATAACTGCTCAGCATGTGCTTATTCATTAATCAATATATTTAATGTTTAGTACATGTATAGCACATATCTGAAATATTTTCCTCATAGTTTTCAATTCATTACCTAGAACTGAATCTATGCTTAGAGACTAGCTGCCCTTGCCATAAAAACCATATGGATCATTTTAAAAGATATGGGTTGAGAAAGACTCCACAGCTATTTCCATTCCATAAAATCTGATACCAGAAGTCCCTTTACCTTTCCTTGGTGGAACTTCTATTTCAGGTGTATCTGTAGGTTTCTTTTCTTCAGGGACAGTTCTTTTGGGAATGGCTGGCCCTTAAAGATATAATATATTTTTAGGGCTTTCAAAGTTATTTGGAAGAAGTTAGAAAGAAGAGCAAATCTAAGAAGGAAGATTCATGAAACAACAAAGGATTAAGTGCTTCGTGAAACAACATCTGTTAATTTTGAAGATTAGACAGAAGAGTAACGTTATGTTCATTCTTGAAAGATGGCCATATGTTTGGATGGTGGAATCTCCTTCCTTTTCAGAAGAAATGAAAATATTCTTCTTCCTGAACTACTTTAATGTGTAGCTTAATGACAGAACAGACATATTTTTACATCGACTCACAAATTTTCAACAAATTACTTTCAAGAAACTAAACCAACAGGGGAAAAAAGACTCAGTCACAAACAACTGAAAAAAACATGGTAGGGACATATACACAACTTTCTCAACAAATAATGAAGACAAAAGACTGAACTCAGAGTTCATGACTCATGAGGACAAGGGAGACGAAATATACCTTTAACTGGTGGAGTCTTTTCCTTTTTAGGAACAGCAGGTAGTACTTTTTCACTTGGAACAGGTTTCTTCGGCACCGCTGGCACTTTAAAGACATTGGTGTTTTTTTAAGAACTTTTGCAGTATAAATATTTTGTAAGTATAAAAGTTGAACAAAACGCAAACAATGCAAAGAGTCAGAAAATTTAGAGGAATATAAAATACAGTGTCTGTCCTCAATTGCTGTTGAGTAGTGACCTTGCAGGCCACTCATCTGGACTGTTTTGCTTGGATTTACACAGCTAGAATCTTCAGTATTCATTGAAGGAGAAACACTGCTCTTTTGGGGTGAATTTTTGACTAGGATAAGCTTTAACAACTAGGTTTCATGAACTATCAGCTCTAATTAATGCCAGCTGGAAATATGGTAAGGTTTGAATTTCCTGTTAAGTAACGCCAAGTCTTTATGTAAAAAAACCCAAACAACAACAAAGCAAACAAACAAAAAAACCCCACCCCATTCCAAACCAAAAACACAAAACCCCTAAAGAAACCCAAAACGTTTCCCCTTGATTGTTTGGGTTGTTTGTATGAGAAACAACCACAGAAGTTAGCACAAAATGAATTTCTGGCAAATTAAGTGCTCTGAACAGAGCTCCAGACTTTTATTAATTTATTAATCTACTTGTCTTCAATGACTAGCTCTAAAATGTCACTTGTATGATGACAGCAAAAATTAAATTTTGAAGGTCCTGCCTGCACTTCCTTTGTCCTCAGAAAGTAATTTCTCTCAGTTTTGATTTGTTAAGGAAATACAATTTTTTAGTAACTTAATCCTGTCTTTGACTTGTGAAAGAAAGTTAAGGGCCTAGCAATCAAATCAGAATAGGTAAATTACAGGACTGGGAATTCAGAGACTCAGGCAGAAGGCTGTGCTTTTAAATTAATCTAATAGCTGATGTACCTTTAGCTGGTGGAGCTTCTTTTTTAGGAACAGGAACAGGCACTTTTTCTTCTGGCAGAGGTCTTTTAGGCACCTCAGGCACTTTAAAAAATATTTCATGATGGATTTTGAATTATTTATGAGGAATTACAACAGATACAAAGACAGCAAGCAGAGCAATCTTTCATTTGTATATGAACCATCTCATCATTTATGCAGAGGCAATAGAACAGCCACTTATCTTGGAGCTGTTGAGTAGTAAAAGCTAAGGAATACCAGCATTCATCTTTCGGGTAAGTTTTAGATATAGTTTCTGTTTGGCGGGAGGGATCCTAAGATCATAAATTTAAATGATGAGAAGGAAGTTTCTACATGAGTTTTAACATCTCTGCAACTCACAGGAGCTAAACTAGACAAAAGAAACAAATACTGATGCAAAAATATTCAATTCAAGCTGAAGCTGACCTGCATCAGAAAACTATGATTTACTTTGCTTATGCTATATCTATGCTAGCTCACTCTTGGGCATTCAGATGGTGAATTCTCCCATTCCACTCTGAAGGGAAGAATTCCTAATGAAGGAGTACAAGAGAAACAATCTGATTTTATCACTACCAGGGGTAGACACATGTATGACCACAAACAAGGGGAAATATAAATAAACACCAAAGGAGGCTTAAGCAGTAGCTGGAAACTCAACAAACTATAACAATAAAGAAATCATGACTTGATGTACCTAGAGCTGGTTGGATTTCATAAGCCTCCTCATACAGCTCCTCATATTTCTCAGAGACCTCTTCCTTCTCCTTAAACCTGTATATTTCATAGACATCTTCTTTCTCCTCAGCCTCTTCTTCATATTCCTGTTCCTGCATCTCCTTATATCTCTCAGGTTCTTCAGGTTCCTCATATGCCTCAATTTCTTCAGTTTCCTGAACCTTCTCAAACTCTTCAATGCTTTCATATGTCTCATACTTCTCATATTCTTCATATGTATACGCATACTTCTCCACCATAGGAGCAGGAGCAGGGACTTTTGCTTCTCGGACAAGTTTCTTGGGTAATTCAGGAACTTTAGAAACAGTGTTATTGTTATTACCTTACAATTTTAATTATTTTTTTTTTTACAGTTGGTCAAGATGATCCACATAGAACAGAAAACATACATGATAACATAAAATATAAGAACATGTTCCTGAAGCAATAGATATAGTATAAAAGATTTTAGCAATGAGGAAGAAAAACAGATTTTTCAGAGGAATAAGAAGAAATGCATTAGTACCTTTAGCTGGTGTTGGTTCCTTGGATTTGGGCACAACAACTGTCACTTTCTCTTCTGCAACAGCTCTTTTACGCACCTCAGGGACTTTAAAGATATGGGTTTCTTTTAGGAAATTTAAAAAAGCACCTTAAAGCAGTATAAGCAAAAAAGCACAAAAAGCTGTACAGTTCTACAATGCAAACATGGATAGTTTAGAATTTTAACATAAATTCAAGCAGAAATCTCATACAACAAAGACAGAAAGAAGATCAAAAGTATTTTTAGCAGAAATATTAATTATAATCAGGAGTACATATACCTTTTGCAGCTGGAACCTCCACTTTTTCAGGGGGGGAAACAGGTATCTTCTTTTCAGGAGCAACCTTCTCAGGCATCTTGGGTACTTTAAAGATAGGACCTAACTTCAGTGATCTTTTACACCATTTTTAAACAGATACAAACTCAGAAGCTTACGAACAACAGAACATTAACTTACAAACCAACAGTTTAGTGACAAATATAATACAAAGACAAAAATAAAATACAAAACAAAAATACTAAAATCTCCCTTGCTAAACTCAACTTGTATGAAGAATGTTATCTATTAATGATAGCAGCATTTACGAACTCCAATACCTTTGGCTGGTGGAGCTGGCATCTTTTTAGGAACAGGTTCTTTCTTTTCAGGTTTCTTAGGCATCTCAGGCACTTTAAAGACATTATATTTTAAGAATATCATTCACCAGTAGTATGAGAAAAACAACAAAAACCACACACAGAGAGACATACTGAAATAAGAATCTAATCTGCAGATTATGTTTTAAACCATTTAAAGATGAACAAGAAATATAAACAAAAGACACTTTACATCCATAAGCAGACTTCTTGAACAAGTCAAATAATTTCAGATCTTATTTTTTGCTCGGAATTTGACAGACACTCTCAGACATCAATACAGAACAACACCAGGGATATAAAACTTAACATAAATAACAAACAAAATAAAATAAATGGAGATACTGAATGAGAATAACAACACATTATTTTCCTGGGTATTAATTTATACACCTTTTGCTGGAGGAAGCTCCAGTTTCTCAGGAGTGGGTACAGGTATTTTTTCTTTTGAGACAGGTTTCTTAGGAGCCTCTGGCTCTTTAAAGATATTATTTTGCAAATGTGCTTTAAAATTACTTTTGAGTATTAAAAACATGAAAAAACATGGAACAAGATGACAAGCTCCCCCCAAAGACATTAAGATTTACATACAACTTAGGACAAGAAATAAAGATGAATTTAAATGAACTCAGAAGATTGCATGAGTAACTTGCAACTTGTGTACCTTTGATTGGTATATGTTCCTCTGGAATAGTTTCTTCTTCTTCCTCAGGAACAAAAATTGGAACCTTTTCTTCAGCCACAACTTTCTTTGCCACCTCAGGCACTTTAAAGATATTATTTTAAGAACTTTACTTTCACATCAGAAAGAAAAATTCATAACATAAACCACAAGGACACCAACTTTAAAGTAACACTATTAATAAAAATAAGGCAAATTATTACTTATTTTTTGCTCCTTTAAAACAGCAAAGTGCAATTGGGTTCCAAGAGTTATATGAGGATTATATCTTTTTTCCAATTCTTAGTTACACAGCATCATTGCTAATACTAGCAAGATATGCTACAAATGGGAGGTTGTAGAAGATCATTAGCATCTAGTTTTTTGCACAAAAACTTCCAGTGCCTGCTATTCATTTTTTATTTGCTTTTTCTACAAACCTCAGCTGCTGAGATAAAATTTGCTTGTCACCAAAGGGTGGCCTCTGCAATAGTCTGTCTCCACTCTGAATTTCACATTTAGGGTGTATCTTCTGGTTATTTGTACCGTCAGTTTTGATTTAATTTTTTTTTAATGCATGTTTAGCTACAGTTCTTGAGATTTGAGCACAGTCTCAAGCTAAATGTCAGAATGATCTTTCTGAATTGAAGAATTTCCAGGTAAAGGCCCATAAAACATTATTCTAGATATTTGGTTTAAACAAAATGTAAATTAATTTAAACACTAGTTCTGAATAATGACATCTCAAAGAATTCTTTAATTGACAGCAATTGTTTAAAATGCAAAACGAGTAGATCATTCAAGGCCTGATTCTCAGCCTACTGAAGTCAGTAGCAAAATAGAAAAATCAAACACTACCTGAGACCTAGCACAGCTCACTACAGGGGACTAACAGGGCTAGAACCAAAGATCTGACTTTTTGCAGGTACAAATTGTTTTTTAAAATGAGATTCTACTGAAATATGAAAATGTAAGGGAGAGGAACTATCTGCATACACCACAATGTTATTTATATACCTTTAGCTGGTGGAATTTT
The DNA here is from genome assembly GCA_013396975.1 of Bucco capensis. Lineage (NCBI taxonomy): Eukaryota > Metazoa > Chordata > Aves > Piciformes > Bucconidae > Bucco > Bucco capensis. The sequence goes on along the minus strand of VWZO01009209.1, from coordinate 93,685 downwards.
CTTTACTTTAGAAACTGCAGCAGGTACTTTTTCTTCTGGAACAGCTCTCTTGGGCACCTCTGTCACTTTAAAGATATTGTTTTGATAAGAGATTTTCAATTCCTTTTAAAACACCAAAGCTACTAAAACCACAGAACAAAGTCACAAAGACCAGTAATAAGAAGAAAATCTCCTTGGAAGGATAATGAACACTTGATGAAGATCTTGTAATTAACTAAGCAAAGCTCTCTGATTATTTTCAAGAGGGAATAGTGTACCTTTTGTTGGCATCTTTGGAACAACTTCCTCTTCCTCAGGAACAAAACCAGATACCTCTTCAGGGGCAGGTCTTGGTATTTCTGGTACTTCAAAGAGAGTATTTAAATGTAGAAAACTTAGACACAATATCAGAAACTGAGAGACAGCTTGCATCGAAGCAAGAGAGTATGTATTTAGAGGTACAACTGTCACAAACTGCTATGATACTTCAGTCAAACTCTAATAACACATACAGAAACAGTAAGAAGCATCATTGACATGTGCAGTAATAAGAAGAGATACCTTTGGCTGGTGGAGGCTCTGGCTTTTTATGTATGGGTATAGGTACTTTCTTTTCTGGAAATTTCTTGGGCACTTCAGGCACTTTAAAGAAATTTTATTTAAGAAATTAATATTCAAAGTAACATAAAACATAGTAAAATGATAACTGTGTAAATGATATTAAGAAAGCTACACAAACATAGTAGAATTTAATTATATATGAAAGATAACATTATTTTATCCACAGATTTATGCACTAATGTAAACTGACAAACATACAGACTACAGCATTACAAAATATTGTAATAAGACTAAAAAAGGAAGTCTGGCTGCTTAGGTACACTGTTTATCTTTTGGAGCATCTGTTGCTGAAACATCAAGAAATTTTAAATATTTTTACGCATAAGATCCAAAAGACAGAGACAATACAAGACAAACAGAAATTTTTGAAGTGGTTAAGAACAGAAACTGCCACAATACAGTTTTCTGGTCAGACACAGGCAAGAGTGGTTCTGTATCAAACACACTAGGACAAGGAATAGAATGTTACTTGCCATCTTCTAAAGCAGAAGAAAGAAAACTAGAATTATGCAGTTGAACCAGAAATCAGTGTACCTTTGGCTGGAGGAGGTTCTTCCACTTTTTTAGGCACTGAGACAAATACCTTCTCTTCTGGCATAGGTTTCTTTGGTACTTCAGGCACTTCAAAAATAGTATTGTAGTTTAAGAATTTAATTTTTATACCATAAGGTAAAGAACAATTATATGAATCAATAAAGCAAAATCATAAAGAACTGTCAATAATAAAAACTTTCTTCAGTCTATATGACATTAAAGAGCAAAAGTCAGCAAAGATAGATTTTTTTTTTTAACACCTTAACTCAAGAGCTAATATACCTTTGGCTGGTGGAACTTCCTTCTTTTTTGGTACAGGAACAGGAACTTTTTCTTCTGGCACAGGTTTCTTCGGCACTTCTGGAACTTAGTGAGATATTATGGTAAATTGAGCTTGGCATAAGAAACTAAAACACCATGACAAACAAGCCAATGACACTAAATAATTGAACACAAACACAATAAAACGACATTTCTAAAGAGCAATCATCTTTTTACTATCCTAGTGTTTAACATAAGTGAGAAGATAAATGAAGTCTAGAAGACCTTTTTGATCACGGTTAATTACAAGCTCATATACCTTTAGCTGGGGGAGCTTCCTTCTTCTTCAGCACTTGGACTTTCTTCTCAGGTATAGGTTTCTTTGGCACCTCAGGCACTTCAAAAACATTATTTTAGTTAAAAAATAACACACAAACTATTCAAAACAGAAATTAAACAAAAAAAGACAGCAGCACAAACAGTTCATATGAAGAGTGGCATCCAAAGAGAACAGAAAAAAGTAATGATCAAGTAAGACATCTGTAAAATACTGTGAATTACATATTCAGAGGATGTCTGCTAACTTAAAGAAACTATATATACCTTTTGCTGGAGGAGCTTCTTTTTTCTTCAGAATAAGTATTTTTTCCTCTGGAGTAGGCTTCTTGGGAACTTCAGGCACTTGAAAGATACCATTAAATTTTAGGCATTTACTTGTAAACCATCAGGAACATAAAGTGCAAGCAAGCATCACAAACATGCTCAAAACATATAGCTAGAATGTGACATGGTTTGATCATTAAGACAAAAATAAAATAGCAAACAGATTATATTAACTGCTATTATGTCCTTTCTCTCTGCTCAGCCATTTAGACTATCAATAAAAATGTTTTTAATTTCAAGGTCTTATTTGCTGATCAAAAGATTGAGACAAGAATTTGCCTTTTTAGGATCAGATATTAAAGAAGATTAAGAAGTGTCATGGTAGGTAAACTTACAAAAATACAATTTTAGGTTTTCCTGCAATTTTTGGATGTTTATTACACACATTCCAATAAACAACAATTTAATTGCTGTGTTAGCTATTTAGTGGTTTTACTACTTCTCCTTATTCTTCCCTAGAGTTATGATCCTAATGCATCTCAGGCATGTTATAAGTTGAATCTGATCATATTGAATAAGCCAATATTTCGTATGTATTGACTACATGCTGCTGTTACATTTTCTTTCTCATAAATTTCAAAGTGCTTTCTACATGGAAAAAGCCAGAACATAAAGTTTGTGAATTGATTTACATCAAACATAGAACTATGCACACATTATTAGTATCCAGAAGTTGGTAACACAATTTGCTATTTAAAGGTAATGTTTATGAGAGGTTTTCTTTGATGACAAAAAAAAATCCTGAGTGCTGAATTCAACAGATTTTCTCTTTAACTGCAATGAGGCAAAGGTTTAAACTAAACTAAACTGTATCTTAATGTTTTTTCTACTCCAAAACCCAAAAATATCCATACAAGCTTTACGATGACAGGACAGTAATTCCACTGGCTGTGAGCACACTGAAGAAAGTTTAGAGCACATATGAAACAAACTTAACTACTATTAGAATCAAAGGAAATCCTAGCTAACATTAATTTTCCTGTTCAGGATTAACCTGGCTTTTGTAGTGCACAGTCTTCGCCATTTCTTTAGTAGGAAAAATATGTTAATCAATATGTCAAAATTCTAGTGCAAATATTGTTTCGGCATTCATTTATTAATCAAAAGAAATTTTGAATTTCTTTTTGGGGAAGAAACACTATGGAATATTTTGAATCAGGAATTGAAAATATAAATTTCTATGTACTCTGATGATTATGTAATTATGGGAAATTGGATATAGTTAGTTTATATCTTTGTATTACAATGCAGAAAGGCTTTATTACCAAGATCTTGGCATGACCTACTTGTGCTCTTTAAGCAGCACATAGTATATTAATCCTGCTTTTAATGTTGAAAACTCACACCAGTACCATAAAAATTAATTGCTAAGGAAAATATCTAAAACAAAGAGTATTTAAATACAGCAATTTAATCGATTTTTTTATATTTTAGCTTTCCATTAAAAATATTATTCCCTGGAAGGAATAAACAATACCTATAGGGTCTCCAGATATTTCTGAGGGTAAATCAAAGCAACTTGTGTTCCTAAATTACTTATTTTCAAGTACCCTTCCTATTCTCTAGATAAACGTATTTTTTGTCTATGACTGTAGAATTATTAAAAATATTTCTAAGTATTTAAAGCACAGTCTGATGGCAAACCTGGATCCCAGATGAGGATGAAATACAGCTTAGTTAAATTTTTTCAGTGGGTTATACGGACTTCATATGAAAGAGGAATGAACATATATGACACGGAACATTTAAATTTATAAAGGTAAAGAGTAGAAATACAGCCATCACACATTTTCTACACTATATATTAAACAACAAACATTTTGGAAAAATGCGCACTGTAAAGCACACAGGAACATATTAAACAAAATTTCAGTATATTAATAGAATGCACAAATCCTAAAATTAAAGTATACCTCTAACTGGTGCAGGAGCCTCTTCTTCATACTGGGGAGCTTCTAACTCTTCCTCCTCATATTCAGGACCTTCTTCTTCATAATAAGCAGCTTCTTCTTCATAATAGGTGGCTTCTTCCTCTTCATATTGAGATACTTTTTCATACTGAGGAGCTTCCTCCTCATAGTGACTCACTTCTTCATAATGGTGGACTTCCTCCTTGTAATGGATTACTTCCTCCTCATATCTAGCGGCTTCTTCCTCTTCATATATTGGAATCTCTTCTTCCTCTTCATACTGAGGAACTTCAACATACACCTTTTCTTTTCGGACAACTGTCTTGCGCACTTCAGGCACTTAAAAAGATATCAATTAAAAGATGCTTAAAATTTAGCACATAGATCTTACTAATAAGGATCACAAGGCATTGTCAAGTAAGAATTAAATGAAAGGAAGAACATTCCACAGAAAACAAATCAGTATTCACTAGACATGGAACATACAAGACAAAAAACATTTATAACATATTTCAATAGTCTATCCAGTATACCTTTGGCTGGTGGTCTTGCCATTTTTTTAGGAGGATAAATTGGTGCTCTTTCTTCAATAATAGCCCTCTCTGGTACATCAGGCACTTAAAAGACACAGTACATTTACATTTAAGAATCTTTTAAAGTATTTTTTAAGAGAAAAAATATTCTTGGCAAGAAACACAAAAAGATATCTTACAAATATGTTATTGATTTGTAAAAGACATGTTTATTGACACTGGACATTACGAAAACCATTAGGCTGTTGTTCAATTAAGTAATAACAAATAATTCAAGATCTCAGAACAAACAACTGATATGATTCCTGCTTCATCCACTACTGCCAGCAGTGAAATTATGAAAGATTTGCGTAGGAAAATCTAGATGATGAGGGAGCACATAGAGAAAACCTTTGTGAGTGACTAACAGCCAATAAGACCTCTGGTCTAGTTACAGGCAAAAGAATTAACTGTTCAGTATTTTTCAGTTTCTGTCGATGGCTTTACAAAGTGGCTTGTTTGTTCAGGCATGTCAAGGAGCCATTCCCTATAAGAGTAGGAAAATTTCCAGAATATTAAGGTGTGAATACACTTGTTTTTTAAGATTTATTCAGGGAAGAATGCCCTCTGTGTTTAAGCAGTATATTCTCTTTTTCAGAATAGCAGTGCATGGCTTTTTTCTTCTTAGGAAAATGTCTTGGGAAATTTTTGACCAGTATAAAGGGAAACTGCACGGAAAATAACCCTAGCACTCTAATGTCTGGGAGACTACCAGACTTGGCAAGTCAGAAAATAAATCTGGCATTTTCTTAGCAGATTGGAGATCTTTTATGAGCTTTTTGAAAGATGGAACCTATTCTGCTAGTGACATATTTGAGAATTTCTAAATGCCATCTTTGTGACAAGCTACAGTGAGTGTAGATGAGTGGCTCCACAAATCTTCATGCTTGCATGGTAGATGTTATTTGGGGGAGAGGGGGGCAATGTGAAGCCTGAATAGCTCTTTAAATACTTTTTTGCAATGTCCTGCGAAATAATTATAAGGGATACTTAATTATAACCACCAAGTACATCTGTGTTTGAAATCTTAAAATAAAACTGATTGGAACTAGTAAGTTTGGCTGATTTGACAACAACCAACGGGCTTTATTTTCAGAAGAGGAAAGCACGCTAATATAAATGAAATAAAAAGGCTGCCCTGTTTCCTCTCAAAGGTCAGACAGGTGGCATGGTTTGCAGTGGAGGATCAAGTGAAAAGGTTGGGCTTACACTATGACAGCAGCAGTAAGTTAGAAGGAAATATTTGTTTTATGAGAATGGAATACTGTCCTGTGGCTTCACTTTCAGAATAAACTGGTGATCCACACAGGATATTAAATTGTACTTCGGTTTTGTTGATATTTTTGTTTTGGTTTTCTTTTGGATATAGAATTTTTTTGGTCTATTCGTACCTGTGTATGAAATCTCCTTTTCTGTGTGAAGAGAAATGGAAACTTGCTCTGACATAGCCCAGTGTTCTTCTTCTGTTGGTACTTCAAAGATAGAGTCTGATGTTAATTTTCTCTGCTGCAATATCATGTACAATAATATCCCATTTGGGGTTTCTTAGAAAACTAGTTATTTCTGGACACATCCCACACCCAGAGTAATTGGGAAAAATATGTCTCTGCTGTTTCTAAAGGACTTTTTAACGGTTCCATTGGGACTACAGTGGAACGCGGTGGTTGATTTGGTAGTATTAGGTTAATGCTTGGACTCGATGATCTTAAAAGTCTTTTCCAACCTTAGTGATTCTAACATTAGAACTTCAAGAGAAGTGCCAGACCAGCAGGCTTGAATCTCTGATGGTACTGTATGAGGACAGTCTGTTCATAGATTAATTCATGGACAGGAGTACCTTCTGGTGGGGGAGACACTTTTCTTTTTGGAACACCAATGTGTACTCTTTCTTCTCTGGGAATTTTCTTCGGTTCTTCTGGTGCTTTAAAGACAGTAATTGTAAGAATACTAAATTCAAAAAGAAATCACCCTTTCTGAAGTTCATATGAAAGAATTACGGACAAACATTACGGAAAATAATACATACTTACATAGCAAAGACACTTCTAATAAACACAACAATCGCACTAGACATACAAACATAAAGATGCTTAAATTAACAGAGAAAATGAGCAGGAAAAGCTTTTATGAATAGTAGGTAGATATGCATTCAGTATTTTGAAGACTATTAGTTTGGGGGAGGTTCCAGGAATAAATTCCCCAGATAAATAAGACACTTTGAAACACTGCAATTTTAGTAACAGCAGAAATATAAATATTAAAATAATACATATATTATTGGAATAACAGATGTATAGACCAGAAAACACAAAAACAAAACAGCACATTAATGTATCATGAAGTAAGATGGAATGATTGAGATGAAAGTAAGATGGAAATAATTTGCCTCTAGGCTTTTCATAAATGTAATTAAACCACAGAATGCCATACATACAAGACACATAACAAAGTTACTTTTCAAACACAAAAAGTCACAGAAACACAGGACAGATTTTTAAGTTTGAAACTTGCACTGAGTGTTGACAATGTTGTAAAACACTGAGAGTTTTTCCTAAGTGTGTTCATATTTATTTAACTTTTTCACTGAATAAATGTCTTCACTCAGCTTTCCAAAGCTCCTAAGCAGCCACAGTGATCAATGAAGTTAAATAGCAGCTAGAAAGTGCAAGGAATGCAATTTTGTGACTGTTCCCTGTCACCTTCTGTATTCTTCTGCAGGGAAGAAGACAAAGGTCCTTTTCTTTATAATCAAGTCAAGAGAGATTGCATTGGATTAATCAGACAGATGGAAATTATGATGTCCATGGACATCTGATACTTAGAAGCCTTCTCTACTTCCAAAAGAACTCGTATACCTTTAGCTGGTGGAGTTGCCACTTTCTGTGAAATTGGAACAGGTACTTTGTCTTCTGGCACAGGCATCTTGGGCACTGCTGGCACTTTTTAAAAAGAAGTTCATTTTAGAAGAATTTGAATTAATCACAGTTTAGGGACATAATCAGATGACAAAACACAAATGCAGAGACTTGACATTTCTTCAAGTCAAATAAAAAAAAAAAAAAGACAGCAAATATTGTACGTTAGAGCATTAGACATGATCAACATAAACCAGTATTCCGAAAACAAACAAACAAACAAAACTTCTGTAGCTTTGAAGAATTATATACCTCTTCTTGGTGGAGCTTCCTCTTTTTTAGAAAATGCAACTTTTTCTTCTGTGATGATTTTCCTGTGCACTCCAGACACTTAAAAATAAGAAGTGTAAGAATATTTAATTGTAATATTTGAAATGCACACATGCTTAAGTTTTTTCTACTTAATCTGATTTTTTTTAAAGAAAATACCAAGTAAACTTCAACAGCAACAAAAATGAGACACTGTAGAAGAGTGTACTTTACAGCCATAGCACAAAGATAAGTAAATAGTCAAAAGAAAGGAGAAACCCTGACAGAGGTTACAGATACTAACAAAAAATTATTTAAGTAAAAAGCCTAAACACAAACACTACAAGGCCAAACAAAATAAATCTCCATTGTAACAATATTCTCAGTTTGTTTACCTCTGGTTGACGTAGGTTCTTCAACTTCTATCTCTAAAGTGGACACCCGATCTGCAGGTTCTTAAAAAAAGATTGTACGACTTTAGAAAAATTGATTGATTTCACCAAGAGGCATAAGATAAAAGATGGAATAAACCCTGTTAAGATGACACAGGCCACAGACCACATTGTAGACAAGTACATAATTACATGTTTAATGCTGAAGAATTTTGGTATGTGAGATATGTTTTTTATCAACACACATGTATGTTAAAGATAGAATGAAGCAAAAAAAGGCATTTTTTTTGCAACAGGAACAAACCACTGATATACCTCTTGCCTTTGGAGCCTCCATTTTTTTAGGCACAGGGACAGGTTCTCTCTCTTTAGAAACTTTCTTGTGAACTTCAGGAACTTTAGAAAAAGTGGTAAAGATGAGAAGGAAGATGAGAAAGAATATTAAGGTGTAATATTTGTAATTGTCTATCATTATAATATGTTTTACTAAGTTAACACAGACAACACTTTCCGTAGCACAAGATTGAATATGAGACAAGCATTCATCACTTTGAAGCAGCTAATGCCCTTATCAACATGTACAAACAATATAGTAAAACAAACATAATCCCTGTGAAGATACATCACCCAGATGAGGAACTGGTTTATACCTTTAACTCCTGGAGCTTCCATAAGAGCAGCAGGAACCTTTGGCTCAGGGACAACTCTTCTATGCTTCTCAGGCACTTTAAAAGATTACAATACATAGTTTTATAACGAGGATTAGTATCACTATAACATGCACATATTTCCTTAACACACACACACAAAAATAAAAACAAAACCACAAAAACAGATAAATATTTAGGGGCAACATAACACTCATAATGATAAAACAAGGACTATTTTTTAATAAAAAGGACATATACCTTTAGTGGGTGTGATTTCCTCTCTTTTAGGAAGAGTTACCCTCTCTTCTATGTAGTAAGACTCTTCTTCAGTCACTTAAAAAGAGTAAAGTTAAAAAATACTTGAGTTTTAAGTATTTGACATCTCTTACTGTCTTTACGGCCCTTGTAAGTAGCAAAATATAAGATAGAATAAGCACTGTGATTTACTAATAGATTTCTTCGGTATTACAAAAACTATATTCAAAATATCTTGCTCCCTCTGAAGTCAATGGAAAAAATCCAAGCAAATTAAATGGAAACTGAGAATAAGCTCTAATCTCTGCAGAATTTGAAAATGCTCAGTATTTGAAGCACTAGATAAGCACTTTCCATTCTTTTGTCCATGAGTTCACTGATGCTGGAATTTGTTTACTTTGAGAAAGCCTGTTTCCCAAATACTGACAAAAATTCCTTAACTAAATCCATCCTTTGAAAATACCTTCTGCAGTGTCACTTGTAATGGAAATTGAGTCAATCAGTGTATGTTACTGTCTTTCTCAACATTGTGTTGCCACCAATAAACTCACAGGTGGAAACAATTTGGCTTTTATGATTTGAGGAACCAGAATGTGCCATGATATTCTGAAGGACATTTACTTTATCCAAGCAACCTGGTGGAAGAGGAACTTCCAACAGCTAATTTTTGTTAAATAAAAAGAAGAGCTGATAATTCTCAATATCCAAGAGATACCACATTATTTTTGCTGCACCAAAACGGGATTACTACACTTTTCAAAAGCATTTAATAAAAACTGTAGACATTCTCGGCATTGAAATTTATAAGATATGAAACATATTTATATGGTACTAAATTTTTCTTTATGAATAGAGTATATATTAATCCACACTGGTTTTGGTACAAAAAAAAAAGCTTTTTGCTTTTTCCTAGTATTCCTGAATTGTGGCTGTACCTTCAGAAATCTCTTCTCTGTGAACAGAAATAGACACTTCCTCCATTTCTTCTTCAGCCCATTCTTCAACTGTTGGTTCTTCAAAGAAAATTGTTAGGTTTAGTATTTGTGGTGCATGGATGGACGGATGGATGGATGGAGAGGGGGAAGGAAGAAGGAAGGAAGGGATCAGTGGATGGAGAAGATGAAGACCAATTCTTACAAGTTCTATATGACAATGACAGATATGCATATAACACAGAAAATGCTGTGCACACACGTGCATACAATTTGCTTTAAATGATGTGTTTTGTCCATGACCCATGTACCCTATTGTGTGCAGTTTTATCTCTCAAATATCCTTCACTGTACTTCACTGGAGTACATATTTGCATATTCATATTTTAGATATATAACTTCTTTATATGATTTAAAAACTTGTTTATGCTCTTTAACAGAATATATAAATTGTCTTCACTGATTAGTTATTAATGGGATATAAAACCAGCCAAAATGTTGACTTCAGAGATCTTGAAGCAGATATTTTGTGGAATTATACTAACAAAATAACTCATCTCAACCTTCTCTGAATATAGTGTGAACTAAAAGAGCTGGTGAGAAGCTAACACTACAGAGAGAGAGAGTATTTATCTGCAGGGCTACAGAGACCTTTGTAGGGAGTATGACAAATGGATAGTTACAGCCCTGATTAGCAGAGTCTAAACTCAACACTATATGTCCATACTTCTTACTATGATTTCAAGAGAGCCTGATGTGAAGATCATTGTATTGAGTAGTAGAGTTTCAATTGATGTCAGTGAGTGGGGTCCTGGCATTCAAGACTGAAATGGTAAATGCCACTCAAGAGGCTCTTAACTGCCTGCAAGTCTATGTAGCGTTCAATACAAAATACATACAAGACAACTAACACAATTTTTTTGTGTGTATTCATCTTGGGCTTAGACCAACAAACTTGCAGACAAAGCACAAGTTTTCCACCACTGTCTGTTTGTAGTGTACCTTCAGGTAGTGGGATTTCCTCTGGAATGGCAACGGATATTTTTTCTTCTTTAATAAGTACTCTTTCTTCAAAAGTGGCTCTCTTCTGAACTTCAGGCACTTTGAAAGATAGCAATATTATGTAAATGTATGCTTTTCAAATTCCATTGTGAAAGCAATGCTGCGAAATGCTAAAGCTAAGTTCCCAAAGAATTGCTTAAGGGTACAGAGCGCATAACACATAACAGAGATTCAATATTTAGAAATAAAAATTGCACAAGACATACTGTAATGATGTATTGTCACTAAATCAGAACAGCAGAATTCACAAGGGAAGCACAAATCAATAACTGATAGCACAGAACATACAAACAGAAACTGTGAAATAGCATATTCTTCCATTCTACTGGAAACCATACCTTTAGCTGAAGGAGCTTCAACTTTTTTAGGGACAGCAGGAGATACTTTTTCTTTAGGTACAGGTTTCCTGGGAACTGCAGGCACTTAAAAGAAATGTATATAGTTTTAAGACCTATAAAGCACAAAACTGACAAAAGCATTACTTACCAGAAATGTATCATTCAAAAAGATTATACATGGACACATTTTACTAAAAAACACAGCTGAGCAAGCTGAGACAAATGCGATGTTCTAAAGTCTACAAGAAATTATATTACAGTGAACAATATTGTACCTTTTGCAGGTGGAGCTTCTTCTACTTTAGGAACATGAGGTATTTTTTCTTCTGGAACTGGTTTCTTCGGTACTTCTGGCACTTCAGATATATGAATTATAATAAAATTAAATAACTAAAATTACAGGTGTTTTAAGACTGCATATACAGCACAGTTATCCACAAAACTGACACAAAGAATACATAGGTAAAGTAACTGAAGTACAACTAAAACCAGATCTATTTAATCAAAACCAAAACTGGACATAAGATGCTTAAGATAACAAGAAAAGAATGATTTTACTTAAGTGTACCTCTAGGTGACGGAGCTTCCTCTCTTTTAGGAACAGCTTTTTTCTCAGCGGGAGCTCTCTTAGGCACCTCTGGCACTTAAAAAACATAAAATGTAAGATGACTGAATTCTACAGTTCAAAGATTTATTGGACTATAATAGAATAAGAATATCAAAACACACCACGTAACACATTCATACATGTAACATAGAAAGGTATAAGAAAAGAATAACATATTTGAAAAACAAATTTAACCAGTCTTTGGAATCCTATCGAGTGCTCTAAGATGATATCTTAACTGAAGAAAGTGCTGCTCAAATATGTTATCTGGTCTTAAAAATTGTTATATATACAGAGAGAATTATACAGAAGAAAAATCAATTTCTAGGACAAACACGCTTACGTACAGGCTTACAAAAATAAAAAACTAAAAAGATTTTCAATAGGTCCATCACTGAGTATACCCTTGGCATATGGGAATTCTTGTTTGGAAACAGGAATGTGTGCAATTCCTGTTCTTCAGGCACGGCTTTTTTAGGCACTTCAGAAAATTTAAAGATAAAATTTGTTTAAATAATCTTTCTAAGGCTGTTGTGTTTGTCTTGGACGGGAATAGACATATGACATTACACACAAAGACTACATTTATCATGTGCTTTTACTGAGAAGTGACTAGTACTTAGGAAAAAAGAACAACAGTATACGACTGATTAAAGCCCACACTGAAACGATGCTGTACCTTTTGCTGGGGGAGCCACCTCCTTTTTAGCAACAGCAACTTTCTTTTCCTGAACAGGTTTCTTAGGAACTTCATGCACTTTGAAAAACATTGCCAAAGTAAGAGAGTTTTAGTTTTTGAACCACTTACCCAGATTTCAATAATCCAAGATTGCTTTATAGGACATAGCGTCTGGACAAGGAACTGAGCACTACAACAGACTACAATGCACAACCTTTTTGACATAAAGTGGACTATGAGAGAAAGACACTATGATACAGTATGAAATTCCAATGTTAACGTTACTGCACTATCACCTTCTATGGCACTCTATTGATGTAAAAACACCCTACTCTTGTGTGCAAATGCCACGTAACTTAAATACAAACAACAAGCACAAGATTGTTAGGAAAGAAAAGGGCTTAGCTTTGGCTAAGATAAAGGCAAGCTGTAAGCTAACTTCTAGCAAAAATGAAAAAGTGAACGTAAGGAAATAACTCAAAATCAAAGAATGCATATGGAGATAATGTAAAATCAAAGACAAACAAAGCAAATTCAGAACTATATTCATTAAAAATATCATAATGAAAGACAATATACTTGTTAGGTTTGGATTTTCCTTGTGGGTTTTTTTTGTTTGGTTGGTTTGGTTGGTTTTTGTTGTTTTTTTTACTAGGGCAGTAGAAATACCTTTAGCTGGTGGAGCTTCTTTTTTAGACACAGGAACAGGCTTTCTTTCCTCTGGAACATGTCTCTTTGGTATCTCAGGCACTTTAAAGAGATAGGTGGTGAACACTTAGGAGGCAATAAAAATATTTGGCAGATTGCAGTAGGCTACTTTCAATGTGCTGGATAAGCAAACACTATGTGTCAAAAATAAGCTGTTTTATCCAAGAGTTACAATATACTCATCTCAAAAAAAAGCTATTCAAAGACTTATTTGAAGCAGTGATGAAGAAGAATTAGGTTTAAAAATGCAGTAGGGCTTGAACTTTTGAGAGTAGAGCCATAGACAGATGGAAAGATCTCACTTCTGATTTGCTGTCCTTTGGCAAAGAGTGGTACAGGCAGATAACTTGAAAGTTCAGAAAAAAAGAGTGCATGATGATACACAAAGACTTTAGTCACCTTCAACATGAGGGATCTCCAGTTCAGTAGAGATTACTTCTTCTTCTTCCTCTTCAACTTCCTCATATGCTACAATAAGAATTTTAAAGGTATTAAATTTGTAGATAGAAAAAAACAATGTCTGTAGTAAGTCTGAAAAGCTTTTAAGAAGATATTATATGTGTCCAGTACACAAAGGTCACTGAAACACGTATGCTAATATGTAAAAAAAATAATCATCCAGAAAACCAACAATGAGTTTTGATTAACTAAAGATTCAAATTGTTTTAAAAAATCTTAAGTATTGATTATTGTCTCTTTCTTAATCAATCTACCTTCAATTGGGTAAACAGCTTCAAAGAATCTTTCTTCAACTGTTTTCTTGTGCTCTGGTGGCTCTTCAAAGAAAAGCATTTAAACAATGTTAAGATAAAATAGTCAAAATGTTGTCATCTATTATCTAAAGAAAACTGAGGCTACATAACACAATGAACAAAAAGCATCAATGCATATCGAAAGACAATATAGACGATGTGTCTAAATATGTAATTTGTCATACATAAAAATAGATTAAAGGAAAATCTAGTAGGATTGAGTGATTGTTTCGATTTGGGTACACAGAATTTTGGTTTTGTACGTACCTGTGACATATGAATACTCTTCTTCTCTGTGGACAGAAACCGACATCTTTTCTTCTGAAACAGTCCATGTTTCTACTGTCGGTACTTTAAAGATAGGATTTTGGTTTAGTATTTTACATTCTAGATCCACATCAGTGGTAGTCAGCAAGTGAATTTTTATCAAATCTTTATCTGTGTTGCACACTTAAGCCTTAGACATATTTAGACAGTCAGTACTGATATTCTAAAACACTGAACACAAAATGAACATACAAGTATAATATTTAGTATCTGTTAAAGACTGAAGACATAGACATATTTAACCAAAAATTTTAAATAAATTCATGCACAGGCTTTTGGAAATAGTATATGAGAAGAATTCCAAAAACCATTCTCCAAAGAAATTTTTAGGCCTCTGGGCTGAAGTTAGGCTACATAATGTAAGCATATGTCAGCAGGCAGAATAGATGAAGAAAAAGCTAAATGACACTACAGTATCCTGTAGGCTATTTAAACAAGAATCAAAAGGCTAACTACAAACATGCTAAAACCAGACTTTATGAAAGATAAAAGCATGGTTCACACACTGTTCAAACACTGACCGTAGCCACAACAGAACCAGGTATATACACAAAGCCCACATATTCACAAGAAGCACAAGAACACACAGGGTGCTGGAGAAAATGTAAACTGCAATTGGAAGATGCGTCTCTGTACCTTTCTTTTTCATAACTTTTTCCTCAATAATCATTGGTGTAGGTTTTGGTGGTGGAACTTTCTTGGTAACTGTTGGCATTAAAATTTTGTTACTCAGTCATGTATTTAGCAAAGAGTTCAAAATAAGTCTAGAACTGTCTAGCAATGATGTTGAAAATATAGATAAACATATTCTAACTCATCTAAGTCAGGCCTCTAGGAGCCATGTAAAGCAACAGACACGTCTTTGCTTCCTTTTAAGGGGCTGAGTGGTAACTCATGGTGTTTAGTACACAGGTCATATCCTGAGATATATTGAATTGCAGGCAAAAAAAACACCTGCTGCAGAAGCGGAAGTGCTATACAAGAGGAGGTGGTTACCAAGAGAATAAGGATGTACCCTTATTTCCTAAATGAGCAAGTAATCAAGACATCTGAGTATACAGCTCAAGATGGAAATATGAGGAAGATAGAGATTTCACATCTTCAGCTTAGAGTGAAACATGCCATTTCAACCAGTCTCATTTCATACTCACTGCCTTTCTTAAAACATTGGTAGTTAGAATCTGCATTTAGTATTTCCCCCCAAGCAGCTTTTCATCTTCCTTTTATACAATTAAGCAGAAGCTTTTACTAGATCTTTCTAAGATTGAAAAAATTGATCATACCTATTTAAATGAAGACAAAGCATAAGCAGATTAGCTAAGTAACATTAGCTACTACTTTCATGTAAAGACATTTAGGTAATTTAAGAGTAGTTACCCTCAGCCCGTTTGACTTTTTCTTCTGCAACCCTCTGAGTGGTTATCTCCACTTTTTCATCAACAGGTTTCTTGACAACTGTAAGGGATTCAGACACATATATTGTTTAAATCATCTTGCAAGTTGTTTTCTGGACACAAACTAGGTAGAAGTGGCTATTTTCTTATTTAGGATGTTATAAGCTTTGCACATCCTGTGCATTGTTCTGTGCATTGTTCACCGGTGGTGAACAGCGGTAGTAGAGTCACTTGTGAAATATAATCACACCCAGCCTCCTCTGTGAGACGTGCAGTGATCTGAAGAGAGGATATGTCTCAGAAGTGCAGTGTTCACTGGTTCAAAAGCACCACCCATGCTCAAGGCTTCCTTGAGCATCCTTTCCTTCTCAAGGTGAGAAGGAAAGATAAATGAAGCTCAGTTTGATTTTGCCAACAATTACTAGTTTGCTTCAACTACCGTTGCCACTATTCTCTTTCTGCCCCAAAATATGAGGTTGAAAAGGAAGGGTTGCCCTAAGCCTTGCTCATGTCTCACTGTCCAAGATAAAGAGAATTCCCTCCTTTTCAAGGAAATGTGAACAACCACCACAGCTCTCCTTGAAGGAGATTCATAAAAGATCTTATTCTACATGTTCCTCTTACTTTTGCAGGAAACTCACCTTTACGAACAGTTACTTCTTTCTTTTCCTTCTTTTCAGCTGTAATTGTTGGTGGTTTTTTCTCAGGCACAGGCTTCTTAGGAACTTCAACCACTTTAAAAAGAATAACATCTCTTAATGCTGAAAAATGAATTGTCTGAATGCTCTATACACACAAAAACTATTAGTCATGCCATTGTAAGCTTTTGAAGTTAAAGAATATACACAATTTTGGAGATCTAACTGTTGTAGTAAATTTTTTTGCCTATTTCCAAGTTTAATGTTTTCTCATTAGAGCCAAATTCTGTTCCTAGAGGCATGTATGCTATTACTACTCAAGACAGTTAAAGCATGCAAATAATTGCAAAATATAGCTGTTAACATCTAGCAATTAATGTCAGAAACATTTAACCTAAATCAAGTTTCCCTAGAATACTTGAAAATGGTAGAAGAAATACCAAAACCAACTACAAATGACAGATATTCTTACAAACTACTAACTCATATTAGGTTTTAAAAATGTCCCAATCTGCAAAGTTCATTGAGAACAAAATTATAATGTATCAATCTCTCTCTCTGTATCTATACCTCACCATACTATTGTCCTTGTCCTATCATTAAGTGCCATTTAAAACTTGGCAACATATTAAGTTATTGTAACAAAAAAAAAAATACCCAACATGCTGTCTGGTTCAAGATTTTTGGCCCTTACTACTAAATACAAGAGAAGAGAAAGGAGAAATAAAATTATACGACATTTAAAATACCTTCTTCATGAATGACTTGTTTTTCTTCATAAGTCACTTCTCTTTTCTCATAAGCTTCTTCCCATTCCTCTTCTCCTTCGTCGTAGCCTTCTTCCTTGAAATAATAGTCATGGTCTTCTCCATAATCTTCTTCCCATTCTTCATAAGTTTCTTTGGGCTTTTCATATATTTCCTTCTTTTCTTCATGAATCTCTTCTCTCCTTGCCATGGATGTTATTTTGATCTCTTTGGGCTTCTCTGGCAGCACCTCAGGAACTTAAAGTAATTTAAAAAAGATCATTCATATAATAGCCTGGCATTTGCAAGGTGTATTGATGTTCACAGTTAATGAAATTATTTCTCCCTTGCAAGTCATTTAAAGAAGTGATCATTTCTTAAACAGTCCTAATAGCTTGGATTTTAAATCACAGAATCACAGAACAACCTGGGTTGGAAGGGACCCAGAAGGATCATCAAGTCCAACTCCCATTTAGGCACAGGACAGCCCCAAGGTCACACAAGGTGACTAAGGGCATTGTCCAAGTGACTCCACAAGATTTGGAGCCATGACTACCTCCCTGGGGAGCCTGTTCCAATGCTCCACCACCCTCTGAGTAAAAAACTTCTTCCTAACATCCAACCTGAACCTCCCTCGGGACAGCTTCACACCATTCCCCTGTGTCCTGTCACTGTTCACTAGAGAGAAGAGCTCAGCCCCCACTCCTCCCTCTCTGGTAAGGAGGTTATAAACTGCAATGAGGTCCCCCCCTCAGACTTCTCTTCTCCAGACTAAACAGGCCAAGTGATTTCAAATGTGTATGTTTTGAACATAAAGACAAAATTCAAACATATTTGAGTGATTTAAGGTAATTTGAACTGAATTGCTTTGTTTCCACAAGTTAATTTTACTATTTAAGAAAAAAAAAAAAAAAGAAGTTACCTTTAGGTGATGGGACTTCTTCAGGACCTTTTTTAACCACCTGTTTTGAGACTTTCTTTACTGGAACTCTTTTTTCTGCTTAAAAACAATATATTTTAGAATTTATATTAGAAAAAAAAACAAACCAACAGTCATAACCAAACATGTACACAGTGTCCAAGTACTTTAAATATTCTTACCTGGCTTTTTCTCCTCTGGTGGTGGAACAAGAGGCAGAAGAATAGGAATAGGTGCAGCTTGTGAGAAAAATGAAATATGTAAAATAAAATGCGAGTGTGACGTTTTCATGTAAATTAAGAAGTGCTTGCCACTGCAAACATTTACTAAATTATCCTGGAAATGAAACCAAGAAGACTGAACTTTTAAGGTTTATAGGAGACTATTGACTCTAACAGAAATATATTTAATGTTTGTAGTTTGTAGTCCAGTACCAGAGTCTGGGGAGAGACCATCTGCAATAAATATACAATCCATTGTATGGTTTTAAAAGAATTTTTTTCAAGGGATAGTAATTCAGATAGCTTTTTAAAAAGATATTTCTGTGGCAAAAAGAAGAAAATGTGAAAATAAAGAATGATTTGAAGAGGAAAAGGGAAATAAAAGGAAGATTGAATGAACAAGAGATTGAGAGGAAAATATGATGTAACAGAAAAACTCTTTTTAAGAGAAAAGGCTTTATGCCTACCACTACCTGTGTATAGTGTAAACCTTCCATACAGCAAAACAAGCCTATCCAAGCCAAGTCTTGCTCATAATATATTTCTGTAGAGACAATAAACTGGATCTTATCACCAAGCAGTCTTTTCTCTGTGATTCCCACTGGCTTCCTGCTTTCAGTGCAGACCTAAAACAGCACTATGGAACAAGAATGATTTGTTACCCTACCTTCAGCTGGTTTCTGAGATGGAACTGCAACCTTGGCATCAGGAACATCTAGAAAATTAAAATGATTAATTGGTTTAATAAAAATAAAAATAGATTTGAATATGCTGTCCCCCAAAATAGCAGTTCATGATACTTCAATCTTGTTCTAGCACACAATGATAGCAGCTTGCTCCTCAAGAATAAGTTAGTTGACCAACAGATAAATAATTGCATTAATCTTTTAGTATAGACAGACTCTCCACTGTTTCATTTTATTTCTAAATAATTCTTGCATTATTTTGGAGTAGATTTTTAACATTCAGAAAAGAAGATCATTATCATAAAGAGGTGATTGCTAGTCATTTTGCTTCTTTTTTTTTAGTGTTGTTTTGGGTTTTTTTACAGTTGTGTAGAGAACATAAAATTTATTCATTGGTATCTCTTCATTGTTCTATTCCTCCATCAGTCAAACAAAACCAAGCTTTTGTGTTTAAGAGAATGCATCCTTCCCTATTGTACAAAATAGGACCTCGGGCACACATCATTGATTTTTGAGTAATTGCAGAATTCATTGTCACCATTTATGAGAATAAATAATTCCTCATATGTATGGATAAGGAATATTTTTTCAGGGTGTAGGTTTGACTTACTATAACCAGGAAAAAAGGATTTGAAAATAAAATACAAAGCAGTGAAGTCCACTAAAGTTATGGAATATATAACAGAATACAGACGCGATTTTGTACCAGGCTTGCTCATGACCTTTACCTGGTGGCTTCAACTCCAGTTTGATTTCTGCAAAAGAATAGTAGATTTCTTTTAGGACTATTTCTTTTTCCAGAATCATGCATCAAACTCACAAACTTTCAAACAGCTGCGATGATAAATGTTTAGCAAATTCACTAACCTTTTGTTACCAGATAGAGCTCTGCAGTACTTCTTGCTTCTCCTCTTGGTTCGAGACGAGCAATTACAGAATATACACCTGCAACAGCCAAGAATGTTAATATTTATATGTCTTTATCATTAAGAAAATGGACAACAAAATCAGGAAAAAAAATGGCATCAGCATAGATTTTCCATGCATTTTTACCTTCATCTTCTGCAGTAACATTGTGAATAGTCATATAATGGCAGCGACCTTCACTTCTGAAGCTGTACTTGGGACTCTCTTTCAGTTCGGTAGGGCCTTTATACCATGTCACAACCGCATCATCGAAAGACACTTCGCACTCAAAGGTTGCAGACTGGTGTTCACTCACTACAATGTTCTGTATGCTCTTTGTGAACTGGATTGGTTCCGCTGTGTTTAGAAACAAAAAATATATATCCATCATTAGGCACCACCAGGCCATTTAGCTATCTAATTCCTTCTCATTGTTTTCATAACAATAGCTACATTATAATAAGAGATAATAACAACAGATCTTGAGAAAGTCAAGTAACAAAAAGAGATTCTTCTTTTAAGTTTTCTATGTAAGAATGAAGATTAGAAGACATGAAAGGTATAATTATAACAAGATTGCTGTGCAGGTAAAGTATATAAGAGAGGCCATTAAAGAAGTTAAAGATAAAGAATAATTAAGAAAAAGAAGAAAAAGAGAAAAATGCAAGAGTGTCAGAGAAAAAGAAAATAAAAGCAAGCATGATTCAGATTGAGGGCCAGGGAACATTAGTAATGATGATTTAGTCAAAAATACACAAGTATGTCACAGATTGCTCAAAGAGGAAGGCCAACAAAAAAATCTTGTTTAGTCCATTTTTAAGTTTAGGGATATGTCTTTAAGAAATTCCTTTTATTTTCATTTGTTCTGTTAATGGAACATCCAGAGACCATTTATCACTATTGTAATAAAGAGATTCTATATCTGTTTACAAACCTTCTATGGCCAGATCTGCAGTAGTTTCTAGATTGTCAAGCTTGCAGGTATACTGTCCCTGGTCTTCTGTTCTAACATCCTTGATGATGAGTTTGTGTATTTTGTCAGAGACTTGTGTTGAATATCTCCCTCCTATTTTAATGGGTCTCCCATTTCTATACCACTGAGACTTGGCATTTGGGATAGAGAACTGACAAGACAGTGTGCATATGTTTCCTTCCTTGAAAGAAGTGTCATGAAGATGCCGTTCAACTGCAGGTTCTATTAGCATGTTAAAATATACATTTTATGAGACAGTGGAATAATCAAAGTGTGAATTAATTCAAATACATATTTCAAAAGTACACTTACCAATCACAGTTAGCCTGGCACTGGCAATGTGTGGTCCACACACTATTCTGAAATTTCCCTGATCTTCAAGTTGGCAGTTCCTGATTCTCAGTGTGTGGCAATCACCATCAATTCTAATTTCATATTTGTCACTAGAATCCAGTTTCTGGGTTCCCTTGTACCATGACAGTTTAATTTCTGGATAGTTAATTTTAATCTCACATTCAAAGACAGCATCCTCGTCTGTTAAAACCGTCTGATTTTCAATGTCTCTGATCAGTGTAATAGGCTGAAAAATATTATTTTAAATTAGTTTCAAGTTCACTGTTATGAGTTTGAATATTTCACAAATCAGTCCAAAAGTATGCTACCTCTGTCTGTGTAAGTCGTTGCTGAATAAAAGCTACAAGTTCATCAAACTCCTGATCTTCTCTTCGAGCTTTTTCTGTGAGCTCAATTTCCTGTAGAAAGGCAGGATATGCTCAAAGATTAAATGATACTAAATGTCAAGCTGTCATGTTTATCCAATATAGAATTAAGTCCTACATCAAATTTTCTATAAATGTACTGTAACTAGTATATCTTCCTTTCTTAAAAATCATAGCCCTGTTGTGAAGACAGAACGTAATTTGCCAGAAGGTCCATTCCTTATTATTGATTTTGGGCAGGCAAGAAATTAAGAACTGTCACTAAAAGATCTAAACAGGAACCATAAACTCCTGCACAAACAGTAACATTAGACTATGGACTTCAAGTCTGTTTAAAGGAACTGTGTTACTCTTAAAAAAGCCAATGCTTCAGCCACACTGTATCTTACCAATCTATGGCTTTCTTCTGCTTGGGTTTGCTTTAGTAACTCAAAGGCTTGCAGGAGGCCACGGAAATCTGTAATTCCATACATGCGAGCATATTTCTCATATTCTTTGGGATCTACATTTTTGAGAAGTTCCAAGATATCAATAGGTTGCTCTTCCTCGTCTTCCTTCCTTTTCGTTGGAGTGCTATTCAAATCAATGACATAAGTTAAGTATACAATACTTCATTCCTAGGAAGTTGTTTATTGAAAAAATGAATCATCTTAGAGCTGCCCTGTGCAGTGGCATCCTTTCATTTAATATAGTCAGGTGCTTCTGGTTTTAGTACAATTATGCATAGTTGGGAAATATTAAAAAATAATATCTTGATCTGAGATACAGAATAAAAAGTGTTTTGTATGTGTCGATGGCAAATTAATCTATAAAAACTTTCCATATACCTTTTTAGTTTTGCCCTGAGATCTCCTTCCACAACAACTTCTTTCTTTCTTTCTTCAACTTGTAGGTTTACACTCCTCTCAATTTCACCATGTTGGTTAAAAGCTACACATTTGTACATGCCAGAATCAGTTTTAATTGTGTCTTTTATTTCTAGTTTGGCTTCATCTCCTCTCTGCTGGATTATAATACGACCTCCCTGGTTGAGTTGCCTCCATTTTCCCTTCATCCATTTAACATTAGGAATTGGGTCACCTCCGACTTTTGCAATAAATGTTGCAACGGTCTCTGCAGAAAGATGTAAATAAGGAAGCTAAGTCTTTCCAGCTATCTATGACAGCAGGACATAATCTCAAACACAAGTTACAGGCAAATAGAAGACAGTGCACTTTTTTGATAAGAGTTCTTACTTTCCATGACTTTCGTATCCTGAGGCTCTGACACAAAATAAAGTTTTCCTTCCATTTCTGCTTTCTTAGCTGCTGGTGCAGCTGCTAGTGCAGCTGCTCGTTTTTCTAAAAAACAGAGTCAAGCAATTAAAAAAGATGGCTTCATGTAATAGTTTATGTTCATGCATGATGATGCTTCCAAACAAATTTTAAAAACAGAATTCATTACAGAGGTGGAACAAAAAGTTATGCAAGACATAAAAATGCAAAATCCTTCCATATTGTTTTAATTATCTTGCATTTTACTTTCTGGCTGAAACTGAACACTGTAGGCCATATTGTGCCATTAATTAACTTCAGTTATATCATTTACATTCTGCATGGATGCAAATTCAAGGATGAATATGCAAGGAAGAAGCCTCATTTTCTAAAATAAATCTGTTTTTAGTGAGCTATTCTCTTCTCTGTCTATTTCTAGAAATGTCACCCTCAATGTTACTTGCATTTTTTTATCAGGGTTCTGTTAAATTCTTTTTTTCCTTTTGTGTAGTTCTTAGCTTTGTGGCTGTCTATGTAGTGAAGAAGATACTATTTCTACATATTACTGGACCTATATGTCTTTTATGTAATGGCAAGGCAAGACCTATATGGAAGGATTCATGCTTAGACATTATTTACTTTCAGCTTAGAAGATCAAAATGTCTCAGTTGTAACAGTCCTGACGCAATTAGTCTCTAAGGCCACACGCTCAAATTACTTTTGTGTTTTTCTTTAATAAATAGTACCATCTCCATCTTTTCTATAAAATGTCCATGTCCAAGTAATTTCATTCCTTTAGCTTGCATTTTTCTTAACTTCAGTGTTTAGGTTTAGAAACTAAATTATTAACATTTTTGGTAAGAATATACTATTGATTTAACACTGATCACCCACTATTTATGTTGCTATTTATATATAAATTGTTGTTAAAGATAATATCTTCCCAGATTGTATTGTTTTGTAAAGAACTAAAAGGTACTAGCTGTTTGCTCTTAGATTAATAACTTTTGCGTTCCAGGGAAGACAAAGCAGGATGGATTTTTGTCTTAAATTTCAACCATATGACTTGGTTTTCTCCCTGTTACTGTACCTTTAATTGTCACTTTAGATTTAGAAGTATCAGTGCCAGCTGCATTTGAAGCTTTGCATACATATTCTCCTAAATCAGATTTGGTAACTGCAGCAAGTTCCAGAAGAGCTACTCCATTAACAAAGCTGAAGTTGCATCTGTCCGAAGCTCTTATTTCTCTCCCTGCTTTTAGCCACTGAATCCGGATAGGCTCTGAGCCTTGGACATGACAGCTGAGCTGCAGGGTATCACCTTCCTCTGCTGTTGCTGGTTGAAGAGGTTGGTCAAAAACTGGAGGCTTTTTAGGTTCTGGAATATGAAAATGCTTGAGTGAATATTCAAGGAAGAAAAGTGTGATTAAGAATGTAAGAGAAAAAGAGATATATGTGATTCCAAAGAAGACGATGGCAAAGAATAAAGGAGGATAAACAGAAGTCTGAGAATACCAATCATAGTTTTAGAAAATAGAGTATTAAGACAGTATGTTTTTGATGCAAAAGTGAAAGCATTATCTTTTTACCATGCATCAAAGCCATTCACATGTAAAATATAAGAAGTAAAGCACTACTATTATGCTGTAAAACAATACAATTACCTTTACAAAAACCAAACACACAACCTCCTGCAAAAGTATTATGATGAAATGCCATGCTTCCACGACACATTGTCTAGGCTGCCCAAGCTTAGATGTAATTGTGCAGAAAAACTGCTATTCCATGAAAAGAGAATGATTAAAAATTCAGCAGAACTCACATAAATTTGATTGTTCACAGTAAATAATGAAAAAGTAAAGAAGTTCCTCTCTGAAGAATATTGTTTTATTTTAATCACAAAATTAAAAGAATTCCTTGGTTTTGTGTTTAACTCAGTTTTATCTTTTCCATCTTAGAACAAATTATTGCAGTTAAGCTAAGTAAAAACAGCTCATAAGATAGAAGCTATATTTTTGCAGCTAAAATACAACAACAAAAGTAAGAAGGATAAAGAAAAATAAGATTTTAACTAACCTCTGATAACAACAGAAGATGTACACAACACGCTTCCTGCTTCATTGGACACTTTACAGGTGTATAAACCAGCATCTAATTGCTCTGCTTTCTTTATATGCAAAAGTAAGGCATTGTTTTTGAAAGATATTTCACAATGAGGGCTTGAATGAACTTCCTGATTGTTTTTATACCAAGCAACAGTCAACGGTTGAGAGCCAGAAACACGGCCCTCAAGTTTAAGTTCATTCCCTTCTGTTTCTTCTACTGCTTCAGACAGTTTCTTAGTAAAAGTAGGTGGAATTTTTCGTTCTGTAAAAAAAAAGGATATATTACTCAAACTCTATTAATCAAACCCAAACCGAAAAATTCTAAAGAAAATGTTTCAAGAAAAATTTGAATGGGCTTTTTTTTCTTTTAAGTGAAAGTATGCCAAGATTAGCAGCAGATATCTTGCTCTTACAGTCATTGTCATAGTTGGTTTTCATATTGTTTAAAAAATTCCCTTACTTTAAGTCAAATCTCATTTAAAACAACAATAAAATATTTGTTGAATTATCAAGAAAGAATTAGGCTGAAGTCTATAAAGAAACTAAGACAAGGAAAATATTCTTTCATTCCTCCTCCCATTGTTGTTCATGACAGTTCCTAATTCCCTTAAGAGATTCATGAATATGTCCAGATGGCTACTTTCAAGCCATACCTCAAAAGTTTTTCTCAAACTCATATTGTAGCAATAAAGCTAACTTCCTTGATAATTAAAGGAAGAAAAATGTACACACAACGTATTATCTATTCAATACCTTTAACAGTCAGTTGAGCAGTGCAAGAGTCCTTTCCAACTTCATTGCTAGCATAACATGTGTACTTTCCAGAGTCTCCCCTGTCAACTTTCAAGATGGTCAAATGGGCTGTGTTGTCTACGTAACTGATCTGGTAGTTTCTTCCTGTTCTGATCTCTTGGTTATCTTTCGCCCAAGCAATATTAATAGGCTGTGTTCCAGAAATGTGACACTCAAAGTCAGCACTTCCTCCAATAATACCATCCACAGGTGTAATTGGGATGTCAAAGAATGGAGGAGTCTTCCCTTCTGAAGAATGAAAGAAATATAAAAGCATCACTTTAATATCTCAATTTGCTTTAAACCTCTGAAATTTGTACAATATTGAATACATGCATAAAGGAAAAGCAACTTTTAAGATATTTCCATTAAATATTTCACAGCCCACCAACCTGTAAGGACAAGCCTGCCACTAGAAGAAGCAGTACCAATCGCATTGGTAGCTGTGCAGGTATATTGCCCAACAAGGCTCTTATCTGTCTTCAAAATCCGGAGAGTTGCTACATTGTCTATGAAGGACGTATGAACATTGTAGTCCTCTTTCACATGCACACCATCTTTAAACCAAGATACTTCAATAGGTTCTGAACCAGTAATGGTGCAATCAAATGTAATTGGTAATCCAACAGTTTCATGAACATCTCTTAATTTTCGCGTAAAAGAAGGAGGAAGTTTACGCTCTGTAAGAAAGCAGGTATTGTATAGTGAGGCCTTTCAGAAGATATGCACCTATTGCTGCACTCACCAATAACCACTACCTAATATACTGCAGAACATTCTGGATTTTTGCTCATAACTTCCAATTAAAGATGTTATTCATTATATCAGTTATTTGAAACCAGATGTGAAAAGAGCACTGTGCATATGGTTGTAGGGAAATATATAACCATTCTGCCACCAGTTTCACTCACTGAGCCTATTTAACCTTCAGTACTGCTAATGGTGGAAACAAATCAAGATCCTCAATGGGGAAGAAAGATGCAGAAGCTTGTATCCCTACAGAAGAACTGTGGTCAGTAAGAGAATATATTTTGCTTAGCTTTACTGATAGGCCTTTGTTAATTTAAGACCGTGCCACATGGTATCTTACACATCAAGAAACAGCAAAACATTTAATAAGAAAATCTTAGTCATGGGAAAATAATGGAAGATTGTTGAAGATTGTAAATACTCTTCAGTCACTTGCAGCTACAGTGTTGAAAAGCACATATATCACACTAACTGGTGTTTAGTTTTCTGTGCTTGACAAGTAGAACATCTGTGTTTAGATAACTGAAGCCTGTGATAATCTGAGGCACCTTATCAAACATGCTTGAGATTCCTGCCCTGTTGCAGGAAAGAACAAAGCACAGTGGAAAACGACACCTGAAAAATCCCATTACACAGGCGAAAGCGGTAGATCCAAAAGCTTTTTGCCTTCTAGCAAGTACCAAGCTCTACTGATCCTGTGTTCCTGCTTGCATGGCTCTACTGCATGGTGCTGCTTCAGAGGTCCTCTGGGATTCAGGAGATAACAAGAATAAATTTACCCTTTGCTTTCATCTGTTATTTTATACTTGTTCCTGTCTGTGCTGGATCATCTATTTTTTTTTATTTTTTTTTTGCAAAATAGCAAATCACACTTAAGAAAAATAAGCCATTTTTCTATTTTATAAAATTAAGCATTCACCTTGAACTGTCAGCAAAGATGATGAAGCAGCCTCACCAACAGCATTTTCTACTTTGCAGATGTATTCCCCACTGTCACTACTGTCTACCTGGCTGAAAACCAGAGTGGCAACTTGGTTCTTAAAGTGCATTTTCACAGTAGCAGATCCTCTCAGCTTTGTATCGCCTTTGTACCATGATACAATCATTTCTGGTGTTCCAGCAACCTGGCACTGTAAGGATGCAGAATCTCCAACAGTCACCTGCACTGGCTCCAAGAGTGTAATGAAGTAAGGTGGTTCTGAAGAGCAAACACACACCAAGAGCATAAAAAGATATTGCACAATGACCATTAGAAGTTCAAACAACACTTGATGAAATGATGGTAGCTTGACGCACCTAGTACTGTGATCACACCATGACAATTATCTTGTCCAGAATCATTTTCAATATGACAAGAATATTGCCCCTGATCTTCTAGTTTGCTACTAGGGATTTCCAGTATGGCAGATGTTTCTGTAGTGGTGATGATGCACTTTTCAGAGTGTGTTACTTTTACTCCATTTTTCTTCCATGACACTGAAATTGGTGGAGTACCCGTATATATGCATTCCAAGATTAAATTCTTCCCTTTCTCTACACTTAAATCGCTCACTTTCTTCACAAATTTAGCTGGTTCTATGATTAACGATGAGAAGAAAACAAATTAAATAAAGCCAAGAGATCATTTTTAGATGCATAAGAAGCATAAGAAAAGTAGACTGGACAAACCTTTGACAAAAAGATGTGTTGTGCAAGAAATTGTCCCTGCCTCATTAGAGACCTGACAGGTGTAGTCTCCACTCTGAAGTGGTTGTACATCAAACAGCTCCAGTTCTGCAATCGAATCTTGCAAGGTGATATTGCATCTGTGTCCTGGTACTAGCTCAACACTACCTTTAAACCATTTAACTTCCAATGGAGAGGAGCCTTTTATAATACTGGTAAAGGTTATGTTTTCCCCAGATAAAACATTCAGTGATTCAGGTTTCTTCACAAAAGATGGTGGTTCTAAGCATGCAAATAAAACAGACAGAGAAGAAGTACATTTGAACTTCTGATGAAGACCATAATAATCAGAAATACGTAACAAAGCAAAGAATGAAGTCTTTCTGAAAATGAATTTGTGCTCTCTGACTGGTTTCTTATTGATACTGACCTCTAACACTCAAAAATGCGCTGCATTCGTCGGACCCGGCTATGTTAGTAGCTGTGCACAGATAAGTTCCCATATCAGATTCCTGAACTCCATTTACTTTCAGAGAACAGGTATTGTCTGTAAGGGTAGCCTGATACTTGTCTCCTCTGGTAATCTCCTGTCCATCATGAAACCAGGAGACTGTAATAGGCGGTGACCCATAAACTTTGCACTCCAGTACAACGGAAGAACCCAGCTGACCATATGTTTCTTTCAGTTTTCTTGTGAAAGAAGGAGGAATAATACGATCTGCATTTGTTGAAAGAAAAAGTAATAAAAATTACCACACAGGAGACTAAAATGCAGAAAGTTCCCCCAGCATAATAAAATCAGTTAATTTTCTTTTGCTGTATCTGCTTTAGCAATCTGCTCCTACACACCTAAGTCATTGAAAAATAGGTGGTTGAAGGTTAAAGATATGTTGGAGCTTTCAGTCACATTTTGAGGGACACTTTTATTTTTGAAGATCTTTTTATATTGTACCAGCTGTCCCAGAAGACATGTAGGTTAAAGCTGAAGAAATGAACAACTCCTTTTCAACAACTCCTGCTGCTAAGGATTTAGGCAAGCATCTACACTGAATGCCTGTGAAAGTGGCATGCCAAGTGCTTCTAAGATTATACAAGCAGTGAGTCTCTTGGGCTGACAGTCATGAGAAACAGCTTGTTATCTAAAGGCTTTGTTAAGGAACTGTAGGATCAGAATTTGACTCAAAATGAGTGGTCAACTAACCTGAAACATGCACCAAAGCTGTGCAGCTGCTTTTACCAACACTGTTTTTCACCTCAAAAGTATATTCTCCACTATCTTCTAGTCCTGCATTGAGGATCTTAAGCCCAGACACTTTGTTGAAGAAACTGATTTTATATTTATGGTCGGTGGACAGTTCATTCCCATCCTTGAACCACCTAGCAGTAAGCTCTGGTGTGCCGTCTACTGTACATTCCAGAGTACAAGAGTCTCCAGCTGTAACTTTGACTGGGCCTGGCTTCTCTACAATGACTGCAGGTTCTGCAATTAGATGCAAGTCACAAAAGTTTTTAAAAACAACAACCAGACAGTTATTAGTGCCATAAAATTTGACATTTTAAAGCATCTTAAAACACATGGTGTGTTTTATTCCATACTACCAACCTAGTACTGTCAGCATGGCAAAGCATTCCTGAACTCCAGCATCATTTTTTATCTGACAAATGTATTTCCCAGCATTGACTGGCTCTGCATTTCCAATCCACATAGTTGCAATGTTTTCTGAATAGGAGATCTGAAGATTATCACTTTCTCTAATGATTTCCCCTTTGTCTTTTAACCAGAGAACAGAAATGGGCTGTGATCCTTCTACTGCAGCCTGCAGTTCTATTGACTCCCCAACTACAACAGTGAGATCACTCAGCTTCTTCACAAAGGTTGGTGGTGCTGTTTAAAAGAAGATATACAAGAGTAAAAAAAACACATGAAGAGCAGGGAAGTAGGAGGAGACTGACAGGAACTATGAAATATCAAGAAGGTGCCAATCTTTATACAAACCTCTTAGTGTTACAGAGCCAATACATGAGTCACTTCCCACATCATTTACAGCTTTACAGTGATATTCACCAACATCTGCAGTATCCACACTGAGAATGTGAATGCTAGCTAAGTAGTTTTTGGATGTGACCTTATACTTCTTGCTGCTCCGAATTTCTCGTTTGTCCTTATACCAAGAAATCTGGAATGGAGGAGTGCCCTGAAGTTCACATTCCAGGTGAATATCAGACCCTTTCAAGGTCTGGACTGGATGGGGCTTCTTGGTAAAAATGGGGGGTGCTGGAAAAAAAAAAAAGTTTAAAGATTGTGTTATTTGAGCAAAGGTGATTAAAAAGGACAAACTATTCAAGTAGCTGTTCTGATGCTGAACAGCAAAGATAAAACATAAATAAGAGATTTGCCATTTATTAAGATAGATTTGGGCCTTTCTGACTAAAGAAAGTGGGATTTAACAGCTTTTTGCAAAGGAGGACTCGTACAGGTAGAAAGATAAGGAAGGAACTGGGAGTCTGACCTTTCACTTTTAGTGAGGTACTGGTGCTTGCACTACCCGCTGGATTCTGAGCTTCACAAGTGTAATCACCGCTGTCTTCAGTGCTGAGGTTGTACATTTCAATGACTGCCACTGAATCCACAAAGGACATTCTGTATTTTTCACTGGGATGGATCTCAGTTTCACCTTTGTACCAGGTGACTTTGATTTCTGGAGATCCACCTATTTTGCATTCATATGTAGTGGAATCATGCTCTTTCACTAGTCTTGAGGAGTCTAGCTTCTTAATAAACCTTGGTGGTTCTGGAAAGCCAAAAAAGGGAGATGATGCTTTAAACTGCACTGATTCTTTGAATAATCAGGGAAATATGTAACAGAAAATAAAAACTTTGGGAACTTTTGCAAACATTTTAATTTTGTAATTTCTAGGAAAAATTTTTGGATGATTCCAAGCTGGTCCAAAATCTATATTAGGAAGCAAACAGGCTCTCTATCTGTATTTCAATTAGTCTATCTACACTTTATTTTCCCACTCCTCCTATATGTTCAGTACAAATCAGCTGACTTGTGGTTTCTTTAAGTAATATCCTCTTGTAACACATAAGTAATGAAAATGCCTGGTGGAAATGATAAAATCCAACCTGTTCAGCCAAGAAATATTAAGAGCATTGATGTGAGTATTATAGCAACTGCTTTATATCTTAATATGTCATTAACAATTAATACAGTCAATAAATGTATCTGCATTATACCTCTTCACACATTTATTGCAAACCCAAACATAAAGGTGCATATCAGGAACAAAAGTGAAGACACTTAAGTAGCAAATGAAAGAGGTTCAAATAATCATACTGGGAAAAATGACGAGATGTCTGGTGTTACAGAAGTTGATGTTAAAGGTTCTGTGACTGAAAACTAAACCAGGTGGTTACATTTTGTTCTCTAAGGAGAGAAAGGAGTGGAGGTTTGACATTTTTAATCAAAAGTACCATAGGGATGATTCAGAATCACAAGACCCATAGATCAAAGATATAAACTAGCAAACCCAAGAGGTTGTAATGTGGGCACAACAAATAAATCTCTCTGCAGAACAGGATGAAGTGCTTCTTTGTGCACCTGTCTGTAAAGCGTAGGAAGAATATCTATTTTATTGTGGGTTACTTCAACCTGTGGGATGCTTGCAGAACATCCTATGTTGTTAGTAACAAAACTTCCTTAGAGTTTCTAAAAGTAGATGGCTTGTTAACACAAGGACTTTTGGAAACCTAGTGGTTTACTATCAGATTTCACTTTGACAAAGAGCTGATTATTTATCTGCATACTAACAGTTTCCGAGTAGCCACATTCTAATTCCACTCCTTTCCAAAAATGAGGATATACAAGTAAGGTATATACTTAGAATGTAAAGCAGTTTCTGGAAACTAAAATGCTTGATAAAACCACAGATTGGGAACATTAGATATTGAAATGCAAAAGTTAATAAAAAACTTCAAGGTCAATTGAACAAAATATCTTAATTCTACAAAAACCCCCAAAAGGATGTATGCCACCAAAGTGAGACAGCATCTGCTCAAATTAAATACATGCAAATCAATGCACGCAAAAAGCTTGCCCTTCCAAGTTCTATAGAACCTGGCTGACAAACATTGAAAATCATTAGTTTTACAGTCCTAGGGAAACTGTACAAATTCTAAGGGATTGAAGTGAGTGCCAGTGTAAGTTTAGGATCAAAAAAGTAAATAATAATCCTGAAGAAAAAAGTGTTTCAGGATATTATGAATAAAGAGTTGAAGAATAAGGAAATAAAGTTAGTTGGGATAATTTTATGAATCGTAACTGCATTCAAATAAACCTGTTAGTAATGTTATCATGAATCATAAAATATTGATTCTGTTGGAAACAGGCTTTACATCTTTTAAAGAGGTTAGATTTCTTGCTACAATCTCTTAATATATTTTATAAGTGAAGATACATAACAACAGACACTGAAGCCACAGGTAATTCATTCTGCCACACTTTTCCCACCCCCACCAAGAAAAATCCTTATGGATAGAATATATTCTCTATATATATATATTTTAATACATTTGAGAAGAAATTTTTGCAGAATCTTGATAGTAGTAGTTCAGTTTCTTGTGTTATTCGTCTTAGAGAGTAAAACTCATAGTATTTATTCTTGAAATGTTTTTGTTATTTCCCCCCCAAATTCATAGAAAGGAAAAAAAAATGGAAAAGAAAACACTAAACCAAAAGAGACATTTGAACTCATGCATAATTTATGTATTTTACACTCATTCTTTTATAACATCAGTAAAAATAAGATATCCAAAAAGCTATAAATAAATCCAGTATTCCCACCTACACTGAGGAAATTACACAAGTATACAAGTGTCACCTATATCAACAGTTTGATGCAGTCACAAATTTAGATCATTGAAATGTCTAAGATGCACACACTATGTGAAGAAGTGAAGTGTTAGCAGAATGGATATTTTTCAACATGTCTGCCCTTAGAGCCTCTAGTTTTGCTGTCTAGAACAGCAGTTTTCAATGTTTACAGTCTGTGAAAGAGTAAAACTGTTTGTAGGAGCTGCACATGTGGTAAAAATATGTTTAAGTCTCATGAGTGAACTGAATTTCTCTCAACTTCCCTTTCCCTCCCCTGTACAACTTAATGAATGTCATTGCTGGAGAAAGACTTTAAAGAAGACGGATTTTGCTGCCCAAAAAGACCATTCCTAAAGGCGCAGGATACTAAATCACAGTTAACGCTTCAATGGAAGAATCCCTTTGATAAGACAAACCATGACCTATGCCAGAAGAAAGATTAATAAATATTTAAGTATTAAAATAATATCTTAATGAAATGACATCTCGGTGTAGTCTCTTATAAAGGTTGTTAGTCTCACATATATGTATATTAAAGGCTTTGTTTTCTGGGTATCTGCCTTGCAAAGAAAAGCTCATGATCACTAAAGCTCACAGCAATACCTTGTACAGCCAGCTGAGCTGCGCACGCATCCTTTCCAACACTGTTGCTGGCAGTACATGTGTAGAGTCCAGCATCACCTTTACCAACTTTTAGGACCGTCAAGCTGGCCGTGTTGTCCACCAGTGTCATCTTGTAGTTGCCACCTGGGCGGATCTCTCTGTTGTCTCTGGTCCAAGTAACCCTTATGGGTGCAGAGCCAGTCACATGGCACTTGAAATTTGCACTTTCCCCTCGTGCCACATCAATAGATACAGGCTTGATGTCAAAGAAGGGAGGTTGTAGATGTTCTGCAAAGATGAAAGCATGACAGAGCTCATCACCAAGCCCTTGTCACCACACACCCATGCTTCCTGCTCACCATGCAATTGGTAGAGTAGAAAAAAGAGTGAAGAAATAAGAGAAAAGCCATAAAAAAGATCTTTGTTTCAATGTGAGCTACAAACCTGTGAGGAGAAGTTTGGCGCTGGAAGATGCAGTCCCCAGAGCATTTTGGGCTGAGCAAGTATATTGGCCACAGTAAGCCATACTGGTTTGCAAGATCTGGAGAGTTGCAACATTATTTAAGAAGGTTGATTGCATGTTATCACTGTCACTTAAGAGAACCCCATCCTTGTACCAAGACACTTGGATAGGCTCTGAGCCACTTATACGGCAATCAAATGTTACTGGGGCACCAACTGCCTCCTGAATATCTTTCAGTTTTCTGGTGAATGTAGGGGGAAGTTGACGTTCTGCAAAACAATAATAATAACCACTATAAGTAGGAAGACATTTTGTCAATCAAGAATTAATTAACTCTGAAATTAATAAGAACCCCTTTCTGTAGACAACAAAGAGTTCCTACAAAATATCCCCAAAAAGAGTGGCTGCTGGCCCATCACCTTTAACAACAAGCAAAGCTGTGGAGGTGGCAAAGCCAACACTATTTTCTGCTTTGCAGATATATTCTCCGATGTCACTATCTTCCACGGTGGAGAATGCCAGCGTTGCCACATTATTCTTGAAGTGCATTTTGTAAGCCTGTGTTGATCTGAGCTTGGTGTCATCTTTGTACCAGGACACCTTGATTTCTGGTGCACCACCAATCTGGCATTTTAAGATTAAGGGCTCGCCAATCTTCACCTCCACACGGTCCAGGTGTGTAATGAAATAGGGTGGTTCTAGGGAAGGAGAGAACATGGTGACCAGAGGCAGAGGATCACTGGGGTGCCTTAGGGGGACAAAGGACAATGCATACCTAAGATGGATACGAGGCTGTGGCAAATGTCACCACCTGCCTCATTTGCCACCTCACAGGTGTATTCGCCTTCATCACTCTTGGTGCTGTTGAAGATTTCAAGAATGCCAGATTTGTCAGTAGTTGTAACACTGCAGCGTGGAGACTGAGCAATGGGTATGCCATTTCTTTTCCAGGTGACAGAGATTGGAGGGGTGCCTATGTAGCTGCTTTCTAGCACAATGGACTTCCCCTGCTCCACACTGAAATCACTTAATTTCTTCACAAAGACTGCAGGCTCTGTGGGGAAGCATAGATCAATAGTGAGAGGGACAGATGTGGCAGCGCTGCAGGAAGAAGGGACGTACCTGTGTGTACATGCACACACACAAACACACCTTTCACAAAGAGTTGGGTGGTGCATGAGGCACTGCCAGCATCATTTGTTGCCATGCAGGCATAGTCCCCACTTTGGTCTGGCTCCACATTGTACAGCTGCAACTGTGCCACAGACTCATGCAGAGAGATGGAACAACTGCTGTCTGGCACCAGCTCCTTGATGCCTCGGAACCAGGTCACTTTGAAGGGAGTACTGCCCTTGATGTAGCTGGTGAATGTCACACTTGATCCAGGCAAAACTTCCTGGGGATCAGGTGTCTTCACAAAAGAGGGTGGTTCTAAGGATCATACAAAGAAGTGAAGAGGAAGAAAGATGTTAATAGGAGAGTCTCTATGGGGGAGGAAAGCAGATTTAAGTCAAAAAAGAAGAGAGAAAGAAGGAGAAAACAAACAAAAAACAACTACAGCAACAACAATAAAAGTGAGAAACCAGAGGAAAGGAAGAGAAGAATTTTGTTGAAAGGGCTATAGTATCCTTCCACTGACCTTGTACAGTCAAGAAGGCGTTGCATTCATCAGAACCAGCCACATTGGCTACCACACAAGTATATGACCCTGTATCTGTGACATCCAGGGCTTTCAGTTTCAAAGCACAAATGTTATCCAAGAATGAGATTTCACATTTTTCTCCACTAACAATCTCATTCCCATCCTGAAACCATGTGACAGATATGGGGGGTGTGCCAGACACTTTGCAGTCCAGAATCACTGAGGATCCTAGCACCCCTTTTGTTTCCTTTAGTTTTCTTGAGAATGAAGGAGGAATAAGACGATCTAAGTAGAACAGGGCAGAAGAACAGGAAGAAAAGTGTTGGGTTTTTTTCAAGAGAAAGGAAATTAAAAAAAAAAAAAAGAGAAGCTTCCTTTAAAGGCAAGTGTGAACAACAAGAACATAAAGCTGACCTGAAACATCAACTGAAGAAGTGCAGCTGCTGTCCCCCACCTCATTGTGCACCTCAAAAGTATACAATCCCCTGTCTCCCCTGTCTGCAGAAAAGACTTTCAAAGTCGATATATTGTTGAAAAAGGTAATTTGGTATTTGCGGTCACTCCTTAGTTCTCTGCCATCTTTGTACCACTTGGTGATAAGCTGGGGTGTTCCTCCTACTTTGCACTCCAAGGTGAAAGGATTGCCAGCCATTACTGTGATTGGCTCAGTCTTCTCTAAGATGACTGCTGGTTCTGAAATAGCAAGGGAGGGGTCAGTGTTCCACCAGGAAATCTACCCGCAAAGCAGAGAGCACAGGATATAAGCAGAAAACGAAGGCTGGTAGAGGCAATTGTGCAAGATGTAAGATATAGTACCTGGGAAGCAGACTATACCCACCTAGGACTTGTAAAAAGGCAGAGCACTCCCGCATGCCAGCATCATTTTTGATTTGGCAGATGTACTTCCCAACATCAGATCCCTCTGCACTGGCAATCTCAAGAGTTGCAATGTTGTCCATAAACCACATTTGGACATTTTCACTCTCCCTAATAACTTCGCCCTTATCCTTGAGCCAGACAACAGAAATTGGTGGGGATCCTTCCACCACTGCCTGCAGGGCTGTTGGCTCCCCAATGAAGATTGCAGTATCACTCAGCTTCTTGGTGAAGCGTGGGGGTTCTGATGGCAAAAACAAGGAGGCAGAGGAGGGTTAATCATGCATGCCTGCTTGGAAGAGGGACAGCCAGGAGATCAAGAAAAGAAAGAAGTGATGCTGTTGATCCTGTAGTATACAAACCTTTGAATTTCACCGGGCAGGTGCAAGTGTCACTTCCCACCTCATTCATGGCTTTGCATTGATAGTCTCCAGTATCTTGAGATTCCAGGTTGAGAATATGAAGACTAGCAACAGAGTGCTTTGCTGTCACCTTGAACTTCTTGCTGCTCCTGACCTGCCTCCGGTCCTTGAACCAAGCCACCTCAAAGGGTGGAGTCCCTGCTATTTCACACTGGAGGATAACATCTGAGCCTTTAAGTGTGTCCACAGGGCTTGGCACTTTGCTAAAGGCAGGCGGTTCTATAAAAAAGAATCACATCATAACATGTGAACCTACTTCCTTGAGTGAGTTTTTGAAGAGTAGCAGGAGGCAACATATCCAGGAAGGGGGCCTACACTTATTCTTCTAAACCCATCTTTAGTTTCCAAATATGTGGACTCACCTCTAAAAAATGCCAAGCCATCTCCCAGTAAACCATGCCAGCACTCAGAGTCCCAAGGGCAGAAAATGTGACACTTCTGCACCTGTTTGGAGTCAGTGCTCAGTGCCCCTCCCCAAAAGCCACTCTTTCTTCTTTTCAGGACCATATTTCAGCTTACCCCGCCTCTTACCAGTCATGAAAGCTACCATCAGTGAGGCTCAGCAACATAGCCTCTCTTCCGTCTTAAATGTCATTCCTACCAGGATCACTGTGTATAAAGAGAAGGCAGAGGGATGGC
Source organism: Bucco capensis (assembly GCA_013396975.1). NCBI lineage: Eukaryota > Metazoa > Chordata > Aves > Piciformes > Bucconidae > Bucco > Bucco capensis. Next base: position 55,990 of record VWZO01009209.1, on the reverse strand, counting down.
TGCAAAGCATGCCCAGCTCCTTCACCATGGCTGGTGTTCTATCTAGTCCATGCTTCCCTTGTGAACTGACAAGCTTGCCTTATTCAGCTTGCAGTTGACTTAAATGGGGAGACAAGGGAATGGTGGCACAATGCTGAACAGCCACCACGATTTCTTTGCTGGTCTCTGGTGCTTAAACATGGCAGCATTTGAATGTGAGAACAGCTGGAGAGACACTGACTCAGCAGCCACTACCTGCCATAGCAGCAGCTTCCTGCCCAGAGGGATGTGTGTCTGGTGCTATGTGGAGTCATGCTGCTAACCTTTCACTGTGATTGAAGTGCTGCAACTGGCTGTGCCAGCAGGGTTATGGGCTTCACATATGTAATCGCTGGTATCTTCAGTGTTGGTACTCAAGATGGTTAGCATTGCCACGGAGTCTACAAAGGACATGTGGAGCCTGTCGCTTGCCTGGAGTGCCTGATCATTTTTGTACCACAGGGTTCTGATCTCTGGTGTGCCACTGATTTTACATTCAAGTTGAACCGTGTCCCCCTGCTTCACAAATCGCAAAGCTTCAGGCTTCTTGATGAACTTGGGAGGTTCTGCAGAAAAGAATAAGTATGTAGAGAGCAACCGTATACCCATTTGCCATGTGAAATCTACAGTACTGAGTAAGAGTTATGGGGAGCAAAAAGTACTGGGACACAACAAAGCAAGATTGCCACTGCAGCTGGTTGTATCCTCAAGCAGTTTCATCTCAAAGAAAGATGCAAGATGGATCTAAGAAGGCAAAGACAACTGAAACTATGTTCTGTCAACTCTGGAGCCTGCTGCATTAGACAGCTGGAGCTGTAAAAAATATATGAAGGACAATTTCTCAATCCAAGGGAAATTTTGCTGTTAGCTTTGATGGATGAAAGTATCTTCAGGCAACCATGAAAGATTTTACAAGCCCTTCACCCCCAGGAGCAGCAGAAACATGGTAGGGATAGCTTTACTTGCTTCTACATCTTTAAGCATATTTTTTTTGCATTAAGAATGTAGGTGATTCATAACTAGATTAAATCATCAATTCAGAAATCCAATTGAAATCTTTAGCAAATTTGAAAGAACCATCAATGCTGACATACAAATTCAAGGGAGTTGTATTTACTGTATCACTGTTTTCCATAGTCATTGTTAGGTGTGAATACCACTGTGACTGTAGTTTAAGTACTAAACACAAAGTAAAATGCAGGGTGAGTGCAACTTTCCATACAAACAGCTTCACAAAGGGAACTTTCCCTTTAGAGATTTGACAGGCACACAAAGATTCTACTGTCAAGCAGTATGGTAGGAGAATGTCACCACATGGTATATGTCTGCTTTCTCAAAAGCTACTTTCTGTATATTTCCAACCTGGAAAGGGTGAAAGATGAGACTTAGTAACAAAGAGGTCTCCTTATGCAAGAAAAAGAAAATACACACAAAGTTGACTTAATTGTAATACCTTTGACACTGAGCTGAGCTGAACAAAAGTCTTTCCCAGCTTCATTACTAGCTTGGCAAGTATATTGGCCAGAGTCTCCTTTACCCACTCTGAGCACTCGAAGGTGCGCTGTATTGCCTACAAATGTAATATTGAAGTTTCCTCCAGTTCGGATCTCCTGACCATCTTTGGACCAGGTGATGTGTATTGGCTGGGCTCCAGTAACGTGGCATTCAAAGTCGGCGCTTTCTCCAAAAGGCACATCAATAGATTCTGGTTTGATGTCAAAGACAGGTGCTTGCTTGGGTTCTAGAAACACAAGAAAATTCTGTAATTCTCACACTTCACAAAATAGGTAACCCAACACACAAATATCACCACATGCATAAAATGGGAAGGAGCAGTCCGTGATCCAGGCAAAAGTTTTGTAGGCCAACACACCTGCCACTGTGAGCCTAGCACTTGAGGTGGCAGTGCCCACAGCATTGGTGGCTGTGCAAGAGTACTGGCCGGTATGATCCATCTCAGTTCGCATCAGTTGCAACACTGCAACATTATCGACAAAGGACGTGTGCACATTGTGGTCATCGCTTAGCAGCACACCATCTTTGTGCCAGGTCACAGTAATGGGCTCTGAGCCATTGAGCCGACACATAAATTTAAGGGGTAAACCAACAGGGTGCTCGATGTCCTTTAATTTTCTTGCAAAGGAAGGTGGTCGTTTTCGCTCTAGAAGAAAGCAAGTAAAGGATAAATATGCCACAGGAAGCATTTTTTTTATACTTTTGCAAGAGAAAAAGAATTTGTTGCAAACTAATATAAAATCATCACCTTGAACTGTTAAGAGAGCCTTTGTAGATGCAGCTCCTACACTGTTTTCTGCCTTGCAGATATATTCTCCGCTGTCATCTCGAACCACTTTGTTAAAAATAAGTGTAGTAACATTGTCTTTAAAGAACACTTTGTACTCTGGGGTAGACCTGAGTTTTGTATCACCTTTGTACCATGACACAGTGATTTCTGGTGTTCCAGCAACATGGCATTGCAATGTTGTATAATCCCCAACTGACACCACACGAGGTTCCAAGTGTGTAACAAAATACGGAGGTTCTAAAAAAAAGAGAAGTAATTAGATAGGCTCATTATAATGCCAGACCTTGGAAAGTGCATACTTGAAAGAACAGGCAAGAAAAAGAAGCAAAGAGAGCACACACCTAGGGTTGAGACTACAGCCTCACAAACATCTCTTCCTGCCTCATTTTCAACATAGCAAGTGTACTCTCCTGCATCTTCTTTGGTACTGTCAAGTATTTCCAGGATACAGGATTTCTCTGTGGTTGTGATGCTACACTTCTGAGATTGAGTGATGGTCTGACCATTCTTCTTCCATGTTACAGAAATGGGTATGCTACCTGTGTAAGTGCCCTCCAGAATGATGGGCTTACCAGGCTCCACACACTGATCACTCAGTTTCTTCACAAAGACAGCCGGCTCTAATGAAGGGTAAGAAGTCACAAAGGTTGAGCACAACAGGACAAATGTAGGGAAGGAAATAGTATTTGAAGATAAATAGAGAGGCACAATCTTTACAAACCTTTTACTGTAAGGTGTGTTGTACAGTTTGCCCTGCCAGCATCATTGGTCACTAGGCAAGTATACTCTCCACTTTGGAGAGGAGTTACATCAAATAACTCAAGCTCCAGAATGGAATCCTCCACATAGATATTGCATTTGTCCCCTGGCACAAGCTCATTGGCCCCTCTAAACCAGTTCACCTTAAAAGGAGGGGTTCCTCTGATAACACATGTAAAAGTGATGCTTGTGCCTGGCAAGACATCCAGAGGCTCTGGTGTCCTCTCAAAAGAAGGTGGTTCTAAACACACAAGAGAAAAAGAGAGATAAGACAGGTTGCTACAGCATAATGCTGGTATTTCCACACACCTACTGAAGATAAAGAACAAAATCTTTATTTTCTAGTCCATAATGTTCCCAGAGTATATTTATAAAAGACTATAGGCAATTTCAAGAGAAAAAGAGAAAAGAATAGCTCAGAGAGCTTCCTGACCATCATATACTGACCTTGTACGGTCAATACAGCACTGCATTCATCTGACCCAGCTATGTTGGTAGCTTTGCAGGTGTAAGTTCCAGTATCTGAATCACTCAGTGAATTAACTTCTAAAACACATAGGTTATCTGAAAAGGAGATTTGATGTTTTTCCCCACTGACTAACTTAAGTCCATTTTTGAACCAGGCAACAGAAATAGGAGGTGAACCGGACACTTTACATTCCAGCAATGCTGAGGAACCCAGGACACAAGGGGTTTCCTTTAGCTTTCTTGTGAAAGAAGGAGGAATGATTCGATCTGCATAAGAAAACATAATAAATCCATGGTTAGAGAGAAAAGAGGGAGAGGCATAGGAGAAAAGAAAGAGAACATGATGAAACAAAACTTTTTGTGAAAGGTAAAAGCTACCCAACCAACCTAAAACATCAACCGATGCTGTGCAACTGCTTTTCGCCACATCGTTCTGCACTGCAAAAGTGTACAATCCACCATCTTCTTTCTCTGCGTCCATAATTTTAAGTGTAGATACTTTATTGAGGAAAGTAATTCTGTATTTTTGGCTGCTGGTCAGTTCTTTGCCATCCTTGAACCACCCAGTGGAAAGCTCTGGTGTGCCTGCCACTTTGCACTCCAAAGTACAAGTGTCTCCTATAGTAACTCTCATTGGCTCTGCTTTCTCTACAATCACTGCAGGCTCTGGAAGGAGAGATGGGTAATGTGTATGGTGAAAACAGGATTTTATTAGTACTAGCTGTAAGTATTATAGCAGTAGAAGATGGAGATTACACATTTGATACTAAGGATATTTCTTATTGGGCTGGGGAATTTTTTCAGCTCTTCTTTTTTCCATGCTTTATTCTATCCCAAATGGGAGGTTTCAGATTGTCTTCAAAATGCAGTAAAAACATTTTTAAAGTCCTAAGAGGAAAACATGACACTCTGTCCCTCTCCAAGCAGGCAGGAGCAGAAGACATAAGTAAGAAATCCAGTTAAAAGGATCCCATCACAGTGTATAGGCCTGTGGTTCCTTTCACCCCTATGCCTAGACAACAGGAAATAAAAACTCTGACTACTGCTTGTTTGAGACACAGGGATTCTCTATTTTGATTGTTTCAAACTCAGGGGTATAAACAAAGCATAAATCTGACACTGAATAGCCAAGTCGCTAAGTAAAAAAAAAAATCTTTTATGAACTTATGCTTTTACCAACCTAGAATAGTTAAGGTAGCCATGCACTCGCGACTTCCAGCATCATTTCTGATCTGACAGATGTATTTTCCAGCACTGCTTGTCTCTGTGCGCTCAAGTTGTAATGTTGCAATATTTTCCATAAATGTGATCTTCGTGGTTTCACTTTCTCTAATAATTTCCTCTTTGTCTTTAAGCCACTGCACAGAAATTGGCTGGGAGCCCTCTACTCTTGCTTGTAACTCTACTGGTTCACCAACCACAACAGTCATGCTGCTTATTTTAGTCAAGAATTTTGGTGGTTCTGAAGAAGAAATATATCATTATGGTAAACACAGTGTCTACATAAAGAAGAACAATGCATTGCCATTGGAAGCACTGCAGAAAGCATATGTGCCAATACTTTACCTTTCAGCTTCAGAGTACAAAAACATGTGTCACTTCCTACGTTGTTCTGTGCTTTGCACTGATATTCACCAACATCTGCAGCTTCAACATTAAGAATGTGAACACTTGTATGGTAGTTTTTGGCTGTAACCTTATACTTCTTACTACTGCGGATTTGTCTCCTGTCTTTGTACCAGGTAACGTCAAATGGTGGTGTTCCTGAAATCTCACATTCCAGGCTAACCTCAGTTCCTTTGAGCATGTCTATTGGAGAGGGCTTCCTGATAAAGACAGGAGGTTCTAACAAGGGAAAAAAGGAACAGTTTTACAAAGGATTCTGGAGGTATTTAACCAACAGTTTACTGATACCAGCTTCTACACAATTGGACTATTGAGAAAATCAATAGAATGGGCAAGGACTTTCCTCATTTTCTGGGCACATTATGAAATGATCTTACAGGCAGATGAGCATTCAGATCTCTTTACTGCTCTGTATGAAAGGTAATCAGAGGTGTGACCCTTGGCAGAGAGGGTATAGGTCTCATTTTGCTGGTAGTAGTCTCAAATGTAGGGAGTAAAACTGACATTTATCAGTTTGGGTCTATTCTTTTTCTTCATACTTCAGCTCTTTGATGTAGCCATTTCCACTATGATCTGTCTTGGACATTGACAGTCATAGAACTGGGGAACACCTAGCTTAGGGCTCATCTACATTAAGAACAACATCTTTTTTGTTCAGGTGAAATCAGAGAGTGGTGAGGGGGCATCAAGAAACAAACATGACATGAAGAAAAAGGCAGTCCTGAAAAAAGAAATTAATCTCATGTTCCTGTGTATTTCCAGGGGATAAAACCGTCACGGGAAAATAAGAAGTAGTCAGAGAAACAAGAAGACAGCTAACCTTTTACTGTGACTTTGGTGCTACAGCTGGCTTTGCCGGCGGGGTTGTGGGCTTCACAGATGTAGTCACCGCTGTCATCAGTACTGAGATGGTTCATTTCAAGCACGGCCACAGAGTCAATGAATGATATCCGGAATTTTTCACTGGCAACAATCTCATGGTCATTTTTGAACCACACAATTTTCATCTCTGGAGATCCACTTACTTTGCACTCAAGTCTGGCTGAGTCACCCTGCTTAACTACTTTTGTTGCCTCTAGCTTCTTAGTAAACTTCGGTGGTTCTAAAAAAACCAGAAAAGTGGGGTCAGAAATGTCTGAATTAATAGTGGAAAGAAAAGAGAAGAGAAAAGAGCCAAAGAACTGTAGGTTGCAAGCGCAGGGTAGGGATTTCACTTGGCAGTGTATCAAAGATCACTGAGGTAGGCTTGGCAAAAGGAAAGAAAAGGAAAAGATTAAAACACAACACAACAAGAAAGTGCACACCTGTTACCAACAATGTTGTAGTGCAAGAGTCACTGCCAACATCATTTGAAACTTGGCAAGTGTAGCGCCCGCTCCTAGAAGTATCCACTGAATAGAGGTTTAAGAACCCAGTCGACCCTTCGATCCCAATGAAACAAGTTGGACCAGATACAAGTTCTAAGTCTTCTTTGAACCACTTTAATGTAAAGGGCGGAGTTCCTTTTAGTGTAGCCTTAAACTCTACTGTGGAATCTGGGATGGCTTGCTGGCTTTCAGGTTTTACTAAGAAGCTTGGTGGCTCTGCAGTTTTTAAGAAAAAGAAATACTCAATTACATCAGAAACGTCTAAGAATGAAGAAAATTAGTGAGACAAGCATGGAGACCAAGATATCAGTATTAATATTAAGAGGTATAAGAATGTTATGTTAGCATAAGATTTAAGGTATTTTCCCAGTGTGTCACAAAAGAGAAGTATCAGCAAAAGAGTTTCAAACCTTTCACAGTCAGGACGGCACTGCAAGAATCGTTCCCAGCGACATTAGAGACACTGCATGTGTAATTTGCACTGTCTACGAGCTCTAGATTGGCAATCTCAAGTGACATAGTGTTCTCATGGCACAAGCTTCTATATTTTGCACTGTCAGTTATCTCTTTTCCATCCTTAAACCATTTTGCAGTGATGGGGAGTGACCCAGAGACTTTGCACTCCAGTTGGATAGAAGATCCCAAAACGGTGTCCTTTTTGGTTAGCTTTTTGATAAATACAGGAGGAATTGATTGATCTGTCCAAGATAAAAAATGGAAAACACACTCTGATTACCTTCTTGTCTATCTTTGACAAATAGAGACTATTATTTTTTTCATTCCCTCCCTGATGGACTAGTGAATTTGCCAAATGACAATACAAACCTAGCACAGTCAGAACAGCTTCACAGGTGCTACTTCCGAAGTCATTTTCAACCTTAAAACTGTATGTACCACTATCCTCCTTTGATACGGGTTCAATCCTGAAACTGGCCACGTTGTTTTCAAAGCTCATTGTGTAATATCTACTGGGAAGAAGCTGTTTGCCATCTTTGTACCATTTTATTCTGAGGTCTGGTGTCCCAGCTACGGTACATTCCAAAGTCACAGGGTCTCTTTCAGTAACTTTAAGTGATTTAGCCTTTTCTATGATCCATGCAGGCTCTGAGGTATAAAGCATATAAAAATGGCAGTTAGCTACATATGTAGGGGACTGATTTTCCAAGTACTCATCAAGCATGAGCTTGAAGGGTGACATCTTGTACACACCTTGAACAAAAAGCAAAGCAAAGCACTTCTCCATGCCGGACTCATTCTTTGCCTGGCACGTGTATCTCCCTCTGTGGCTGAGGTCAACATTGGTGAGTTTCAGTGTAGCCACGCCATTTTCAAAAGTAATATGGTGGTACTCATCATCTTCTAGTATTTTCTCATCTTTTATCCATGACACAGATAAGGGTTGAGCACCTGCTACGATGCACTGGAAGAATGCGGTACCTTTCAAAATACTAGTGATGTTCTCCAGCTTCTTGATGAAGGATGGTGGTTCTGTGGTGTGAGATTTTGTTTGTTGGAAGAGAAGTCATGGAAAGGGAAGAGGGGAAAGAGTGATCATACAAAGTCATCCTAGTTACCACCATTTAGCTAGGGGATGTAACGTTTGGGGTATGCTTCCTAGAGGACTGACCTTTCAAGCTGAGCCTTGTGCTGCAAGAGCAGCTCCCGCCTTCATTTGATATAATACACTGATATTCACCAACATCAGAGACATCACAGTTAGTCACATTAAGAGTAAATACTGATTCTTTAGTAGAGATGGCATATTTCTTGCCGCTGAACATCTCCTTATTGTTCTTCAGCCACTTCACCTCAAATGGAGGAGTACCAGTCACCTCACACTCAAGCGTGGCCTCCGAACCCTTCACTACCTCAGTGGCACTCAACTCCCGAACAAATGTTGGAGGCTCTACAAAGGGGAATGAGGGGAAAGCAAATTGTAACCTTGAATGATTTTGAAGGGAGAAAAAGTCTCCCATAGTCCATCATCCCAGCTATGTGGCATAGCCGGATGATGACAAGATGTTAAAAACCAACCTTTTACTTTCAGCTCGATGCTGCAGCTCTCACTACCTGCGTCATTCTGAGCTTCACAAACATAAGTCCCACTATCCGACACTGTAGCTTGAGTGACTTTCAAAGTAGCTAAACCATCTATGAAGGAGATGCTGTACTTAGCTTGGTCAGTCACTTCGTTCCCATCCAGGTACCATGTGACATGGATCTCTGGTGTGCCTACAACCAGGCACTCAAAAGTGGCAGACTGTCCTTCACGCAAAGCTACTACAGAAGTTGGCATCTGAGTAAATCTGGGGGGCTCTAGAAGATGGAAAGAAAAGGTGAAGCTTTATAATATTGAAGGTGAATTAATGAAATGCAAAGCATTCCTTCCTCCTCCCCCCAAATACCACAGAAAAATCAGAACCACAAAGATATGAAGAACATCGGGTTGCACACCTTTTACAAACAAAGATGCTTTGCAAGTTGCAGTTCCTACATCATTGCTTATCTGACAAGTGTAGTTCCCAGAGTCAGATGTCCTAGCTGAGAAGAGTTCCAGTACACTAGATGTGTTGTCCTTCCAGACAGATCGATTGGCTCCAGAGAGGAGCTCCTGGCTGTCTTTAAACCACTTTATCTGCAGGGGAGTAGAGCCCTTCACCAGTGCTTTGAACTGAACCCTAGCATTGGGAACAACCTCTTGGGACTGGGGTTTTTCCACAAAATATGGTGGTTCTATAACAAGTAAAAAGGAAGAAAGAGGATTATTCTGAGACAAGGGAATTTCAAAATTGTGAATAAGAACCCTACCACAAGACAAAGAAGGAGCTCAAACCTTTGACTGTTAAGAACCCACTGCATTGGTTGCTTCCTGCTGTATTTTTTGCTTCACAGGTGTAAGAGCCAGTGTCTGTGGCTTCCAGATTATTGATTTCCAGAAATGCAGTATTGTCATGGAAAGAGTATTTGTGCTTTTCACTTGCTGTTATTTCTTGGTCATCCTTGTACCACTGGATACTTATGGGATGCGAACCAGACACTATGCACTCCAGGTGGACAAAAGACCCCTTTATACTGTCCATTTTCTTGAGCTTTTTGGTGAATTTAGGTGGTATAATGAGATCTATCCAAGACAGAGTAAAAAGACAAAGTTTAAATTTCAACCTTGATCGTAGCAGATGTCAGCTCAGGAAAATAGATTTTGTATGTAAAAATAATGATAAAAGAGAGCCCATACACACCTAGAACGTTAATATTGGCAGAACAGCTGCTGCTCCCAACATCATTGTGAACCTCAAAAATGTATTCCCCACTATCTTTCTTTTCTGCATGAAGCACCTTTAGGACTGAGACAGTATCTGTAACATTGATCTTATATTTTGGGCCCATTGTCAGTTCCTTGCCATCTTTGAACCATTTGGCTGTAATATGTTTTGTTCCTGAAAATTTACACTGCAAGGTTGCTGGGTCTCCTTCAGTAACATCTATTGATACAGCCTTGTCCACAATTGTAGCAGGTTCTGTTGTACACAAGGAGATAGAGTGTTAAGGGTGCCTGTAAAAATCACAAGGGAACTGTCTGAGATTACAGCAAGCCTTCAGAACCAGACCAACCTTTGACAGTCAGCAGAGCAGAACACCTCTGAATTCCTGCCTCATTTTTAGCCTGACAGAAGTATTTCCCATCATGTTTCAGTTCAATAGACCTCACCAGAAGAGTGGCAACATTGTTCACAAAGGTCATTTTGATATTGTTGTCTTCAATCACTTCATCATTGTCTTTCAGCCAGGACACAGTGATGGGCAAGGAGCCTTTAATAGCAGCCTGAAACACGACTGTGCCCCCTCGAAGGGAACTAATATTTTCTATCCTCTTCAAGAATTGTGGGGGCTCTGGCAGGAAGAAAGCAGCTATGTAAGTATGTATCTGATGCATTACAGTGTGGCATGGAAACCACACTGGGATAAAAGCATGCTAGTGGCATTCTGCACCTTGCACTAACCTTTCAGTGTGACCTCTGATCTGCAGAGGCAGCTCCCAACATCATTTGTTACTCTACACTGATACTCGCCAACATCAGAAGCATCAAATCGGAAAATGTGAAGGCTAATCAAAGATTTCTCAATGCTTATTCTATGCTTCTTACTGCTCCTCACGGGTTTATCATCTTTCACCCAAAACACTTCAAAGGGAAGTGTGCCAAGCACCTCACACTCCAAAACCACATCAGAATCCTTCAAGACTTCCATGGATTGAAACTCCTTGCTAAAATAAGGTGATTCTACAGTGCAAAAGAGAGAGAGTGTAGTTTGTATTAATCATACTTTCAAAGCCTGTAAAACTGCACTGAGTTTTTTTAAAAAAGGCAAACTGTGTGGCTGGATGTCACACACACCTTTGACTGTAACAATGCTACTGCAAATATCTTTTCCAGCATCATTTTTGGCCTTGCAAATATATTCCCCACTGTCTTCAGTCTCAGCTTCTGTAATATGGAGTGTTGCCAAGGATTTTGCAAAGTGCATCCTGTATTTGTCACTATCTTTTAGTTCTCTATCATCTTTGAACCACATGATTTTTATCTCAGGAGTACCAGTGACTTCACAGGTCAGCTCAGCATATCCACCTTTCTTTACCAGATGGGTTGGCTCTAGCTTCTCCTTGAAGGCAGCAGGTTCTGTGGATTTAAGAAGAGCGTTCAGGACAAAGAAGACAAGAAAGAGTGCCGCTGGGTCAATACAGCAGCTGAAAACTTAAAAGAGAGTAAGAATGCAAACCTTTTACAAACAAGTTTGCACTGCATGTTACTGAACCAGCTACGTTGGAGACTTTGCAGGCGTATTTTCCTGAGTCTGTTGGTTTGACTGCATAAAGCTCCAAGTAACTTGCTAATGCTTCTGTCATGATGTAGCAGGCACCTCCTGTCACAAGCTCAGTATCACCTTTAAACCATTTCACCATCAGAGGTGTTGTGCCTTTAAATGTGGCTTTGAAACGTACAGTGGATGCAGGTAGCACATCTTGAGACTCTGGTTCTAGAATGAAGCTGGGTGGCTCTAGATTTCATTAAAAAGAAACAATTGTCAAGAGTAAGACATATGGCTTGCACAACATTGTCACATGAAAAGTAAAACTCCAAGAAATGTGAAAAAAATTGCCAAACCTTTTATAAACAAAGTGCTACTGCTGTCTTTGCTACCAGCAGAGTTTGTGGCTCTGCAAATGTAGACTCCAGCATCACTTGCATCTAGGTGTTTTATTTCCAAAGATGCAGAGCCCTCTGCAAAGTGTACTGTGTACTTGGCACTTGAAAAGATCTCAGTGTCCTGCTTAAACCAAGAGACGGTCATTGGAAGAGAGCCTGAAATTTTGCAATCTAGGTGGCACGAGGTGTTAATGATGCTGTCAATATTCCTCAGTGGTTTAGTAAAGAAGGGAGGGAGAGTGCGATCTGTTGAGATTGAAAAGAATGAAAGAAATCAACACATAAGCAAAACAGGCATGCAGTTCTGTTTCTGGCTCTGTTGGGCTCAGAGCAGAGTAGCAGGACTCTTTGCAAAGAGTCAGTACCAACCTAGCACAGTGAAGCTGGTAGTGCAAGAGTTGATGCCCACATCATTAGAGATCTCAAAAGTGTACTCGCCACTGTCCTGCATTTCAGTGGCATAAAACTTGAGCTGGGCAATATTATTTTTAAAGCTGATCCTGTATTTCTTGCTGGCAGGTAGTGGCCTTCCATCTTTGAACCATTTGGTTTTTAGCTCTGGCGTGCCTGTGACAGTGTACTCCAAAATGGCTGGTTCTCCTGCTGTTACTTGGATCATTTGTGATTTTTCAATGATTTTGGCAGGTTCTATAACAGAATTAAATGACTAGTGTTAAAGACAAAAGGAAATTGCTCTTCCTTTCAAGTGAGAGACAGTGCGGGGATCACGGCACTACTCCACTGACCTTTCACTGCTAGTTCACCAAAGCAGGACTGACTTCCTGCATCATTCTCAGCCACACAGGTGTATTTGCCACCAGAGCTCAGCTGGACACCGGTAATTTGCAGCGTTGCTAGACCGTGTTCAAATGTCACTCTCACTTTGTTATCATCTTGAATAATGTCTTTACCCTTCATCCACATCACAGAAATAGGCTCTGACCCTTTCACCACAGCCTGTAATGTAATACTATCTCCAGCCAAAGCTGTCACATTTTCAATTTTCTTAACAAAAGATGGTGGTTCTAGTTCAAAGAAAAGAGACAAGAAGAAATATTTGTCTGCCAGTGCATCATACCATGCAAGCTGCTGTTCAAAGACAGTTTTATGAGACGGTACGTGCAGTACATGGCGCAATTCAGCTAAAGAGCAAGCAAGAAGAGTTGCATTCCCCATCTGGGAGATAATGCATGTCCCTTTAGGATCAATGTCTTTTAAATTCACAGGTTTGATGCCAGATAAGAGTTACAATATACATAGAATTTTAAGACAAGAAGATACTCTCCCTTGTCACCCTCCCTAGCCACCCACAAATCCAAAGAAAAGACATTTTTTAAAGAGAACTTCCTGCCAATCCCTTCAGTAAGTGGAGTTTTCTCTCTCCACTTGCACTGACCTTTCAAGATGTATGTTGCACTGCATATGCACTTCCCGACTTCGTTAGCTATGACACACTCATATTCACCAACATCTGCACTATTAAATGAGGACACCTCCAAAGAAACAATAGCTTTCTGAGAGGTCAATCTGTATTTTTTACTACTGCGAATCTGTTTCTTGTCTTTGTACCAGCTAATCTCAAAAGGTCCAGTGCCAGCAACCTCACACTGAAGAGTGGTGTTTGTTCCTTTCACTACCTCTGCTGGTTCAAGTGTTCGGATGAAAGATGGAGGCTCTATAAAAGCAGCAAGAAAGAATTAGTCAACAATGCCAAAAAATAAAAAAAAAGAAGGGTAGGTTTTTCTCAAGAATGTGACTGGAAGCAGCAAGAAGAACGGACCTTTGACAACTACTTCGGTGGTGCAGCTGTCACTTCCAACCTCGTTTACAGCTTCACAAGAGTAGCTCCCACTGTCATCAACTTTCATCTCCAAAATATCTAACACAGCCACAGAATGGACAAAGGACATCCTGTGTGTGTTGCTTTCATGGATTTCCTTATTGTTCTTGAACCAAGTAACCTGAATTTCAGGAGACCCTTTGATTTTACATTGAAGGCGTGCAGAGTCACCTGGGGTCAGTAAATAAGATGGATCGACCTTCTTCACAAAGGATGGTGGTTCTGAAAATGGGAAGGGAAGAGGGAAACGGGAAGAAAAGGCAAAACAGAAAAGGAAAAGAGAAAGAAGGGTGAAATACAAAACTTTTGAAAGATCGGTTCCTAGAGCAAGAAGAAAACATGACTTTAGAAAAGATCAGCACAATCTTTGCTGAGCTGCAGTTCTCAGGGTTTCTCTTGCCCACTACATCCACCTCTCCCCTGCATGCAAGAGCAATTTTTGCATAGGCTGGTGAAAGAAATATTGAAGCAACATACAATACATTGGAAGGCAGCAGAAAAAATGAGCAAGAGGTGATTGCACCACCTGCCATCAGACAGGGCTGAGAAAAGTTCACAGTGTGATTTCAGCCCAAAGAAGACCTTTGTCTGGAAAAAAAAAAAAAAGGAACACACAAAGTGCAAAGGTAAAGGAGGTGTAGGACTATCTTACCTCTGACTGTGACGCTGGCAGAAGAGGAACTGCTTCCTGCCTCATTTGAGGCAGTGCACACATAATGTCCTGAATCCTTGAGTTTAGCCAGAGGAATCTCAAGTGAGGCTATTTTGTCTTCAAAGTAAATCTTATAATCTTTGCCTGGTGGGATTTTGTTTCCATCCTTTGTCCACTCTACTCTTACTTTCCTGTCTTCATCTACCTGACATTCAAGACGTATTTTTTTATTGACTGCTGACTGCACCGACTGCAAATCTTTAATGAAATAGGGCTTGTCTATAATGACCATTTCAGCCTGGCAAATGTCAGCCCCAAACTTGTTGGAAGCTTTGCAAGTGTAAACCCCTCTGTCACTGGTGGTGAGAAGGGAAATTTCTAACACATGTTTATTTTCCACTTTGGAGATCTTGTGGTGATCTGAAAGTGAAATGGTCGTGCCATCTTTCTGCCAAGAGACGTCGATGACTGGAGTGCCCGAAACAGTACACAGGAACTTGGCACTTTTGCCCACAAAAGTAGTGATAGATTCAGGTCTGGTAAGAAACGTTGGTGGAAACGCTTCTGCAAAACAAAGGGATTGAACGTTATCCAGAGGTGAGAAACAGAGCTTATTCTTTCTCTCCACATTTGCCAGAGACAGAGAGCAAGAGGGCAAGTGTCAATGGACACTCATAAGCAAAAGATGATATCAGTGAAGGAGGTAAGAGGTGTTAAAGACAAAAAATTTTGCCTTTTATTTCTGTACTTCTTGGGTTTGTATATTGCTCCAGAACTTGAAGGCATTTTTAATCTCTGGAGCAATGTACAAACTAAAGGAAAATAAACCAAAAACCACAACTTCCTCCCCCAAGACTGATATATTTGCCTGCCATTCCCTTAAGATGTACAAGTTTGCATGCATTTCACAGTTCGCACATCTTTGTTTAGTCTTTAGCATCTGGTACTTGGCAAAGACCACATAAACACTCCAACCAGAAAAAGTCAGAGAAGAAAGATCTTCATACACTAAAAGCCTAAAAGAAGTTGTTGTATTTTTTTAAGTAAAAAAACCAGAAAACTCTTAATACACAAAAAGTTTAAACAGCTTTAAACCCTATTTTGCTTGTTTAAGAAGTTATATTTCCCCAGTCAGAGTTCCTCTCTGACCATGGTATGCAGATGTTCAGGAAGGCATAGCAGCATAGCTTGCCTCACAAGTATAGCTGCAGGATAAGCAGAGGTTGCTAGGATAATTGCACTGTGATTATTACATCAAAGAAATTAGTTTTAAAAGTTTTCTTCTTGTCTAGAAGTTAAATAAATCTTCTTTAAATATGTATTCATAAAGCAATTCCATTCTATTGATGATCTGGTTCCTCCTATGCTCTCTTTCACGCTTTTTTCCCTTCTGAAATTTTTCGCACCAATTCCCTTTTCTAGGTACAGAAAGCACCTAAAAGCAGCACTCCCAAAAATTATTCTTTCCCTATGCTTGTGCCTGTCAAAATTGGATATGGATTACATATAACAATGGTAATCAAGAGCCCTACCATAAACATTTGTAAGTATAGCAGTGAAAGCATTACAATATACAAAGATATTTCATGCAACAGGAGAAGTGCTTGGAAGTCTGTACGTACCGGTTACTGTTAAATGTGCTGCAGAGCTTACACTGCCATGCTGGTTGGAAGCCTTACAGCTGTACTCTCCACAGTCAACAACCTGAGGCCTCAGGATCTCCAGCGTTGAGAGGTAATTGGAGGTGTGAATGGAGTATTTGTCCCCATCATATATCTCACGGCCAGCTTTGTACCACTGGAACTTGACATTGGGAGCTGTCTCTACCTCACAGGTAAACTTGGCCACATGATTTACAGCCACCTCCAGAGATTCGAGCCTTCTCCTCAGGATTGGCGCAACTGAAAGCAGAAGCAGAGAGAAACTCAAAGCCCTGCCTTCTGATATTCTGGAAAGTAATAGTGAAGTGACTGACTGGGAAAAAAAAAAAAAAAAAAGAAAAAATAAAAAAGGTGATTTAATTGAAATCTACATAAAGTGACTGCAAAAGAAAAAATCTGTAAGAAATTAAAGCAGTATCAGGCTTAGTGGACAGACAGTGTTATGGTGCATAATGGCATCAGGAAACACAGTGGTAACACTGGAAAAACAATTTACAATAGTGATGTACAATAACAATGCAATACAAACACACGACAATATACTGGAGCTGTGAGAAATTATGGTGTGAATGAGAAATTGTGCTGAAACTGTGCAATGACTCTAAAGAGCGAGAGAGGGTGCAGCAGTGAGAAAAGTGGGAAAGGAATGTCCACTTCACAGGCAACAACAGGAAAATTGCTCAGGATTGAGATAGAGCTTGTCCTGACCGTGCCTGTGTGATGAGAACAGGAAGTAATAAAGTTCCTGACCAAAGACTGGGGTGAGGGAAGTGAGAGACTTTTACTTTGGTAAAAGGAGACCATAACTCCAGAGAGAAAGGAGACTCTTTAATTAGTGGCATGATGATATTAATATTGTATCTGTATCCAAAGATACAGACGTGTAATAGGGCAGTTTCATTAGTACAGCAGTGTATTATAAAGACAGTATTTAATTCCCATAATCCAACCTCTTTTAACAACTGTGAGTTTTGCTGCTGTTGCTCTTTTTCCACCTTGATTCAGTGCCTCACAGGTGTACTCTCCTTGATGAATCGCCCCACACACTTTGCTTATTACTAGTGTGTACTTGTCCTGATCTTGCAAACACTTGAATTTGTCTCCTGAAGACACCAGTTTACCCTCAAAGTACCAGTTCACCTCTCTGACATTTGTTATGACAGACACTAGACTGACACTTTCTCCTTCCTCCACTACAGTGTCGACCAGTTCACTGTGTATGACGGGATAACTCTTTTTGCCCAGCTCATCATCTGTCTTCCCAGCTCTAGTTTCCAGACTATCTCTGCCCTTTTCCTCACATATTTCTTCCCTTTTCTTCTTCCTTTTCATTATTTCTGTGGGTGTCTCAATGGGAACATCTGCAGAGACTACATCAGCAGTGGCTGCAGCTGCACCCACATCCTTGATTTGATGGTGTCCAGTCATAGTATTGACTACTTGTGCAGACAAAGGCTTCTCCAGGGTTATTTCTGCCTCCATAGTCCTCTCAGCCTGCTGGGGCTCCAGCTCAGAGGTTTCGTCACAGGATTTTCCTGAGAGAAGTGGACTGGGATGGACTGGCAATGCTCTGGATTTTTCATCTGTCAAGAGATGTTTTTCTTCACAAATAAGAGAATAGAAAATCTCCTTCAAGACCATTTTCTGGTCAGCTGACTGAATGTTAACTTCTGCCAAAGTGACTGAGATGTCTACAGGGCTGAGTCCTCCTGTGGTCACAACATAGGTACATAGGGTGTGTTTTTCTTCCTTGGTGATGTTTATTGTCTGTACTTCAACGTTTTCTTTATCAGCCAACCATTCTGAAAACAAAAGGTTTTGCTCGCTTACCACTGCAGCTTTCAGTGCATTTTTAATTTGAGACTTAATATCTGTGTTGGAGCTCTTGGGAACCTGAACAGTGAGCTGACTCTCTTTAATGAGGACTAGGTTTGCCTGAAGCTGGGGAGTGTACATTGTTTCATGGGATTGTCTCCCTGCCCTTGGGCACTCCCTAAGTGGGCTGGCAAGACAGATGACATGTTCCTCCTCCAGGGGCTGGTTTTCTTCCAGCAGCAAGGGAAATCTCACAGACTGTCCCTCATGAATTCTTGCAGCAAAATCTTCCTCTGCTGCTTCCAGGGAATAAACGTTCTCCAGGGGAACAGCTTGGCCCGCAGTGAAGGCCAATTCAGAGGCAAACCTGGGTTCAGCCTTCAGCTCACCTTGTATTGCTTGGAAGCCCTCAAGGACCTGGATGTGGTCACCGTCTATGGCATAGCTCTCAGCAGTGCTTGACACCTGTAGAAGGGCTTGGGAAGTCTCTGTCTTCAGTGCAGCCATTTGTTCTGCTGCCTTGGGGATGACTTCCTCTTTGGGCAAGAGTATTTGTGCAGCTACAGTCCCAAGGCAGCCCAGCAGTTGTGTCTCCATTGCTGCTGTAGGCACCACACCTTGGGGGCCAGCAGGGAGGGTTAGTAGTGGCTCTGTCAGAAGCCTGGTGCTCTCTTGTGTTGTGGCCGCCTGGGTAAGCATCTCTTCAACACTCTGTGCAGCCAAGCAGGCTGGTGGCAGATCAGGCAAGATGTCTTCCCTGGGCAGCACATGCTCCGCCTGGTTCATCTGGAGCTGAAGGAGGGCTAGGGGCTCCCTTGTGGCCTCAAGGCTGAGCACTTCTTCCATGGCAGGAAACTCATCAGCTTCCTCATAGGAGACGGGACTTCGGTCCTCAGCCACCACAGAATGCTGTAATGTTGGGCTTTGCCTACACACATCATGATCCTCAGGCAGCACATTGAGCTCAGCAGAGCATGTGGCCTCACCCAGGTTACTCACTGCCCTGCACGTGTAGAGTCCAGTGTCCTCCTCCATGCACTCCCACACTGTCAAGGAGCCCGAGCCATCAGGATGGTGAGCAACAGAATGACGTGCATCAGAGAAGAGCTGCTCACTCCCCTTAAACCACTGCACATCAGGGTTTGGCTCCCCAGCCACGGTGTATGCAAAGACTGCAGTGGAGCCTGGTGCACATTGTACACTGTCTGGCTCCCTGGCAAAGCAAGGGACCTCTGCTGTCCGCTGCTGCACATGGAGGCAGGCACTACATATGGTCTCACCATGTACATTGCTGGCCACACATGTGTACTCACCCTCATCCTTCATACCTGCATATGGGAGGATGAGGCTGTGGTCATTGCCAGCAAACACTAATTTGCAGTCCATGGATGGGGATAGCTTCATACTGTTGAAAAACCACTGGATTTTGGGTGTGGGGCTACCAGTAACAGTAATAGAGAATCTAGCTACATCTCCCTGCCAGATTTCAACATCTGAGACCTGTTTGAGGAAAACAGGGGCTTTGCCTCCCTCCTCCATTTTCATCTTTGCTTTGCTGGAGTAAACTGGTTTTTCAGGCTCAAATTCAAGTGTTTTCTCTCTATCAGGCAATTGAAGGCCTCTGCTGTAGCCTTTGCTTCTTCCTTCCTCAGAAGACACAATAAAAGAGCTAGCGATGTCTGTACAGGGAAAGAAATGATTAGTTTTACTAGAATGTCTAAAAGAACACTTGTGGATAACAATAAACAGTGTTAGTGCAACTATTTTTTTCATATATGGAAGCTTTCTCAATACTGTACAGCAGTTAACAATGAACAGGACGTCCTCATCCTTTTAAACACATCCTTGCCAAAACCAACAAGACATGCTGTACTGTCAAGTTACTTATGGAATTCTCGTAAGTAAGGTGTCTCTTTAAACCTGACATCACAGTATGAATTGGGCATATCCCTAGGGAGTACAGTGCTAGCAACAGTCAAGCACCATTGGTGCATTTCAAAAATATAATTAAAGTGGTATATGTTTTAAATATTTTATGTACACTCATACAAACACTCATACAGCAGAGCAGTGCTAAGACCCTGGTTTAATTCAAAACACCAAGTAAAAAGCAGACTACTGGGCTCAGGATTAGAAAATAGCACAAACTTCACAGTGTACCAGCTTTTCTTCTGGTGCAATTTGTTCATCTCTTTTGACTCTATTTTTGTCTAACACACCAACACATTACCTCTTCCTTACCAGCTTTGTCCTGTTTTTGTCATTAAACTTGTATGCTTACAACACCATTATTACCATAAATACCAAAATCATGAGTTTGCACCTGTGATTTAATGTCATTAATTTAAATTTCTGCTTTTAAACTCTCCCATCACAATGTTGCATAGTAGAACTCTCATAATACCAGAAGAAAAGAAGACAGAGCATTTTAAGTTTTTTCTTTATCTTGCCTTTGTGAATTTAGACATTTATGTGTTGGATCACTTTGTTCTAATGGTGGTTTAAAAATGAGAGGAAGCAGATGTAAAGCATATGTCATTCTCTGCAAATGCTTGACACTAGAAATATCAGTGAAATCTGAGACTTTCAGGAACAGAACAAGCCACCCACAAAACGTAGGGCGCAAAGAATGCCTTTGAAAATCAAATCCTGTTGTTCTCATTGAGTCAAGCTTGCTCAGTTAAGGCCCATAGTATTTATCACTGGAAAGATATGGCAGTTGTTAAAAAAGAGTAAAAGAAGTTGAATGTATAAATATCTCCAGGCACTATAATTGTGAACCTTGATAAGTTTCTCAATTACAGTGCCTTAAATTCCATAACTTATTGTAGGATAATAATTTTTGCTGCACTCCACTAACAACTATAAAGAACAGTGTGCCATACTCAATTAATTCTCATTGGTTTTAACAATTATTAATCTTTCCATAAACACCATAATACACATGACATAGCACAGTGCATACAGTGATTAACTGCAGAAAAGAGATGCTTAAGTAAAAAAAAAAAATTACACCAGTCCTTTAATATAACCTACCAGCCTTATTAAAACAATAGGGCAGTTTTCCCAGAAAAACAATGTGCTAATGAATTTGAGAATGAGTGCAGAACTGGGCCCATAATAAAGTATAAGAATTGCAGAATGGAACTTGAATGCTTTATATACAGGAGCGTGGCAAAAATTAATGCACTTTTTTGTGTCCCTGGATATTTATGACAGAAAAATTGGACAGATAATTTTTCATATTTTAGCTATGTCTTTGAAATGAATGAAGTACAAGAATCACCATAATTAAATCATTTACATATTTATTTCACAAGTTAACCATACATATTAACATTCAATAGACATTGATGACAAAGAAACATAACTCCTTTTTCTAAGGTACTTGGTTTGTAGAAATAAAGACAACATTAAACCTGACAATGTAGTTGTTAGTTTTGTAAGAAGGCACAAAATTTTCCTAAGTAGGCACACAATTTTGAAGAGAGATGGACAATTATGCTATACAAATTGCCCCAGAGTAAGTTTATTCAAAACTAGAGTTGCTCCAGATTTATATAATTGTAGCTTAGGTGAGAGTTTGCCTCTCCATAAGTAAATGATATTGCTCTAGGCTAACGTATGAAACTTAAAACAAGGCTTTTAAACTTACATAAACCACAAACAGTACAACACAGGTAGACATAAAGATGCTTGGCCATATATTTCAGATGTGAACATGAACTTGGACCAGTTTGGCTTATGGCTTCAAAGCAAGTAATGGGCCTGCTTATACTAAACATTTCAGTTCATTTCTATGCAAATTAAATACACATCATAATTGCTTAGGACCTAACCAAAGGGCCTCTGACCTCTTTGGCTTCGAATCTAAAAGACTCCTCATTTCACTGCTAATGTATAACATCAGACAATTCATATCAACTTTCCTAGGGACGTCTACTGTCTAATGAATTAGTTAAGGCTACATACCCACACAAGGAATGGAGTAAGGACACACACCGTGAAACAATTCTTTCCCAACACAATATTGGGTCAGAAACTCATGCTCCTCTTTCCTATCACCATTACCTATGAAAAATCACAATTATCTCTGCCTTTTAACAACACAAAATCTTAAATATTTATCATGAGGTCATGACTTAGAAGAAATTGAAGTGACACATTGATATTAGCCTAACTACTCCAGTCACTTTCCCCATGTAAAGGGTAACTAGAACTTGCTGCTCCTTACTTTAAGTTTTTATCAGGCAACACAATTGGGCAAAGTGAATCTTCTGATCAAAAATTAATATTCCAGGTGAGTGATGGGATAGTTTTTGAGGCATGCTAACCTCAGTGTGAGGACACATCAAACTCAGAAATGAGAGCATGCATGAAAATAATCAAATGTACTATAGGAGTAGATCTTTTATGCTTAAAATCAAGATGCTCCTTAAAGCGGTTTTCAAGGCAACTGACAGCAATTTGTATACAACTAGAAGAATTTCATAATCAGATAAAGTAAAAATAGTTTTTGCTGAGAATGTTGAACTCAAGGCTTCACCTTGGCATATAGGTAACTCGAAAACTGGCACATGTATTGGAAGTTATTTAACATTAATTAAATATATTAATTAATAACTGTCATACTTTTAACATATTTTCTTAATCAATTTGTCATTGTTTAGGTAAGACAGATTCAGTAGATAGATTTAGTTCTGATTTATGTCAGTTACAGTTGATTCATCCTTATAAAAATTAACATTATTTTAAATACAAAAATATATCATAAAATTGAGACTATTAATATAAAAATCTCTACTGCTGAGAAAATGCCACAGATAATTGAATGTATTCTACTTATTTCTGGTCATCTTGACACATAGCATATGTAACTGTTGCTAATTTAAAAAAGGAAAGAAAGAAAAAAGGAATATGTAGATATTTAGTTCTAATGTGAAACAAGAACACTACATAAAAATCTCTGACTTTTTTACCACTATGTATATTTTATAAATGACACTGGAATACAGGGACAATCAAAATTAAAAAAATGAACTTACAATTACATCATTGATTTATTATGTGCCCTCTCCTTTCCCTTTAACTTCTAAAGATACAGTACAAAATATGCTTTCATGTTTATTACTTGGTAATAGAGAAAAAAATCCTGTCTAGTCTCTACTAATGCAAAACTTTTTCTTCCCACTGTGTTGCTTTTCTTTGCAACAGCATAATTCCACTGACTTAAAAAAGTCATTTAATTCTGTGAGTCAGTAGAATGAGGCACATGAATGTAAGAATTTTGCACTGATAGAAACTGTAAATGCAGGATTTGAATCAGTGAGACTCATGTTCTGACACAGCATTGTGAGAAGGGAAGTACCAATTTAAGGAGTTCTTTCACAGAACTATTTCTAAACTAAACAACAACTGTAAGTTAGTATTTCATAGCTTTAAGGTAAAAGATAAAAGGTTGTTTCTACATTTTCAGGCGATTAATAGCCTACATAAAGCAATTATGATTTCACTGTTAGGAATACATACATTATATGAAAAATTAGTTCCTACATAATGACTGTCAATTAAAATATTTTTACAAGAATGAGTAATGAGCTTGGAAAGAGCCTGAAAAACACCTCAGTGAGGAAAGTGTGCACCAAACCTATGCACAGATTAAAGACCACTTGAATTCCCCAATGAAGACAAGTTTGAGATAGAAATATGCCCACAATGGAGTGGTTTTCATCCCTGAAGAGATGAAAAACAATGCCCCTAAAATGAGTGCTGAATTTTTATCTGCAGTGAACAACAGCATAAAAACATTCAGTGTTTTGAAAGAGTCTCTGAAATAAACTATGGAAATTTAGTACATTGTTAACACAGCACAAGTCTCAGCAGTTTCTGGCCTTTTAGTAGCTACACATTTGTGCTGCCCACTGTCACTTTGCATCACATTTTCAATAGTAAGCCTATGACAGCCTCCCCGCTCTTCCTGAGCACAGTACCTGTCCCCTTCCAACAACACTCCATCCTTGTACCAGCAGACACTTGGGTGGGGGGAACCAGTCATGAGACACTGGAAATATGCCAAGGAGCCTAGAAATGTACTGTAGCCAGAAGTGAGCTTCAGAAATTTGGTAGGGTATTCTGTGACCTGGAATTCAGAGGCGCAGCTCTCTGAGTCCTCTGCCCTAAACTCAACCTGTTCCTCTTGGGATGGCCCTACAAACACATCAAAACTAATGTTGACACACTTCTCCCTTTCCAGTTCTTGCTCTTGCTGAGTCACTGCAAGCAGTCAAATCACTTTCTAGGAGTCGTCTGTGTGTGGCTTGAACTCAAATTCCAGATCTATTTCTGACTGGTCGCCTCGGCACACAGCCTTACTCAAAAGCAAGTCACTCTTCTGGCTCCTGCATGGTTCACTGCCTGCAACTGTCTCACTGCTTGCCTTAGCACTTGCTCCCTGCTGAGCCATGACTATGAGGGAGCCTTTGCACATTGCTTCTCCCAGCCTATTGATTGCCCGACAGTGATACAAGCCACCATCAGACGGACCTACATTTTGGACTTTCAGACTGTGAAGTCCCTCCTTCTGATTCACAACATACTTCCCTGTGGCAGGTGTCACACAAATGTCACCTCTAAACCACTGTACCACTGGGACAGGAGTACCTGTTACCACACACTCAAACACTGCCTCCAAGCCTTCTGTCACCTTGACATCTGCAAAGGGCATGGCAAAGCGGGGAGGCATTTCAGTTACTTGGAAATCGATTTTTATATCCTCATTCTCCTCTATGGCCAAGCCTGCAGCTTGCTCCAACAAGGCAAGCGGAAGAACATCCAGGGAAACCACCATGCTCTTCTTATCTGGGCTAAACTCAGGACTGGTTATGATTTTGACCTGCCTCTCAAACTCCTTCACCTCGTTTTCATCCAGCTCCACTTCCAGGAGGATTTCCTGTGGTGAAGGTGACCTTGAAGATGTGGTTTGCTCCAGGTCAAAGTGTATAACATGCTGGTGGGTGACAGGGGGTGGCAGTGCTAGTGACTGCCCATCTTCAGACAAAACTTCCACTTGCACAATACTTTTAGCTTCCCCAACAATGTTTACTGCATGGCACAGATACTGGCCTCCATCAGCTTTCTGGATGTTAGTGATCTCCAGCACATATTTGTTCCCATCCTCCTCTAGCCGCACTCTCTCATCCTGCTCCAACAGAGATTTATTACGATACCACTTCACCCCTGGCTTGGGCATACCCACCACCTCAGCCACAAAGTTCAGCGTGCTGCCCTCATACAGTGTTCTTCTGCTCAATACCTTGAGGAATGCAGGTGGCATGTCCCTGGCTGATGGCTCCAGGGCTTCACAGGGGGTCCTAAACTCCTCAGTCTGTGGCTGGTCTGGAGGCTGCTGTCTTCTGTCACAGAGGGGGAATGTGGTTAGGGCATCCAAATACTCCCCAGTGGGTGTTCGGTAGCACTCTGGTGGTGTGCTGTCTCCTGACACAGAGCAGGGTTCCTCAAAGGGTGTGAAGTAGTGCTCTGAGGGTCTGTTGCATTTTGAATCCTGGGAGGGTGTGGAGTAGTGTTCAGGTGGTGTGCTGTATCCTGAGCCCTCAGATGGTGTGGAGTAGCGCTCGGGTGGTGTGCTGTATCCTGAGCCCTCAGATGGTGTGGAGTAGTGCTCGGGTGGTGTGCTGTATCCTGAGCCTTCAGATGGTGTGGAATAGTGCTCGGGTGGTGTGATGCATCCTGAGCCCTCAGATGGTGTGGAGTAGCGCTCAGGCGAGCTGAGCGGTGTGTGGTAGGATTCCGATGAAGCAGTTTCAAAGATCTCCACTGAGGAGGGAGGTGTGTAGAAGCGATCTGAATCAGGTGACTCCTCTCCACTCCCACTTTCCAGCTCTATAGACATTTCTGACTCAGGAGAGAAAGGACGGGCAAATTCTTGTTGGTTGTTGTAATAGTCGTAAACTGTGCTGAAGGTAACCTCCTCGACTTCCAGTAAAGTGATGGTCTCTTGCTGCTCCTTCTGAACAGTCTCTTTGAGATCTGGAGTTTCCTGCATCCCAGTTGACCTTAAATACTTGGTCAGGGACAAGTCAGGCTCCAGCTCTGAGGCTTGAACAGTACTGGGCTCTAGACCTGCAGAAACATCCTCCCACAGTCCTTCTCCATCCAGGCTGTTCTCAGAGGTTTCCTCAGTGGGAGTTCTCTTCTTGCCCCAAGACTCCTTCCTCTGCTCCTTCTGTGGCACAGGATCATCCATTATTAGACCAAGTAGTAGCTGCCCCGAGGAGAAGCCCTTGGTTGCGTTTGGTTCCTGTTGGGTGTCCCTGAACATCTCAGGGGAGTGTATACTTTCTATCTCACAGGTGGAGCTGCTCATTCCTATCTCAAAGACCTTTTCTGTCCCCGAATCATCTTCCTCCTCAGCCTGATGCCCAACCTGGGGTTTCTTTTCACGAGCAGCTTTTCTCAAGTCAGTGATGAAGCTGTCACTCTGGGAGTCTGTGGTCTCCAGTGGTTTCTCACACTCCCATACATGTGTTTCCTGTACTCCTCTTTGGAAATTTGCTGTGGACTCCACCAGAAAACTATGAATTTCTCCCTCAGGGGAATCCTTCTCACATACTCTTAACTCTGACTCATTAATTTCTTCAGCAGGAGATCCCTCTTCAGCAGATACCATGATGCTGCCAAGGTCCCTATTAGGGACTTGCAAATCAGCCTTCCTGATTTCTCTCTGCTGTGCCTCTTCCTGGGCATGGTCCTCCTCCACCTGCATTCTGTAGCTCTGACGCAGCTCTTCACTCAGAGACATCTCTTCCACAAGCACCTCATGCTGGGGCACAGGGGAGATGAGGCTCATCATTCCTACCTCCACACTCTCCAGACCTGTGGGGGTTTGTGCCTTTTCTGTGTCCACAGTCTCTGCAGCTGGTAAAGGCTCCACAAACTCCTTCAGATCAAGTGTGATGTTGCTCTCATCAGTCTCAGATGACAGTAGCTGCTCTCTTAAATGCACTTCTGTGTGAACTTTAACTTCCTCGGTAAAATGCTGACCTGAATTTTCCATGCCAGGAGGAGTGAGGATTAGATCTAAAGAGGAGTTGCCTGCATCAGATTCCACTTCTTGCAGCATTTGTCCATCATTGCACATTTCCCAATGTGTGGCATCTCTAGCATTAATTATTTCTTCTTTACAAATGTGATCATCAGTATCAATTGATCTTTCTTGCTCCTTGGACTGTTCCTTCTGCTGCTTTTCTGTACAGAAGTCATAACAACCAAACTGCTCCTTTGTGACTGCGCTTGGAATGTTGTCCTGCAGGTGGGGGAAACTTGTCTTATCTACAAGAGACACATCAGGAGACTCTGCCTCCCAGGCAGGGGCATCACTGTCCTCCATGTAAACATCACTATCCTCTTGTACCACAGGTGATACAGGAGTGAAAAACTGAGACTCCTCATGCTCCCTTGCCAGAGTAGACTGCTCAGAAGCATGTGTTTTCTCTTTCACTTCCATAGAAGGTGACTTCAAAATGTCCCAGGACAGAGTATCTGTATGTGGTATCGCCTTGTCTTGTTCAGCCTCCAGCTCCTCTGAAAAGTGACCTGAGTCCTTGGCCACCAGCTCATGCTCTTCTCTGGACATCCTGAGGTGAAGCTCATGATCATCCAATCTAAAGCTGTGTTCATCAGATGCAGCTTTTCCCCCGTGCTGCCTCATCTCAAAAATACTATCTGTATCCCTCACACTTTTTTCTGTATAAGCTGTTTTATGCCTTGTATAAACTTCCATATCTGGCATCATGAATTCCTCCATCTCACTTTCCCTGAAATGAGGAGTTTTCTCACACTCCTCTTCCAACTGCTCACCAGGAGATGAAGATAGGCTCAGGGACCAGGGTAGGTGAGCTTCCTCCTCCTTGGAACATGTGATCTGTTCCTTTTCATCCTTCCCAAGTGCGCTGAGGCCTTGGAGGTCCAGAACATGGTCCATGTTCTGAGAACATGGTTCCTCAGTGCCTCCATCCTTGCTATACAGCCTGGGTGCACTGGGCTGTACTACCAGCTCAGAGGCAGTCTGTGCTGTTCCAGCCACATTCTTGGCCACACAACAATACAGACCAGCATCTGCAACAGAGACCCCTTGGATATGTAAGTAGTATGTGCCATTCTTGCCTTCCTCAAACCTCAGCCTCTTGCTAGCAGAGAGGCTCTGGCCATTCAAGGACCAGACCACAGCTGGTGGAGGCTGTCCAGACACAGCACACTCCAGTACCACTGCCTCCCCTTCATGGCAATGAATGTGTGCTGGGGCTTCTGTTATAATTTGAGGTGGCTCATTTCCCACATCAAATGAAAACTTGAACTTGTGCTTTATGGTGGGGGCAGCCTGGTCTGGAAAGGGCCGTGTAGTTTCCCTCATCTCTATGTCTTGCTCTGGTGTTGGAGTGGGGGCAGTGATTTTGATTTCCACAGGCAGTGACAGCAAGTCTGAGTCTGGAACTGCACTTGGCAGTCCCTGCTCTGCTGTGAAGGCCAGGCTGACTTCTTCCTCCTCCTCCTTCTCTTTCTCCTCTTCATTTTTCTCCACCTCCTCCTTCCGCTCTTTCTTCCATTCTTCTTCCTCCTTCATTTTTGCCTTTTCCTCCTCTTCTTTCTTCATTTCCTCTTCCTCCTTTTTCTTCACAGCCTTATGGGCTGGCATTTGCTGTCTCACCCTGAGTGCAGCTGAGCTGCTGACTGTGCCCAGTGGGTTAAAGATCACACAGGTGACAGTGCCACTATGCTGCGGGAGCAGGGTTGGGAAGGTCAGTGTAGAGCGACACTCTGTGGTGTGAACAGCAGTGCCCCGGATGCAACCCACAGGCTTGGCATTGTTGTACCAAGTGACTGTGGGCTGTGGGCGGCCATGGAAGAGGCAGGAAAAGGTGCATCTGTTCCCTTCAACAGCCTCCTGGGGCTTGATCTCCTGGACAAAGAGAGGTGGGCAGGCCTCCAGAAGCCCACCTGGTATCTGCCATCTCTCCCCCATGGTCTTGGGCCTGCAGTAGCCCTTCACTCCCTGCACTACGAGGGGCTCTGAGCCATGAGTTCTGGCAGCTGCTTCAGGTGGACTGGGTGTCCCAGGAAGAGCCCTCTGGGGCCCAGACAAAAGGGAATCCTGCTTCTTTTTCAGTACTGCCCTCTTTGCCTCTCGCAGCCGCTGCAGCTTCCAACGAATCTCCTCATCCAGGAGCTCTTCAGCATCCACCACTCTGCCACTGTATTCCCTACCACATGCCAGCCCTGGACGGTGAGGCCCCACCAGTGGCAGCCTCTGGAAATGGATGGTTCGCACCATGCCCCGGGCTGGGGAGAGGTCACCAAGCAACTGCTCAGCCTCCTGCCCCTTATCAAAGGGGGAGCCAGTGCAGCGCAGCACCACCCGCAGCCGGTCCTCACGTCGCTGTTGCAGCAGGCGGTCCCAACTTTCACCCATCCGTTCTGATTTCCCTGCAAAGCCCAAGCCCTGCAGCTCCCTACTGCGTGCCACCAGCAGCGAGGCAGCAGACTCAGCTGAGCCCTCACTGTTAATGGCAAACACCCTGTAGCTGCCAGCATCGTGCTCCCGCACATCCCGCACCTCCAGGCTGGCGTGGTGCATTTGCTCCTCACTCTCAGTGCGGATCACTTTGCGGCAGTCCTGGCGGACCGGTCGGTTGTTGTGAAACCAGGCCATGTGGGGTGGCGGGCATGCCACTAGCTTGCACTGGAAGAGTGCAGGGTCCCCCTCCAAGACAGACCTACACTTGAGGCCCTGTGTGAAGGTGGGTTTACAGTTCTGGGGGCAAGCCAGCACCGCAACAGTCCCACGTTCTTCATGGTTCACCTTGCTGTGCTGCTCTGCAAGAGAAGGAAAGTAGGTTACAACATTCTGCCTTCTGCCTGTCATCTGATTGAAAAAATTGAAATAGCAATATATTGAAATAAAAAAGTGGGCATGCAACAGATTTCATCACACACCCAGGAAAAAAAAGTAATTCACTCACCATATTTGTTCGAATAAACGCAACGCCTTGCTCTGTTTTAAAGATTGACACGAAAATCGTTCGTTGTCTGTTCTTTCTTCAGACTGTGGAAATTTCTTCTTGAACAAGCAAAAATGATTTTCAAAATAACACATTCTTCTGCATGTATGTTTTTGCTGCCTGGAAAAGCTGTGTGTCTTTGGGTGGCAAAGAAGAACATCTTACCTGACTTGCAGACAGTAGAATAAACGCCCTTTCTGAACCCTCTGTTTGTAGATTAAATGTTCAAACAATTGAGAAAAAATATTTTGAAAGATATTAAAAAAAAAGTAAGTAATTAACTAACATGGAATGAGAAGGCGTTTATTCGAACTAATACAGCCACTAACTTCACAGTGTTATGCACAGGGGAAAAAGCAAGCAACATGAACCACATATGCTATCTGCAAGCCACGGTAAGAGATATATAATGGTAAATTAATCTATGTAAAAAAGTGCAAGAAATCAATGGGAATGTGTAGCTTTCGCATATCCTAAACAACAAATGCTTTCTACTATACTTCATCCATCCATCTATCCAATAGTGTTGATTGATTTGATTAATGTTAGGTTGCTATCTTGTTTAAAAATAATAACATTAAGATTTGTATAACTTCCTTCTGAAGTAATCTATTCCATGCATTCAAAAGGAAACTGAACAAATAAAAGCTCCGTGAACAGCTGCAAAGCATGAAGTAAAAGTTAAGAACATGGCTGCAAAATTACAAATTTGAAGTTTTAAACATATTTTAAAACTTAAATAACCTTATAATGCAGGTAACCCTTTGCATATCAAAACAAACATGCAACATGTTCCAATCTGCTTTAAATTGTGTCTGTATTTCCCCATCAGACACTGCATGTAAGCAGATAAAAGCTTTTCACAATGTTACTAATTACTGGTATTAATCATTCAGTATAACATCATGGGCAACTGTACCTTTTACTTCCATTTCAGTCTCTTCCTCTAGCTTCTCATGTATAATTTTTTCAGGAGCTAGAATAGAAAT
The DNA here is from genome assembly GCA_013396975.1 of Bucco capensis. Lineage (NCBI taxonomy): Eukaryota > Metazoa > Chordata > Aves > Piciformes > Bucconidae > Bucco > Bucco capensis. The sequence continues at coordinate 25,212 of VWZO01009209.1, read as the reverse complement.
ACAAAGATTTTTGAGCTATATTTGCTGAATATACCAATCAACACTATGTAGTAAAAACATCCAATCTCTTGCAAATATACAGAAATGCACACATACATACACATAAATGCATGCCAGACAATTTAAATACGTGAAAAATTTTGAGAACAAATGCTTTCAAACTTGTTTGCAATGTACACTTTTCTATAAGGTTTGCTGTCTTTTTTTGCAGGGTAGGGGAAAGTTTCTGATGTAACATGCCTTTATCATGCCTTACATCCCTGAAGGAAACATTCAGCAATCCACAGACTAATGAGATGCTTCTCGGTCTTTACCATCTCCCACAGAATGAATGTACTGGAATGCAATGATACTATGCATGAGGAATCGATACTTGGAAGGAACATGCAGTTGCCAACCTGTCACTCTCAGATGGGTGCTGCACTCAGCTTGTCCTGCAGGATTAACTATTCTGCACTTGTATATACCCTCGTGGTTCTGACCAACTCTCAACATTCTTAAACTGCACAGTGGCCCGTCACACTTTAAGGAACACAATGCAGACTTCTCAACTATGAGCTGATTGTACAGCCAAATTACGGAAGGTGTAGGCACACCTTTCATTATACAAAAGAGTAACACATCATCTCCTTCTTTGACAGTGGTTTCTGAAGGCAGAGTTTCAAGAAACTCTGGTACTTCTACATCGGTTTCTATGATGTCTTCACATGGCACAACATCAGGATAGCAGACACTGTTTCTTTGCTTCTCAGTTTCATATGGTCTTTGGGATGTAGATATAAACAAGGTTGAGGTTTTCTTGGAAGATTCTCGCTTAACTTCAGGTGCTTTAAACTGGCACTTTTTGTCTGCTTTAAAGCTTTTAGTATCTGATTCAAGGGTAATTTTTGTTACTGCTTTGGCTTGTGCTTCTTTTGCTAGGTAAGAATAAAGTTAGGAAAATGATTAGGTCAGACTTTTGCAGGATTAAAAAAATATCCTTATACTTAGGGGAGAGCTCCCAACAATTAGTAATGAAAGAATGTCCAGCATATTAGTGCTACAACAACACTATTACACACAAGTGATTACACATTTAAGAGCTCTATTCCTGCTGGACTAATTCTAGGTACCAGTTAAGCTTATGGATTCCATGGGACCAAGATTTGGTCTTTAATGCCTAATATAAGCACATTTTTGCTTTTAATTTAGAGCCTAAATTTAGAAGGTCACAGCAGAAGATTATGTAGAGCACTTTGCACAGCACAAGAATGAAGACAAACTTCAACATGTAAGAGTCAAATGAAGAAGGTCAATGGATTCCTCATTATTCATTTTAGCTTTCTGCTTTTGATTCCTTTAAGCTCAGCAGAAATGCAGAAATACTATCACCTGTCCAATATGGTGATAACACATTTTTGGGTTTTCACTAGTGGTAACACTATGAACATTTTAATACACTAATGTCGGGAAGAAGTGGAAGGAGTCTTAGCCAAAATAAATACTTATATCTCAGGGAGAGTGGCAGGTAGTAGACAAATTATTAGTGCAGTAATACAATACTTGCAGCCATTAATCCTTTCAAGTACATTGACCTATATTGCCAACCTTGGAATTTGAACCTTGAATTCATTGGAAACAAGTTGAACCCATAGTTTGACATGATCAGGTATCTAGTTCAACATTTCTTATCTTTCTTAAAGTTCAGCTTCAGGAATTCTAAAAATGTAAAAATTCCTACCAACCTGTTTTGCTTTACATCTCATTGTATATCATGAAGGACAAGAGGGATAAAAAGTCTCAAGAGATTTGTAACTTGCTGGGAAGAGGCATGAATTTACAAAACCAACTTCCCAATACTGCATTTCAGTTATGAATAGAGCTGTAAATGTGGAGGAAAAAACCCAAATCAACATTATTAGACCTTTATCAATTAAATACTGATAATAAAGGAAATAGGAGCTAACTATAGGCAGTGATAATGAAGCCGCAAAAGGTAAGTCATAATGTTAGAAGTCAGATAACCACCTTTGACTGTTAGTACTGCAGCAGTTGTTGACCCTCCGTAATCATTATAAACAGTACAACTGTACAGTCCTTGATCTGTCAGCTGGGCATTTAGGATTGTGAGCAGTAAGACACTTCCATTTTGAAATATCTTCAATTTTTCAGACACTTCTATCCTTTCACCTTCGTGGGCCCAATGAAACTCTGAGAAGGATTCTTTTTCTAAGGCACACATAAACTGAGCAGTGTCACCACATTTCACAGTTAGGTCTCTGAGCTGTAAGAGAATCTTTGGAGGGACATCTTTCATTTCCTGAGCAGTAGTCATAGAGATCCTGGTGCTTTGAGATGCCTGGGAAAGAATTGTTGTGTGCATGGCTTCCATTTCTTGAACTGATGTAGCCTTCATGGTCAGATTTTCTGATATGCTTTCAAATACCTGTACATCCAGTTCCTGTGATGGTTGTGGTACTGATTTAAATTCCTTTTGGTATGTTTTAATGTTCTTCCTTGTGAGAGGAGTAACATGAAGCTCTGATATAGCCTGTGACCGGATAGACTCTTTTACATCTTTCCCAGAACTTTGCCTATCTAGGGTTTGCACTGTATAATCAAGTAACAAAAATAACAATAATATTAGTATCTAAAGAACTTTACTGAGCCAAACTCTGAACAAAATCAAAACAGCATGGAGGATGAAGAGGAATGGTCTTCATTTGAAAAGTCAACATGCCAGATACACTACTCTCTTGACACTAAGATTATGCATTCACATATATGAATGATGAGTGATGCCTAAGCTAGACATGCAGTTGATACACAGCTGATACTTGTCTCTTCTTTCACTGAAGTTGTCCATCTTAGTATTGGAAACTTATTATGGAACTTTTTAAGGAGGTATTTTATTTATTTATTTGTAATTTTTTCCTACAGGATAGTGTAAAATACCTCAGTCATGCTATAAAGATCACTTAATTACTTGTTTCAGAAGTCTAAATGCCTTCAGTATAATGATCCTATTCTTTGTCCTATATCAGTATACAAATTTGCAGATTTCCAAATGTTACAGCTTAAACAAAACAGAAGAAACGAGAGTAGCTGGGTTACAGAAAGTAGGTACTACTAACATTAGCTGGTAAAGAAAAAGTGTGAAAGAAGAAAAGAGGAACACTAGCAACAGCACAGAAGTGTGGTATACAACAAAGTGAATCCCTTTGAAGTAAAAATGGGGCTTTACCTTCAGCAGTCACTGTAAGTGTAGCTGTACAAGTTGTTTCTCCAGCACTATTTCTTGCCTTGCAAGAGTATTGGCCAGCATGTTCTAAGAAAGCATCTACTATTAGTAGTATAGCTGTGCCTGTAGACTCATCAAAGTGGAAAACTAAGTCTTTTGCTGGCAACATGAGTTGCTGATTATGAAACCACTGGATTTTTGGTTTGGGCATGCCAGAGACTCTAGCTTGAAATTTGACTGATTCCCCGCTGCATACCCTGCAGCTTGAAATAGGCTGGATAAAGATGGGTCTTTGGCCAATAGACTCCTCCTTAAGTGAAACAGATGAAGAAACATGCCAATGGGACTCTGATGTAACTTCTTCAACCTTTTTACATCCTGAAAAGAAGCATGCCAACTTTTAATTTCTTGCCCTACACTACAATAAAATTTCTCTCTCAACCAAGATTTTTTTCTAACTTGAAACTTATCAGCATGAATTATTCTAATTCTTCATTTACAAAATCTGTTGCAAAAAAAACCCCACCAAAATAATTATGGTTAAATAATATAAAGGACAATATAGAACTTCTCTAAAACTTTGGTCAATGCTTTATCAATTCATGAGAACGTGAACTATTTCTTTTCAGTTGTCCAAATACCTGGTACACACTTCTATTTAACATGTTTCCAGCACTTAGAAAGTAATTTATTTTATACAAAATCTCTTCCTAGATTCTCCTCACAGTCAAATCAACACATGTGTGATCAAGTAATTTCCATTAGAAATAAGGTTTCTACCATCTTTGGTGCATGACATATTTTAACGCTGTGGAGAACAAAAAGATGAAGTGTATGAAACATTGAAGAAAGGTGAAATAATTTTTCCTGTGTATGACCTATATTGCAGAGACATAAACATATGCTGTGGACATTGTAAATGGTAGCAATTAATTGAGTTAAAAGACAACATGACAGACAATGACTCACATATACTCATCAATGTATATTAAGATTAGTATTGGAAGATGACCTAAACAAGCCATCTTTTTTAATTACACATTGTACCTTCTAGCTTCAAGGTAGCAGTGCTTGTCACTTGGCCTACAGAATTACTAGCCACAAAGGTATAGATTCCTTCATCCTCTGGATAAACTTCAGCAATCTCCAGCTGGAAAGTGTCTTCAAACTGAGTCATTCTGAAAAACCGTGATGGCTTGATCTCCCTCTCTTTGCTGTACCAAGAGACTTTCAGATCTGCTTAAGCAACAGAAAGAAGAAAAAATGTGTAAGTTATTAGACTAATAAGTAAAAACAATATTTGTATCTGTCAGAAATCTTAATATCAAGGTTTTTTTTTCATTTTAAATGTGTCTTGTATTACTCTGGCAATGTTTGATCAGTGGAAAGTGGTATACTTGTTGCTTTAATTTTGATTTCTGCATTGCAAATATTTGTATGGGAAAACTGATTTTATTCCTGAGTAAAACTAGTCTTTCCCTTCTCAATGTATAAATTTAAAAATATTTTGCTATTACTAAAATCAGATAGTCTCACTTTTAAAAAGGGATTCTGCTACAATTGCCTGATTAAACAGGCTATAAAATTAGTAGCTTGAACGGAAGAGATTAAAGAAATGAAAATGGAATATTCTTTTGCTAAGGACAGTACCTTGCCTCTTTTTGTTGCAAATTAAAGTCTTACACTGCATACTTCTCAAGAAAGATCCTGTCTCTGTATCTTTGTAAAATTCCTGTATAATATGTTTTGTTGCTTGACTTGTATAGGTTCTTGTAGACTTGAGAAAGAAAAGGATTGTAGAATCATAGTCTATGTTACTAAAACTATCAAATGTATTTAAGGAAAATCTACACTTAAAGAGACAATGAACAAGCACCGCTTTAGCCTAGGAAAAATAATAGAATGTCAGTTTACTGTTTGTAGAGGGATATGAGATACTTAGGAAGATTAGAATAAAGGTTGAGGCACCATTTTCACCTGTTTAGTTAAGTGACAAAATGTAGTGTGTAATCCGAAACTTCATCTTGTTCATTTAACACAATAATGCTTTTCCATCATATCCCATGTTTTAAAACATCATTTTACTCACTTGCGGTTTTTCAACATCAGTTAGCATTTGAAATGCTGAGAAGTTTACAAAGACAAGTTTTTTTAATTAGTCCTTCCTTTTAGAAATGTTTGTTTATGATGGCTTCCATGCTTGATGCTATCTTTGACCTGTGAATTGCATAACTGAAAGTTGTCAGTGAGTAACACTTTGCTGCATGTGTATATCAAACATCCGTATTGTAACTGTACTGTAAGGAAGGACAGATCCCAGCACATAATACAGTTGCATTTTTTCTGCGTTAAAAACAAAAAATTCTGAGAGCTGAAAAGATGTACAGGGTTTCATTAAACCTACCTGTCCCTGTAACTCTGCACTGAAAACGAGCAGGCTGTCCCTCAGAGGTAATAGCATCACGTAGTGGTATTATGACAGCAGGTGGATATACTGGCATTTCTAGCTCAGGAGAAACAACTTCTGGGACTAAAGGATAAGAAGAAGTAATTTTTAGAGAGAAAGATCACATACATGTTGACAATCTCATTTCACAGTCATTGTTATGAGCATGGGAAACTCACTCTCGACTGAAAGTGAAGCTGAAGTTGTAGCAACCCCATAGTCATTTTTTGCTTCACAAGTGTACACTGCTGCATCTTCAGGGAAAGTTTCAATCAGCAATAGAGTGTATTCTTGTGCGTCATGAAGAAATTTGCACTTGAAACCTGGAGAAAGCTGTTGATCATCTTTGTACCAGGAAATTTTGGGCTGGGGTTTGCCTGATATCATAGCACAGAAGCGAGCAGGTTTGCCAGACTCCACAGTGGTTGGCTCTAGCTCCTGAATAATCCGAGGTGGCTCTGGAGCTGCAAATTAGGGTGGGAGGAGGGGAGGGAGAGGTGAGATGTTAGCAAGGAATTTGATTTCTTTTTTTATAAAAAAATTAGTATTCCCAATCTTGCATGCCCATGGAAACCTGCCCTTTTCCTTGATAATAGAGGGTATGATCTAGCAGCAAATGCCTTAACATAATTGGTTATGTTGATGTGTTTTCTTGCAAAATGTGCCCAAGAATTATTAGGTTTATCCCCCGGGCAAGGCATGTTTGTTCAGATAAACAAATTAGTTTTGTTTGGACTTGAGAATTTCCTGGTCTAAATAAACACAGTGGGGAAAAAAACCTGCCATAGCATTTTCATAAGCTAGCCAGCTATTTCAGTAGAGCAAAAAGCATTCAGGTACAGGGGGAATTTTTAAGTCTTCCAGACATAAGATTCTCTTTGGATTATTTTATTTTTTTTCACTTTCAGAGTTAGAATTCCAGAAAATCTATATAGAAATCAGAAAAACCACAGAGTAATAAATATAGTGAAAGCATTGTTTGGGGCAGCACATACCATTCACATAGAGAACAACAGAACTCCTATTTCGTCCTGCAACAAAAGTATATTCTCCAGCATCAGAGTAAGTGGTTTCATAGATGGTCATTCGATGAATTCTTCTTTCCACCACATAACTGTATCTTTCCTCATACTGGAAATTGATCTCAATTCCATCCTTATACCACTGAGGTTCAATGTCATCTTCATTGACTTCAAATTCAATTTCAGCTCTCTGTCTCTCAATGACCTTTGGACAAGTACAACAAAAACTAGAGATAACATTTGTCTCTACAGATGGTCCCACATCGCAATTTCCTAGATGAAGGCCCTGACTTTATGATTACAGATTTTTGTGTTAGGACTCTTGCTGATTAGATATTATTGCTCTTCCTTTGCAATATTCTTTGAGTGACAAAGTTAAGACATATTCATTCTTCTGTATAGGCCATACCTGAATATCTTTGCGGGCGCTTCTGATACGAATGTCACGACCTTCAACAACCAAATTAGCACTGGATGTGTTTCCACCTGCTACTACAGTGTACTGACCAGCATCAGACATTCTTGTGGAAGGAATAATGAGACGATGGACATATTTCTCTCTCTGAATTTTCATCCTAGGGACATCAGAAAACAAAACGAGCAAGTTACTTCTGGGGGGAAAATACAAAACAAAAGTCAATATGATATAGAAGAAATCATTTACCTTTCACCAATCTGGAGTTCTTGTCCATCCTTCATCCACTGGACCTGAATGTCAGGTTCTGAAACTTCACATTCAAAAATAGCCCTTTTCTTCTCCACAACCTTGATGTCTTTAATATGCTTCCTAAATTCAATGTGCCGAGCTGGGGCAGAAAAAGGGTGAATGAGTACCATGATGCTACGTAAGTCACTGGAAGTCACTAACTATACAAATCAAGAGGGCAAATACCTTCCACATATAAAGTAGCAGATGAAGCTGCTTTTCCAGCAACAAAAGTGTATTCTGCAGCATCACCAAAATGCACATTCCTTATGGAGAGGGAGTGTGTGAGCTTCTTTGTTCGTATCTGGCATTTATCAGTTGATTTTATCTCTACCCCATTCTTTAGCCATTTATATGAGATACCTTCATAGTTAACAGTAACTTCAAATGTTATTGTATCTTTCTCTTCAGCATTGATATCTTTTAGCATGGAGGTAATTAGGATGGCTAAAAGAAAAGAAATGAACATGCTTTGAGATTTTTGTTCTGTTTTGCTTTAATTTAAACACCTTAACTGAATCAGAGATGTTTAAAATTCTTTAAGACAGAATCTGATTTTTGGTAAGAAGGCTCTGTGTCCAGTATCAATATTACAATTAAATTTCCCCAAACTTCTGAATGACATAGGAACCCAATCCTATGGTGTCTTGGCGTTTAGTCATGTTGGAGAAGAATCCAGGATCTGACTTTCAAATTCACAGCTTCTAGATCTCTTTTAAATATGCAACTGAGGCTGTTTAGGGTTATTTGAAAATACCTCTACAACAGTGCTGATTTTGTCTCAATGGAACCAAGTGCCTGCATTAACACAACCTCTATTTTTGGTAACTGTAAAAATATTACAATTTCATGTTTACGTACGTTTTACAGTCAGAGTTGCACTGACTCTGTCATTTCCACAGACAAATGTGTATTCTGCAGAATCTTCACTGCTTGTATTCATGATATTGAGCTGATGGAGTTTCCCCTGAACCACTATTTTGAACTTTTCGCTCATTTCAATCTCCACACCATTTTTCAGCCAGACAGCAGGCACATTGAAATGAGACACTTCACATTGAAAAGAGGCTGTTTTGGTCTCAGGGATCTCAATATTTTTCATGGTCTTTGTGATGTGTATGGCTAAGAGGGGGGAAGGAAACACAGACAAAAGAAAAGAAAAGAAAAGGTTTTTTTAAAAGTCAGTATGTTTGGAAGAATGCAAAAACCTAAGTATAACAGGCTATGAGTTGCCAGGTCAAGTTGTTCAAAATGAATTGGTGTAGCAATTAATAGAATTATTTCTTTACAAAATTATAATACTTACTTTCCACAAATAGTTTTGCTTTACACTCAATTTGTCCAACAACAGCTGTATATTCCCCAGCATCAGCAGGGCATATGTTATGCAGCATAAGCTTGTGAACTTTCCTTTGAGAGATTATTTTGCATTTATCACTTTGTTTAAGCTCAACGTTTTTGTGGAACCATCGTACTGGTACAGTATCATGGGATACACTCAGTTCAAAGGAGACAACAGCATTTTCCAAAGCAGTCACATCCTTAGGCTTTTTAATGATCTTGACAGCTTGAGGAAAGAAGTTAGAAAGAGTAAGCAGTGTGTTTAAGTTTCAAACCACACATTAAAGCAAATATTCAAATCAGCTTGACTTACTTTCCACATGAAGTCTGGCATTTGCTCCTATCTTTCCAAGCTTAAAGCTATAAACAGACTCATCAGTGACAACACAGTGTTTGATTTTCAGTGTGTGAACAGTTCCTTTCACTGAAATTTCATATTTGTCATTTGATTCAAGTTCAACACCATTTTTAATCCACAAAGCTCCTTTCACATCAGGATGGCTCAGTTCTACAGTGAAAACTGCCTCCTGTGTTTCTGTCACAGTCAAGTTCTTTAGTGTCTTCTTTATCTTGACAGCTAGGAATAAATAAATAATAAATAACGCAACAAAAAAGAAAAGACCAAAATTAAAAATTATAATAAATATAATAATCTTAATGAAATTGAACCATGTAGTTTGTTTTAAAAATCTAGTATCTATATACTGATTTATACAGTTTCTATCAAAGTGGTGTGTTTGGAACACAGAAAAAACCCCACTAACTTGTAGCATCCATGAGAAACAGGTTTTTTAATTTTATATGTTTACTACATCACTAGCAAAGAGTGAATTTCTACCTGCTAGCCAGTATCTTTGAAGAAATGTGCTCTTATTAAAATATCATGCTAAATTCCAAACATGGAGACTCCATTATATAGTAAGTTTGTTACCTCAGAAAGCACATCATAATATAAAAACATTTTCAAATAATGAAGTGAAGTATGCTTGTGTCTTAGGGCCTGACCCAAGAAACTGTGAGTGATGCTGGACTGGGTCTTGACATCAGACAGTTATAAAAAATACTGACCTTCGATCTTCAGTTTGGCAGATGTCTTTGAGCTTGCTATTTCATAGCTGTATTCACCCATATCATCCAGTTTTGTGACAGGGATAGTGAGCCTTCTTTTTACTCCATCAGATTCAGCACGATACTGATCTGTCATAGCTAATGGTCTACCATTTTTTAGCCACTGGCCATCTGATTCAGGATTTGCCACCTCACATTCAAAAACAGCTGCCTGGGACTCAGCCACGGTCAGGTCAGTGAGAGGCTTTGAAATGGCACCACCTGTTGGGAAGAAAAAGTACATGTTTTTGTTGTGTTGCTCTTCAATTGTCCCCCATGCAGAAACGCAGCCATGTGAAAAGTCTGAAAAATGTGAAAATTCTTTGCCCTAATTCACAACATGCCTGCAGATATTCTGAATTCTGTGAGAAATCAAGAACGGAATGTGACCTGAACATCACAAAAAGACCTTTCTTACTTCTATTCTAATTGTTCCCCCTTTTATTTTTTATTATTATTATCAGCAGAGGTATTCTGAATATTCATTACATCAAAACATGCTACAGCATTCCATAGTGTGGATCTGATTTAGCAAAACACATTAGCACTTAAAAGCTTGGTTGAATTCAAATTTTACCAATGACAAAAGGTAAGGGGAAGAGGAAGGAAAACATAGATAATAAAGCTAAATTAACACCAAAAAAGTTCAGAAAGAGTACAATTGCTACAATTATAAAATACAGTACAATGAGCATTGTTTTTAAATCACAGAGAAAAATACTAGAATATTAACCCTACTAACCCGCTACTTTAAGCTTTCCAGACGTTTTCTTCTCTCCAGCATAAAATACATATTCTCCTTCATCATCTTTCATCATCTTCACCACTGTCAGTTTATATATTTTGCCATGTGCTTCAATTTTATATTTAGGACCAGCCTTTATCTCTTGGCCTCTGAAATGCCAAATTACATCAATCCCTGAATGGGAGAGCTCGACCTCAAAGGATACATTCTGTGTTTCGGTGCAGGTGATGTCATGAAGACCTCTAATAATCTTAATTTCTATAAAAAGAATACATTGCAAATATATTAGTTGTTTACATAGGTTTATATTTTAGTAATTAACTTCTCAAAGAACTGCACATCTTAAAGGAAACCTACCTTCAACTGTGACATTGCAACTTGTTTCAACTTTGCCAACCATTAGCTTATAACGTCCTTCATCTGATGCATGGGTTCTGGTAAGCACTAGCCTCTGTTTAGTGCCTTTACATACAGCTTGTAACCGTTCGTCAGGCTTTATCTGGTGATCATTTAGGTACCACTTGGAGGAAGACACATCAGGTGCTGAAACCTTGCATTCCAGGATAGCTTTTGTTCCTTCAACTACATGAACATCTTTTAGAGGCACCACTATTTCCACACCTGTCAAGTTATAAAAATATTCATAATGAGAAAAACTATGCCTATAAGAAGCAACCCTAAAGGACCCAAAACCCAAATACACCTTCAAAGTCATGATAATGACTTACTGTACACTGTGATCTGTCCAGTGGTTGACAGTTCAAGATCAGGAACACTGAAAGAGTAAGCTCCGCTATCTTCCTTTGTTGCATCTTCTATCAGTAACATGTGTGACTGTTTATCCATCACTATGTGAATACGATCACTTGATTGAATTTCATTGCCATCTTTCATCCAGACACCTTCCACATTTTCTAGGGAGACTTTAACTTCAAGTTGTACAATATCTCCCTCACACACTTTTTGATCAGTAAGACCTTGAAGAATAGCCATGGGACGAGCTGTGGAATGATATTAATCCTCATAAGAGATATGCAGAATATTGAATATTAAGACAGTATGGGATATAGCTATATAGCTATAATATATGTTATAATATAGGAAATCTATAATATATAGACAGTATAAGTATTAGAAATGCTTACGCTTCATCTTCAGTTTGCAGTGAGTTCTTTTTCCGTCAACAACAAAGCTATACTCTCCTTGATCATCTTTATTAACATCTTTAATGGTGAGAATTTGGCGACCACGGCGGGATGTAATCACATATTTATGATTAGAAGAGAGTTCAACATCACCATGATACCATTTCCCCTCCACGTCTTCTGGGGAAACCTCGCATTCAAGTTCCCCTGAGAAGGATTCTGGTATTTCAACATCCTCAAGTTCTTTAATAAACTCAATCACAGCACCTACAAGCAAAAATAATTACATTAATGAATAAGCTTGATTAAATACCCCTAATAAAAACATTTCTCACTAAAAGAGTCTAAGGAGATAAATATATGTATGGTGTAACCATTTTACATAAGTATATCTCTAAAGTTTTATACTGAGTTCCAAGAATATGAAAGCAGCTTGAACATTTCTTAATGCCTTGGACATAATTTTAAATTGTTTTATTTCTTTCTGAAGCTGATTTCACTTCAACAGTACAGTACAGTACTGAGCTGTATGCTTCTTACCTTCAACAGTAAGCTTTGCAGTAGTTTTTATGGATTCATCTTCTACCAATGCACAGCTGTAGTCATCAGCATCAGACATTTCAATTGTTAATATAGAAAGAAAATGAGCCTTTCTGTCTGAGTGCATCCTGTATTTGTCTCCAGAATGAATCTCAATTCCATCCTTAAACCATTTCACTTTGACAAAGGGTTCTGACGTCTCACATTCAAATGTTGCCATGGAGTCTTTCTCTTTAGCAACAATATCTTGTAACTTCTGGGTGAAGCTGATTAACTGCTTGGCTGTGCAAAACAATATATAATGAATCAACAGTGCATTGACCATATAGACTTAACACACTATGATAAGCACTAGGATAGAAGTAAAGAAAATTTCATTTACCTTGTACTAAAAGGAAAGCATGACTAGAAGTTTCACCAGCTACATTGACTGCTTTCACCATGATGCTGGCAGAATCATCAGAAGTCACATCTCTAATGACTAATTCGCAGACATTATCTTCAGGCCAGTACCAGTACACACGATCAGTCCTTTCAATCTGCACACCATTTTTGAACCACTGGCACTCAGGGTCTGGTTTTCCCACCACTCTCACACGGAAGTGTGCATCTGTGCCCTGGGGTACAGTTTGGCTTTGAATTCGTTCAAATATCTTAGGAGCCTCCATGCTTGGACTAAGCTCAACCTTCTCTGGTTTGAATGTTGGAATGGTGATTTTGCCTTCAGGAGGAAGTGCTTTCTTCTCTTCCTCTGGGATCTCTTTGGTCCAGTGAAGAAGTTCTTCTTTTGTCTTTTTTAACATTTCTTCATATGATTCATCTTTTTTACGAGACTTAAGTTCCACAGCAGTGATGGCTTCATAATAGCCCTCTTCAGTTCTACGCTTGAATTTACTGCGTAGCTCTTCAGATTCCTCTGAGAGCTTCTCATGAGTGATTCTTTCAGCCCTTTTCAGTTTCACCACTTCTTTGGTTGTTGCATCCGCAGGTTTGTCGACCTTCTGTACCTCAAATAGAAGTTTTCCAGCCTCTGTCGTTACTGGCTCATGTTTGGGTTCAGGAGCACGACGAAGTACAGATCTGAAGTCTTCCCTCTGCTGGATCTCAAGTCTCACCTTATGCTCAATAAAGCCTTCTGGATTTTCTGCAGTGACTTTTACCTCTCCTGTGTCATAAGATTTGCAGTCCATAATATCCAGGTAGTAGATTCCATCATAACGAAGCCTAAATCTTTTGCTCTTACGGATAAGCTGTCCATTGAGGTACCAGTTGACCTTGGGTAATGGATAACCAGTCACACGGCAGCGGAATCGTGCTGTTTCACCTTCTAGGACTCTTATAGGTTCAGGAACCAAAACAATTTCTGGTTTTTGTTTTTCCTTCTGGTCCACTGCAACCGCAGGAAGAGCACCCTCATGGGCCATTCTTTCCAACTCTTCAATCCGCTGCAGGCCCCTTCTCCCTTCTGGCAACTGGGATTCTTCCACTAGGCTTTTCTCATCCTTCACAATCAGAGTAGCGGATGTATGGTCTGTACCATATTTGTTAGTTGCCCTGCAAGTGATCACTCCACTATCTCTGGAATAGGCTACTCCATAGTCGAGGCTACAGTACCCAAACTCATTGATCATGCGGAGTCTGTTAGCTGCTTCCAAGGGTTTGCCATCATGCAACCACTCCACCACCATGGTTGGGTCACCGATTGGTGTAAGTCTGCACTCAAAGTGTGCTGGTCCAAATTGTTTGAGCCTTAAAGATGTGAGCTTCTTCTTAAAAAATGGTTTCTGTTGTTTTTCTTTGTCATACAGATCTCCTTCCTCCCATTGCTCTTGACCATAACGCAAATGGAGAGGCTCTAACTCTGGTGCTGCAATCTCCTTGGCTTTGTAAGTTCCTTTTGGAATGATTAATCTCCTTTCTGGTTCAGGTTCTGCATGTTCAACTTCAACATTTACTTTGCACCGAGTAGTGTCCCGCCCAGCTTTATTGATAGCAGTTGCAGTATACCATGCAGCATCTTGCCTGGCAGTAGATTCAATTTTGAGGGCAGCTGCCCCTTTGGTTCCCTCAATCCTGAAATATTAAAATAATTTCTTAAAAACTGTTTTGCACTTCTTTGTCATTCATTTTCGCTCTTCTCCAAAACGAGGTCAAAGCCTCCAAAATCAAATCTCTGGAAGAATTAGATATTTTATTTATGTTTTTTCATATTTACGAGTGCAGTGCCTAAGAATCAGAGAAGGATAATAAAAACCAGTCTTGAATTCAATGCAGTTTTGCCTCCACAAGACCTCAAAATCAGAAACAGATAAAGGTTCCCCAGATCTCAGTTATAAAAGCACTGGGTTTGCAAGATACAAAATACACAAGCTGGAAAAAATGGAGTGAGTCCTACAAGGTATCGTATATCTCTTAGCCTTGCCACAATGCAGAAACTGTTGTATCTCCTAGCCATTGGACTAAGCCCTTAGCAAATCCCTTCTATGGAAGCAAGTGTATTCAGGACACTGTAGGAGGCACTTTGCAGCTTGGTGGTTAACTCCTTTACTCTTTAAGCAAAATAAAAATGCTTACTTTATTTTAGGGTATTTATGAGGTACAATGATGTCACTGTTCTTCAGCCATACAATGTCAGGATTAGGGTTACCAGTAGCTTTCACTGCCATCTGCAGTCTAGAGCCCTCCTTTACACTGACATTCTTCAGTCTTTCCACAAAGTGTGGTCTGACTAGGTCTTCCTTAGCTGAAAGAGCAAGGGTAAATTATCACAAGAGGAAATGACATAACCATAGCTATCAGTAAGAAACACTCTTCAGCCTCTTCAAAACATCATGCACAAAAGATACCTTCCACTGTCAATGTCATTGAGACTGAAGCTTTGCCTGCCCTATTCTGGGCAATTACAGCCCATTCTCCAGAATCATCAGGCATAGCAGGAACAATGATCAATGACTGTGTGCCATCTTCTTTAATCACTATTTTATGGGTGTAGTCATTAACCACTTGTTGACCTGCAGATACACATGAAAAAAAATCAGTTGCTCTCAAAAAGATGTCTCAACAAGAGGTAAAACACATGTAAAATTGTTTGTTTAAGATTATTTATTGATGAAAAGGAGGCTGATGTACCATTATGGAACCAATATGTCTCCGGCATAGGTCTGCCAACAACTTTTAAGTCAAATCTTGCTGTCTGCCCCTGTAAACATTTAAATGATGTAGGTTTCAGCACAAAAACTGGTTTATATAGTCTTTCTAGTTGTCCTTCATCAGTTTCATCTAATCTGCGGGCTGGAGAACGAGAAGGAGAACTGCGGGCAGGAGATCGACTTGGAGAGCGTGGAGAAATAGACCTGGAAGGAAAAGGTAAGACAGGTGTGCAGTGACAATGACATATAGCAGTGGGTTGATATGATAAACAGAATTCTACCTTTGCTTTTAGCACAATTTATTTTAAAGAGGTTAACCAATTTATCTGTATGAGAAATTGTGACAAAATTAATTTTTATTTGCAGTTGATTTTCACTAGGTTTTAGACAGAAATTTTTATAGCTGAATAGTATTAGGATACATCACAGTTGGGGATATTTTTGGCTTTTGGATACTGTACAGATATGGATGTATTCTTGTGTATGTTTGTGCATGTGTGTGTAAAGGTATGGAGACAGAACACAGAAGATGGAAATGCTAGATTTTTTCTGTCATAGGAATACAGCCATTTCAAGGGTGATAAATAAGACTCACAGATGCTACTAAAATTCCAAGTGCAGAAGAACTTTTTTTTCCAAAACATGAGTGCTTTAAGCAATAAATATGGTTACTGAGGTTGTAAACCTAATACTGTGGATGGAGATGCATATGAATGATGGTGCTCTGGGAAATGCCCTGCTCATTAAAAAGATAAATCGGACAAAAAGCGGGCACATAAATCAATATAAGCCATGAAAACAGTATTTAAAACTTCTCCAGAGATGTGTAAATTCCAATAACTTAAGCTATTTAGCTGCTGTCCATCGAGTTTTTGGACTGTCTATCACAGCAGACTGAAGTCTCATGAAATTTATATATTACTGTGCACCTACCTATATCTTCTCATAATTTCTGGTCCCGGCATGTAACCTGGAGCTGCTGTGGGTGCAACAGGCTCAACGTAGAGTTTTGCTGAGCAAATGGCATTTCCTTTTATATTACTGGCAAAGACAGTATAAATTCCTTCATCTTCAGGTAACGTAACAGGCAAACGGAGACTGGCACTGCCATCTTGCAGAACTTCCATGTAGTAGCGCTCTCCATGCCTTATGCGCTTACCATCTTTGTACCATGCAATCTGCATGGAAACAAACAATGGAATGCTATATGAGCTCTCCTAATAACAAAGATCTGCTAATGACCCATGCACACAACATATTAAAGCTTCCTATTTTTCAGTTGATGCATCATCATAGCCCATGCATGTGTGTTAATATTAGCATTTTTCCCCGAAATGAGTAAGTCTAAAGTAACATCTTTTTACAGGAGCCTGAAACATGAGTTGTGAAGCTATAAACAGACATAAAGCCCATTTTGACAAAGAGCAAAGTGACCTAGACCCATCTTGGTACCGTGTTCCCCACTTGTGTGGGCTAACTCAAAGATACTCAGAAGTGAAAGCAAATTAGCTGGTAAACCTAACCTACCTCTGAACTGGCTAGCCAACTTAATACTATTCTATTAAAGGATGAAAGGCTTGATATCAAAATAAAAGACTGGACTTCCTCTGAGACTTGCTGTTTTCTGTGCAGAATGTAAAATGTTTCACAATGAGATGTTAAGGGATTTTTCAAGCAGAGCACAAGATGTTTTTTAAAATAGATTAACGTCATATAGGTTTTGGGTACCTTTGGCAATGGATATCCAGTAGTCTTGCAATGGAAAGTAACTCCTGTCCCTTCAAAGGTTCTGTAGTTCTTTAATCTCAAATCAAATCCTGCTTCTATAGCTTCAGATTCAGAAATATCAACCATCATCTCCTCTCCATCTTCTTCAAGAAGTTCATCTAAGGTAGTCTTAATAATTCTGAGTTCAATTTCCTTGATAAGTCTTTCTTCAAAAGAAGAAATATGGAATTCCTATGTGGAAAAGGAAGACCATTAGTTCTATGGGTCAGATAATGACCTTTTAAAGAAGTGATTTGTACTGGTAAGATGTCAGTATACAAAATGAGTATGGAGTGGTAGACATACCTCATCTTCTACAAAAGTTCTGACCATCACTGTATCTTTTGCCATTTTCTTCTTAATTAGGGCTTGTTCTTTTTCATATTCTTTTTCAAAGTCACCATGTAAAATAGCTGGGGCTACCTCAGCCACTTTAGGTTCCTGTACATATGCAGTCACTTGAGTTTGGTACATCTTTTCTTGTTGTGATTTGATGTAGGCTTCATAATCAGCTAAGAATTAACACATGAATTTTGATAAGTTTTTAGGGGTTTGACTGGATTCAATAGAGAAATCAAATACTAACTTATTCTTCTGGATTTGGCAGAGTTTCTGTCTGTTTAGCCAATAAAATACAAAGAGCAGTAAAATGCAAAGACTGATGCCCTCAGATGAGCTTATAAACAGCTAAAGGTTTTACTGTTCTATTTAGGTGTTGTAGTTCTCAAAATGAAAGCATCTGTACAGACTCTATTTTACAATTTCTTCACCACAGCGCTGTCTCCTGCAAACTTTCATGAATTTTTACAAGGAGAAATGAAAAAAAAAATTGTTAGCTTCTTTCCCTGTAATAGAACAACCTATAACTTGATTAATCTCTTTTCTCCACATCAATCTTTGAATGGTCTTGTTATGTAGACTGTTACAAACACCAACAGAAGAAGGTTCCTATAGTTACACATGATAGCAAAGAATACAAGTCCTTCAACATTTTGATATCAAATACTCTGTCTTGCAGAAACAGAGCCACCATATCTCCCTTTGTTTCTTAAACTGACCAAACTAAGATGCAAATAATTTGCACAGTGCAATTTATTTTTTTTCCCATTTTAAAGTTATTTTTAAGAAATAGTTTGCTCACAGAATCACAGAATGTTAGGGGTTGAAAGGCACCTCTGGAGATCGCCTGGTGCAATCCCTGTAAGAGCAGGTTCACCTAGAGCAAGTTGCAGAGGATGGCATCCGGGTGGGTTTTGAATGTCTCCAGAGATGGAGACTAGCTCCCTGGCCAGCCTGTTCTAGTGCTCTACCACCCTCAAAGTTAAGAATTTCCTCCTTATGTTTAGATAGAACTTCTTATGTTCAAGTCTGTACTTGTTACCTTTTGTCCTGTCACTGGACACCACTAAAAAACACTGGCCTCATCTTCCTGATACCTACCTGTTAAATATTTGTAAACATTTACAAGATCCCCCTCAGTCTTCTCTAGGCTAAATATACCCAGCTCTCTTAGTGTTTCCCCATAAGAAAAATGTTCAGGTCCCCTAATAATTTTTGTAGCAATTTTTGTACCCTCACCAGAAGTTCCCTGTCCTTATTGAACAGGGAAGATCAGAATTGAACACAATACTCCAGATGTGGCTTCACCAGGGTAAAGTAGAGGGGAAGGACAGCTCCCTCGACCTGCTGGCCACACTCTTCTTGATGCACCCCAGGATGCCATTGGTCTTCTTGGCCACAAGGGCACATCGCTGGCCCATGGTCACCAAGGTCTTTTTCCACAGAGCTGCTTTCCAGCAGAGCAGTCCCTAATCTGTACTGGTACATGGGATTATTCCTCCCAAGGTACATTACCCTACACTGGCCCTTGCTGTATTTCATAAGGTTTTCCTCTGTCCAACTCTCCGACCTGCTTATTTCTTTAGTTTACAACGTACCTTCTTCTAGTAAGGAGACCGTTGCAGAAGCTTCTCCATGTTTGTTACGAACAACAATACTGTATTCTCCGGCATCGTCGGCAAAAGTCATGGAAATTTCAAGTTTGCATTCCCCAGTTTCTCTTTTGTAACTCACTTTGTATCTATACAAAATATAAAAGTACAAGCTCTCTATAACTCTGATCAACAGACTTTTAGATGAATTTGCCTGTAGTTATACAATCAATCAGAAACATTCCTAACTTGTACAAGACAGAAAAAAGATGAATTTTTTGCAGGCAACTCTCATTCAATGAATCTGCAGAAATGAAGGAAAAGTAACCTTGCTGAAACTAGAGCATAGATCTACCTTCTTACTGATATTGCTAAAACAAATAAGATCCAAGCAACAGTAGTGAAATATCACAGATCTAATTATCAGACATAGTACAATGTTATATGCTGTGTGCACATACTTTGTTATAATATGGGTCACTACAGCATGATATGTGTCAAGAATGCTACAAAAGTGGGTTTTTTTCTCTGCTAGAAAGTATGTTGCTTCCTATAGACAACATTTGTACAGACAGAATGCAAACATTGCATAGACAAAAATAAAATAAATGCAAAGTTTCTCCCTGATTTTTTTTTTCCTTTTTTTTTTCTGGATAATGAACATTTATCATTTCATATTCTTTTGCAAAACTTAGTAGGCCTCTAAAGTTTCACATTAATACATGATCCTACAACATTTCCATTTCAAAACAAAATTTCACAGAAATCAGTGATATTATTTGGCTCACCATCAGTAAGAGAATCAACATTATGGTACTGTCAATGAAATATTCTTAAAAATAGTTTAAGTAGTTTTTGAACAGGGTATTCAAAGTACCTGTAGCCAGTCGTGAGAGGAACTCCACCTTTTTTCCAGCAGACATGTGGCTTCGGGTTGCCCTCTACTTGGCATTCAAAAATAATGCTCCCACCTTCAATTAATTTGTGTACTGTGGGTTTTTTTATGAAGAAAGGAGGTATGGGTTCTCCCGATACTTCCTCGGCTGCAGCAGAGACATCTTCCATTACAACGTCCTTTGTCTCCACATAGCTGAAATAAGATTTCAGTGCAGGTACGTGAGCTGATGTCTGAAGCTCTCATAAAAAGAGTACAAGAAACTAATGATCACAGTAGGAGCAATCTGACTAGGAAAGTAACTTTACCGTTTCTCTTCTGTAACAGTTGCCTCAGAAATGGTTTCTCGAGTCTCAATTTCTTCTGAAACTGCAAGGAAATATGATACAGTGGATTTTAAAATACTTTAGTAGTGCTAAAGCAGTGAGTTCAGTTGACACAAAGAGAGAGAAGAATAAGTAGTTAGTTCGTTCAGAAGGCCAAGTACTTCCACCAAGGAAACAAGTTAAAAGGCAAGGCATATTCAGGACATATATTCTACTTGGGAGCTGACAAAATGTCTGTTACAATAAAAGTAATATGCAGTTAACAAAATCATCATCTCCCGACATTGACAAGAGGAAATGGCCTCAAGTTGCACCAGGAGCAGTTTAGATTGGGCATTAGGAATAATTTTTTCACTGAAAGGGTTGTCAAGCCCTGGAACAGGCTGCGCAGGGAAGTGGTTGAGTCACCATCCCTGGAGATATTTAAAAGATGTGTAAATGTGGTGCTGAGGGGCATGGTTTAGTGGTAACATGGCAGTGCTAGGTTAATGGTTAGACTTGATGATCTTAAAGGTCTCTTCCAACCAAGATGATTCTGTAATTCTACGATTCTATAAATACATTTACCTTTGACATGTAAGTGGCAAGATGTGCTGACACTCCCAGCCTTATTGGTAGCAGTGCAGGTAAATCTTCCACTGTCTTCTGCAAAGGCCTCACGAATCACAAGGCGAGCAAGTCCTGCTTTGAAAGTGATCTGGAAGTCCATTGAGCTCTCAATCTTGTAGTCTTCCCTGTACCATGTCACAGTAGGCTGAGGCTGACCAGAGATTTGGCACTCCAGAGTGACAGACTCACCTTCAGTCACAGTCTTGTTTTTGAGGCCCTGTATGACAAAAAACAAGTATCACAGTCAGTATATATTTTCAATACTAAACAGATATTCAAATAATTAAAATATATTTGAAAGGAAAGTTTAATGTCTACTTCAAAACACTGTTCTGTTCAGTAGTGTTTCCAGGAAAAAAGGTATTTTCCAAAGGAAAGTATTTGAAACTGGATTTTGGATCTCTGAACATAACTTATTAACAACAAAATGAACAGGTAGGTTGATATATGCAGATGAATCATCTCACTATGATGGTGATAAATCATTTCACTGCAGCAAAGGCTAACCTACTATGTGACATAATTGTGAAGAATCACCACCATAATAGACATTCCGAATAGTTTGTATCAGAGATAAATTGCATGGCTGAGCAAGTCTTGTATAGAGTTAAAAAGATTAAATAAAGCCAAATTTTCATGATCTGATATCCAAGGATAAAAATTAGAATACAAAATGGGTGGAAACAAGAGTTTAACTCCCCATATCTATATACAAACTACTTACTGAGACTAAGGTGGGTGGTGTGGCAGGGGTTTCTGTAGGCACAGGAACTCTGGCAGTTTCTGTCACCTAGATTGTTTAAAGCACAGTTAATAGATAAGAAAACCAAGGTTTTTGTTATCCTTAAAAACAAATAAGCTAAGAATTTACATAAGAAAGGAAATTAGATAAATAGAACTATTTGCTTGTCATAGGTAAATATCAGGTCCTTAGACCTGATAGTTGGTTTGCATAAAACAACACATAGATAAAAGTCAGAAGAATGCTGTAAAAGTGGAAAATTGCAATGAGAAACAGCAAACAAGTAAGGCTGTGCTACATTTTTAAGGTGGACATCAGTCACGGCGATGGAAATTTACTGAATAGCGTACCTTTGCTTCACCTTCTTTCCGCAACACCAAGTGTTCTTCCTGCAACGCTTCACCTTTAATGCTTACACCTTTTTCTTCTTTAGTTTCAATATCATAGCGAATTTTATAGGTCTCAGCAGCCTCTCCAAAGGGAAATTGTGGAGAGGCAGCTGGCTCTGCTTTTATCCTGACTTCATGTGGCTTTAGCTGAGGTGGTTTCACAGGCTTAGTAATTTTTTGCACAGCAGAAGTAGCTGATAACTCTTTTTCCAGAGTAGCTATGGCAGATCCAGCTATTGAAACCTAGGGAACACAAGAGAAAAAAGAGCTTTGTTGCTCTCTTGTTTTCAAGGGATATAGTATATATTTTGAGCAAGGAGCATAGGCACCAGTTGCTTCCTTAGTTACATATTTGTTGATACTGCATATACAGTATATGCAAAGCTATATACACAAAAAGGAATTCTAGTTTTAGATTGTTGTAATACAATATTGTGATATAATATCATTGTATTATTTTTGAGGTGTCTAAAATTCAAATATTTTCTCTTTTTTTACTTTAGAATTTGATCTTTAAATGGACAAGAAGCACTTAAATACAACATGAGAAATGTCCTCTAAATTGCTTCACTTGCGTCTTTAGCTTTCCATTTAGTCAGTCTGATAGTGCAATAAACAGTTCTACTAATTACATAACTGTCAGTGACTAAAATAACTGAAGAGATTTCAAAATGTTATTGTAATAACTTTGGAAAACAGATACATAAATCTTTAAAGAAAAAATATTTTAAGTAAATCCTGTAGGATTTAATCATGCTTGAGTGAAAAAACAGTTCAGTTTTAAAGACTGGGTGAAGAGAGAAAGTACTCTTGAATGATAAAATCAATTAAATGGGAACTTTTCATATTTTCTGAAGGAGTAGAAAAGAAGAATAGGAAAAATAACATTGAAAAAATGGGTGGTATGTTATGCAGTGTATATTTTTTCTAGTTCAAAAACTACTGCAGATGTAATAATCTGCAAGGAAGAAGGAAAGTTTCCAATGCTCTAGTGAACTGATGCACATAAGATTGAAGAGGGTTACCTCTGCTCTTTAAAAAACAGAAGTTGCATGACAACTATTTATGATTTCACTCTATGACATGAAGTATTGAAGTTGCATCCTTAAACAGACAATAAGTTTGTTTAAATAATTAACAATTACAAATAACATTTTAGCAGTTCATGTGTCTGTTTACATAACACGGCTAGGCTTCAGGAACAAAGATTTAGGGAGGGCTCTACCAATGTTTTTTACAAGCATGCTGGTGGCTAAAAAGGCCAATATGAGATAGACAAGACCGGTTTCAAAAGGCACAGCAGAAGGACTCCTTAGATGATATATTCTGCAAGACATGATTCTTTCTACGTTGTCTTTTCTCCTCAAGAGTGATCCTGCGTGCCTTCTCAAAAACATCAGCTGCATTAAAAATAGTATGTCTGCAGACCTTCCGATTGCAGGCCAGAGTAGACCAGTTAAATTGATCAATATGGCCAAGGCTGAGATGTTTCAGGGAGTCCTTGTATCTCCTCTTTGGGGCTCCTCTCTTATGACAGCCAGTGGCAAGTTTACCACAAAGCATAATTTTAGGAAGGCGGTAGTTCTTCATCCTGGAAATGTGACCTGCCCAACATCTATTGTTTACATAAAACAAGTCAGTAAAAACAACTGCAGAGAGCATACAACTGTTCTTGGGAAAGCAACACACTTGAGTGGGAGGAAAAGCCAAACGGAATGGGTGGCCTACTGGTTATTATAAATGAGCATGCTCTTCCTCTCTGATACAGTTTCCAGTTCTTACCTCATATGTATGATCTGGTTTAGGAACAGCAATTTTGGAAACTGTGAAGTGAGGACTTGCTGTGCGGGGTCGTGGGTGTTCAACATGAATTGTTTTCTCAGTTTCTGATGCTCTTTTTATCTACACAAAGCAATGAAAATGTTATTGAGAAAAACTGAAACAGACTTCACTGGGACATATTTTTTGGAAAAGAATGAAATGTAAGATGAGTCTAACCTCTGTTGAGACATAAACTTCCTTCTTTTCAGCAGCTGAGATGTGTTTCTCAGGAGGTACATAGACAGTTTTAACTTCTTTGGTGACAACATGATGATCTGCTGGGGCCTCAGCAACACGATCTTTTACAGTGTGCTCTTTATAGCCATATTCCAAAGTTTGCTGCTTCACATAAGCTTCATCTGCTTGTTCTGTTTCCCAGGGTGATCGAACACGTGCCTGATCAACTGCTGCAACAACTGTAGCTACAGCTTCAGCTTTTTTTCCAGCTTCAGTCTACAGATAACATTGGCAGAATTTACACAGAATACTTATAAATACAATGCTCAGTAAAGTATACTCTAAAGAGTGCATAGATACACAGAAGTAATAATGTAAACACCAAATTATTCACTCATAAATACACTTCAGAGTCAGTAGTTTCAAAATCAGACATATTTCTAAGCTCTATCTATGCATATTCAGAACAAACCTATGATCTTTGCTTGTGTGTTTTATATTAATATTTGTATGCAAGCCCATTTTTAATACTTTATAGTGCCATTTATGGCTACTTGCCTAAGACAATAGCAAGTACACAAATGTGCACAGAATTTTAAAGTCAGTCTGCTCACCAGCTCCATATAACTATTAGATACAACTAAAAATGTGGAGAATGTGTATGGCATCTGATGTTAATGTATACTTATAAAATATACTCATAAAAGGGTTTACCACAGGCATATCATGGCTCAGTGTGGACATCGCAGTGTTAGGTTTTTGGCCTCACTCAGTGATCTTAGAGGTCTTTTCCAACAATAATGATTCTATAAAACTATGATCCTAATTTCTGCCCAGTCATCCAACAGTAGGTAGTAAGTCTATCTGGACTTCTGCAAGGCCTTTGACACAGTCCCCCATGACATTCTACTGGACAAGTTAGAGAGCTATGAATTTGATGGGTGGACTGTTCAGTGGATAAGGAACTGGCTGG
>VWZO01009208.1:598605-615314 GCA_013396975.1 Bucco capensis | reverse complement strand
AAAAAATCATGCCAGATCATGTTGCTATAACATTTTAACCTTGCTCCACTTGGGAATCAATATCTTGCTCCAAACACCAGTTGACAGACATCGGTCTTCCTGTTGACTTTTCAGAATTATAAATTACTCAGATTTCTGTGATAGACTTTTAGAATCATTTCAAAGTAATTTGTAGGAAAAATTGCTTGCCTTGCAACTGCAATTTATGTGAACAGTAAAGTTCCAATTTAGCAAAGTGCTTAAGCATATGCTTTAATTTAAGCATTTGCTTTATTCTACACATTCAGAAAATGCTTAAATACATGTTTAGGTACTTTAGTGACCTAAGGTCATTGGTCAGTATTCCAATTGGTGTATCCCCAGTATATAAATAAAAAGCAGTGGTTTGTTTTGGTGCTACAAAAGCTGTCAGTAAAACTGTTAGATGCTCACTGCTTCATTTACCTCTTCCACTTCATTTTATGGCACATTTTATAAATGAGGAAGGATATCAGAATTCAAAAGAAATGCTGGCCTTTTGATTTTGTTTATTGTACAGTGAAGACTGGAAGGGAATGCATATCTTTAAAAACAAACTCTGTTCATTTTTTCCTCAAAACTGTAATGTGGTGCTCACTGAACAGCTCTGATATATTTTTGAAGCCATTTGTATTACTGTACATGTTTTTTAAGAATATTTGAGTGAATTTTAGAGAGATATCATTACTTTCTTCAATTTGATTTCTAAACATCATTTTGCATCCAAAACAACTTGAAGTAAAAATTGACTTCATCAACTAGTTGGTAGATTCTTAGCATGTTTTAGCTGTCTGTGCTCAAGCCAATACATTTGAGCCTACCTCTCAACTAAATATGCCTGTGTAGCCTTTGTGTTAGAGCTGGTTTGCAGCTGGCTTGGGACCAGAGACACTGGAATTGAAGGAACTGCCTGCACCTGTCTGCACAGGCATATCTGTTGTTTCACTAGGTATAATTCACCACTTAGGGCTGGAAAAGTGCCCACACATTTTTCAAATCCCAGTGGAGCCTTACTTTGAGGACTTAAGTGATAGAGAGGTCTCCTGATACCTACATACTCAGTGATAAATTTTACTTGTTTGTGAATGCATATACTATACCAGCATGCCTGCATGTTCTGAGGTGCCATATTCCTCTGATAGCTAAAGTGATTACACTGTTAACTAACTGAAAAAAGCTAGGTGCCATTTGAACAGATGTTGTACTTTTCATCAATAATGCCTACTATGTTTTCAAGCTGCTAAAACACAAGCTGGTTTCTGCACCTGGTGATACAGAGCAATCACAGATGAAGCTGATAGAAACATATATATATATATAAGAATCAATCTACATTGTGATAAGAAATATCTAAAGAGTGTCTGATGTGTTTCCAGAAGGGAAACATCATCAAACATGGGTTAGCAGCTTTGGGGAGGTTATTATGGGGGACAGGAGCAGGGAAAACTAGGAAAATCTTCTTCAGAACAATCATGTTGGGCCTCTGAACTTCCAAAGAGCAAATCTATTAAGGCAAAGTGTGGGTAGCTAGTTAGAAGTGCAACAGCAAAGTTGGAGAGATTTTGGGGGAGGNACTTCCAAAGAGCAAATCTATTAAGGCAAAGTTGGAGAGATTTTGGGGGAGTTTTGTTTGTTTGTAAAATGGTACAACACCTATGTTGCTGCAGCACTTTGATTTTACTATTGGGAATCTGTGTTACATTTACAGCCACATCTGAGGCAAACAATGTTTTATGATGTAAAGACAGAAGCAGGTTCTTGTATTCTTCTTAGTAGTGTGCAAGCACTGTGGTCTCGGTAGTGTTTAAGCAGACTCTTTTTTTAAGTTGGATTTGTATGGTTTTGGGTCCCAAAGTTTCTTTAGAAAGATTAGTACTTTGAGATTGTGAAGGAAATGCTATTTGTAAAGGTGACTTTTAACTTAATCCTTTGAGGTGCTGAACACTTGTAGCACCTGTTAAAATAAGGAGGATCTTCTGGGTTATGCTGGCATTCTTACTGACCTGGGACACATGTTATTTGCACTGGGAACTAAAAGCACATCTACTGTTTCGGTGTGCAATGACTTCCTCTAGCTTTTGCTGTCACAAGCAATGGTCCAGCCTTTAGGAGCATCTGTTCCCAACCACCATCTATCTAGTTCTCGTGACTGGCAGGAGAAATAGTCTTTACTTACATGTAGGCTTTACACAAGGAAAACTGTTAAAATGATCATGTGCCACTGGAAGCAGAGACCTCCTTTTGGAAAGTTAAAAGAAAATAAGGCAAAAGGTCTTCAGCAGTATTACATGTAGTTCTCTTTAAAAGAAAATACTAAATGAAAGCAGAAATCTCCATATCCCAAAACAGTAGCTAGAAATGAGCAGCTTCTGCTATACACATCCTGTAATGTTTGTTAAACAGAGATAGGCCTTCTGTTTTGCAAAGTAAGCATATGTTACCTTTCCATTTAAAAAAACAAATTAATTTTTAAATGGATGCCAAGGCAATACTTGTTAAGAGGAGAAAAGGAGAGGGTGTGAAGGGACAGGACAGTATTTTAATACTGTTTTCATTTTGTAATACAATGCCCTTGGAAAAAAAGGCAGAGGATGACATCATAAACATGGAATTCCAAGGTCACAAACAGGAATTCAGACAACAAATGGGAGGGTTTAGGAATGTACATTGTAAAAATAAATCTATCAAATTTTAAAAGAAAGAAGTAGTATTATTGAAATGTGGTATTTACAGATGGATATTTTTATGGTATATTCATAGCTTTCCCTAAAGGATTACTCGATACATTTTTGGATTATTTTGTTATATTCAATAATGTGAATGCAAATATTGAGAGGTTTTATATTTGTCTCTTTTTTTGGCTTGAAAATCTATCACTGCTTTCTTAATCTTGATATTTATCACTCCACAGGAATGCTTAATTCAGTTTTGAAGTTTCATTTGATATAGTAGAATTCTGCATCTCTGTGGGTAGCAGCCAGGGACATATATCCCAGTGATAGAACTTTATTGAGAACTACATAACAGGAAGCTTTTGAGATGGAATTTTGAAACTCTTTTCTGGAAGGGATATTAGTACTTTTTTACCCCCTCTCCTCCTTTTTACCTGGTGCTTTGGCATTAGGGTGACCTAAACAAGAACTGGAACTCTTGCTTCTTTAATGAGATTTTTCAACCTTATTTTTTGTATTAGATTGCCCAGACTAAAATAATAAAAATCTGCTGTACTGTATAAACTATATACTGTTGTTAAAAAGTGGACTTTTGCTTTGTAGGCTACCGTACCTATTTGTTCCTGTTTCCTTAATATTGTTTTCTCCAGATGTTGGAAGTTAAAACACCCTTGTTATTTTTTCCAGTGTCACTCTTTGTTACTTTCCATGGGCAATGTTCACCAAAGGCAGGCAGCGGAGGAAATAACAGATGTGTTAGCCTCAAATTATGGGCATAAAAATAAACTTAATAAAATAGGTATTAAGTGACAGCACTTTACAAAAATCCAGGTCTAATTTACTCTAGCCTAGAAAGCAATAACTTAAGGGGACCTCAGACATGCATCCACAGACTCCATGGTTTGTAGCAGAGTGACAGTAGCTTGGATGATGACAATCCCAGCTTGCTGTCAGCAGTGCATTCCAGGAGAGAATGTCAGGGTGTGTTTGTGCTAGACACTTTTCTGCCTGTAACACTGTTGTTTGCTTATAATTAATTTTTCATTATAGACCTGCTAATTCTGCCAGAGAAGCCTTCCCTCCTTAATAGCAATAGGGGTAACACCACAATTAATAATAATAAAAAAATTCAGCCACATTCTGACTTTGAATGCAGCAAAATTGTCACCCTGGGTTTACTCTCCTTTTACCAGGCCTTTGGTTCCTGCTGTTCACAGAAAGCTGCAGATGGCTGCCTCAGCAGGAAGCCCTTCCCCCTTCCTTAATGGAACTCGTGGGAATGTGGGGATCCTGGAACCGAAGCCCTCCTTCCCTTCCAAACCTCCTCTCCAAACCCCTACTGAGTAAAAGGAAAAAAATCCCCACATCCCTGGAAACATTTTTGCCAGCCTGTTTTTCAGTAAAAACTTAAATTAACCACTTCACTCCTGATTATAATAAAGATTTGTTATTGAAACAGCTTCTCTTTAATGTAGGGAATCATTTCCACCCGCTTATTGAAGTCGTCCATTTGGGTTGAATTATAGCGTCCCGCTTCCATTATGTAATAATTTCAAATAAATGAAAACAGGTTTGAATTCTCTAACAATTAGCAAAGTTTTAGCACGTTTTCTCTCCCCCCACTCCTTTCCAGACACCCCTCCAAAAAATGAGATTAAAAAAAACTCAAAACTTTGGAGAAGTCACATCCTAAAGTTTTCATCTCTTGTTAAAATATTCTCCCAGATTTGCTCAAACACATCATATGGGTTAAGTTACAGCTTCCCTTTATATTTATTTTCAAGTGCAAAATAAAAACAGCTTAAGCATTGTGATTTGATATTAGGAATGAAAGAGTTAAATGCCTGAACAAAGCACTCCATTTATAATTTTTGTTAGGAGTTCCACACTGAGCATTAGAGTGAGGTGTGTCCTATAAAGAGGGTGTTTATATTGGATTTGATATAGTTAAGAGATTCAGCTTACATATAATAGTCTCCTCTAAGAAGCAGCATAAAACAGAATGAGTTCAGTGGGATTTGCTGAAGTATAAAATATAGTATAAAAGTCTAATCTTATAGACTAGTATCAAGCACAGAGGAATTCATTTCTTTCAAAACATCCACTTCAGAAAGGGAAAGAAGGACATGAGGCCAAATCTATAACCATTATTTTCAGCAATAGCCTTAAGACCTCCAGCATGCCCTAGCGCTTACTCTTCCAGCTACAGGTAACATGCAAATCAAGGACATTGGAATGGGGTCCATAGTTTAAATGAACTGGAATATGTTCCTTGTTTACAAATACAAATTAAAAGTTGCCCACTCTACTTGTGCTTTCACTAATTCAGATGGTGTTTGAAAATGTGAAGAAATGGTGAAGAAAATGTGGAAACATTACAACGCAGAAAGAGAAATAAAAGAAGTTTGAGATGCATTTGTTTGCTATAAAGAGGGTGGCTAGTCTCTATTGCAATGCCTTAAATGATAACCTTTGGTTCAGAATTTGAAAGTCTACAGTAACTATATTGTATAAGTAAACAATAGCTGGAATACGAGAAGGATTTTTGGATTAGAATGGTGAGCAGTCCAACTAAAAAGTGACTGACAAGTCTCTTAATAAAGGAAGGCTCTCCTGGATGGCTCAGCTAATGGAGAAGATGCTGGGGAAGGAGAAAGGTGAGGGATGAATGGTTCTGCATCTGACTTAGGAAGCTTTGGCTTCAGTTCCACCTACAGTGTGATACCAAAGGTTTTAGTTTCCCTGACGCCCATAGAAAAAGCAAAGTCTCTTGAACTGGAATGTTATAAATACTGCAGAAGTAAGGAAATAGAAAGCACAGTAAAAAGAATTCTTAAATAGTAAGGACCATATGATGTACCCTGAAGGCCATGGGGATTAAAGCAATGGTTTCATTAGCTTTGCAGTAAGAACTGTTCAGGGAGGACTGTAGAGTGGAAAAATAAATATACATCTGCACTTAAACACTAGCCTAAAAAGAGGAACATATGGTAACCTCTGGGTGCCAGCTTTTCTTAATGAAGGTTACAAAGCCTGTTACATTTGATATAAAGTCTGAATGAAGACATATAAATATTACACAGCTTCTTAGAATTGATGGTATCACACTCCGGAGTTGTTACTTTGAGTTCATTTGCTGCCAGTAGGGTTATGATTCAAAATACCATCAAAGGTTGAAAGTTTCCAAAACTCTGTATGTAATTGTTAGGTTATCTTTAGAAGTACATACTAAGAATGAGAGGGCTTAACAGGAGGAATGGGCAACTTTTGAAAGCAGTTGACACTACTCATGTCAGTTTGAACCTCAACACACACACACACACATTCCTGCAAAGGAAGTGAGTGGTGTTTGGTGACAGACATCGGGGCATCACCAGTAGGAAAAAAGGAATGAATAGAAAATCACTAAAAATAGAAACACCAAAAAGGCAAAGAGTAGATTTTTTTTCCAAATATGAATGCTATAATCTACCTAATAATAAGAAGTAAGTGGTGAGTGATGTTGTCATACTGTATTCTTGTCAAATGGTCAGCATTTGGGCTTCGTGGTTTTCAGAGACAGATTTATTGCCCAAGATGAGGGGAAAGTTCTACAAAATGCACTCCATAAAAAATGTTTTTGTGTATGATCTCATTCATTATGACTTTTACTATACAGCAGAATGAGAAGCAATCATAGTAGAGATACTTGAAAGGTGAAATGTGACCAAATGTTGCTTAAATATAATAGATAAAACATGAATTGCATTTCAGGAAAGAAAAGTAGTTACCTTGGAAATACTTTAAATGTTTGCATGTGTAATGGTTCTCCAAGACCCAGCACACTAATGATGGGCCATTGCACTGAGCTGAAAAGGAAATCCATTCCCATACACTGCCCCTATCCAAGTCCATTAAGAAATAATGGTTGTAAGATGAAAGTCTTGTTAGGATTTCAGTGAAAATGTTTGGCACACAAGGATGAAAAGTCAACAATCTGCTTTTAACGAGAGACACTGGAAAAACTTTGGTTAACATACCACTGAAAATATTAATTCTCCTTAATGGCAGGATGCAACACAGCTTTTTATAGTTTTTGATCCATGTCATAAATTTGGCCATGACAAAGGGATACTCCAACTTTAACTCACTGGCAGGAACATAGATGTTTCCCAACACTAAAAGGTTAGCCCATTGGATTCTCTGTAATGCAAAAAAAGGGCCAAATTCTTTGTGTGGAAATAAAATGACATAGACCAAAGAGTGAGAGGAAAAAAGAAACACAGTCAGTATGCAAGCTGTAGCAGATTTAACTTAGCATATCTTTTTTGCATTCCTAGACTCGCTAAGGAGTCTAAATACATTAGGAACATTTATTTTAAGATTAAATGTAGAGGAATAGTGACAGTATAAATGTAGATATTCCAGCCATTTCCCATCTATTTCAGGTCAATACTCTAGTGGGAATGTCTAGCTCTGTGTGATTTTTCTCTGTGTAATTGTTATCATGTAGTAAAGAGGGGAAAGTGTTTCTTTTATCAGTTCAGTGCAATGAAATTTCGAATCCCTTCTGAATCAGAATCTCTATCCTGAAACATTACTCCATTTATTCATATGAAATATAGAGTTGCCTCTTTAGTAAATCTGATATAAAAACTTGATAATTTATTACTTCAATAGTAAAGGCACCTACTAGCTAATACCACCTGGTACAATACAATCTATTTCCTTTACAATAAACAGAAGTGAACAATAGCATTTACACACCAGAAAAAGAAAGAATTCTTATTCAGCCAGTTTGCAAATACAACATTGTTCCATACACAGTACATTTCAAATATAAACCCCTGAAAATTTGGCGAACTGTGATTGATTAATGCATAGATTAAATTTCACCTCTCGTGGCTCTGTGTATGACAGAAATAAGTCATCTTTATGTAGAATAGTAACTAAAAAAAAATCTCAAAATACTTTACAGAAATATCCTATCCTGAGACCTATTTTGTCAATCAAGAAGGTAGAAGGTTAGGCAATCAAATCGAGTTGTTTGGCAGAGAAGTGCCTAGAATTAAACTGGAGATTCCCTGGATCCCAGCACAGTAACACAGAGTAACTTCTCCCTATGGTTAAGTGTCTGGTGAAATGATCTTTTTCATGTCTTCCAAAATCCTTCTCTTGGGTTCTTGTCTTGTTTTTCACCCACAGAATTCCATATCGTTGAATTATTTCTGAGCAGTGAACTAATTTATCATCTTCACTGATATTTGTCTGCCCTGCAATGTGCTGAAAAGGAAAATGTGTGCTTCAGAAAATGAAACTAGACTGTAACTTTGTAGTAGCCAGTGGGTTTTATCTACCACAGGTCTCCAGCAGGAGCATTGTTTGAGATTGTTATGACTGTAGCTGTCACTGCAAACCACAGAGACAATCCATGGAAAAGATTATACAACCCTAGAATTTGCAAATCTGTGGATAACTGCCATGAAATCAAAGGGCATGAGTATTAGTGCCATTGATTTACCCATTCTTTCATTTTTTGTAATTCTGACCTGAGGCTTGGAAGCACCATCTAAGTGAGACATTTGTGAAGAGACTGTCATCTCCTTCCATTAAAACTGCTGGGAATAAAGCAAGCTATTGTTTCATGTTTGGTCCTGGAGTGTAATCTTGATTCTACCCACTGTTTCTGAAAAAGGCTAATTAATCATACTATGCTGGGAGGTTTCTTTGTGATTCTGTCCTTGGGATCAAAGGACTCCTGTATTTCTTCAAGGGGCATTAGTTCTTAAAGATAAAAAAACAACCTTGCAATGTACATAAGTGTGACAAGTAAGAACTTAGATCACTTATCTGTAACTGTGATATTTCTTCTCCATGTTTGAACTAAGACACAAAATTATTTGGCATTTTCTGCTTATGTTCATTTTTTTTCTTTCTGAATTAGCACAATGCTGAAATCTTGAGTGTAGAGAAAAAAACCCAAAATTTTTCTACTAAATGAAAGAAAAAAGGAGAATTTTGATTATATTTTAATAACTTAATTTCTATGAAATATTACAGTTTGTCTTTTTTCTCCCTGCCTTTCAATTTGAATGTGATTTTGTAAAATAAGAAATTTGGTTTGTATGGTATTCTTTAACAGTTTCTCTGTGCTTTTTAAAAAAGGTACAGAGAGCAGAGAAGGAGAGAGGTAGGAAAAATTTTAAAGACTGAGATGAAAGAGAGATCATTAAACTATTCAGTAGCTAAGACAGTTATTAATGAAAGTGTTATCCTGTGCTTTGAATAAAGTGGGGAACTTAGACTTGGCCTGTTTTGTGACCTCCTTCCTGGCTTCCAGTTGACATTTTCTGAGAGGTTTACGCTGCTGATGCTAGTAAGAGGGAGGTAGGTGTTCCAAGGATATCATGCACTAATTAATAAAAGAGGTTGAAAGTTGAGTAGGAGCCTAAGGAGATGCCTTCTGGCATGTGCTGTTATTTATATGCATCTTTCCAGGTATCAGTGCTTTCAATCTTCTCTCTTCCTGTGACTCCCCGTGATGGTTGTCAAAAAGTTATAAATTATGAGTCCCTCTCACACTTCAATTGTGACATTTTTTCCTTTGACTTTTTAGACTATTAAAGAAACAAAGGAAATCAGATGATAAAAACCAAATTAAAATCACTTCAGTATTTCCACTGTGAAATCTGCCACATTTTGCCAAGTAATTCACTTCATGTGGTACAATATTTGATTCTACACAGAGATTACAAGCCTGCATGATGTCTAACAGTAGCCTGGAAAAAGATTTCAATGGACAGAAAAGGACTTAAAGTTGGTTTATACTTTTAATTGTTGCTTTCTCCTGTATGTTTTCTTTTTAACAACTCTCTGAAACAAAGATAGCTAGAGAATCACAAGGTTTTTTTTGCCACTTGTTCTCTCAGAGTATTATCAGGCTCATTGGTCTGTATCCTTGGGCTGGAAAGAGAGAGATACTACTGATACTTCAGGTACTCTTTGAAGAATCAAAACAGGTCCTGGAAAACTGCAGCAATTTAAAGGGATTGGGAAATAGGCCTCAGTGGATAGGATCTGGACAGGACTTCCTTTCCTTGGCAGATTCAGCTCCCTAAGGCGAAAGCTAAAGCTGAGATTTCACAAGGTGGTGGCTCTTTATTTTTATTTTCATGTTTATTTTTAATTTGTACAACTAAATGGTCTCATTGGGGACTGTGATTGGCATGCGTGTTTTGGACCTGCCAATGCCTGGGCATTGTGAAGTAAGACAGAGTTGGTGTAAGAACTCACAGACCATCAGTAGTTTCACAATCAAATAGTTTAGACTCTACTGTTTCAACTTCCTTTCAATAACTGTTGAATTATTGCCTCCTGATCAGAGAAACAGACTGACTGACTCAGTTAATAGTTAACATGTCCAGTTTCTCTGGCTGATAGGAAGCAAAGTGAGGTCTGCAACCTGCATGACTTAGAGCTGAGAGATGAGTGCTCAGAAGCATTTGGATAACTGTACAGGCACCCCAGCATAGTCCCTGTCTTTTAAAGCAAGGATGTTGCATCACCTAACCAATGGAGGAAATTAACTGCAGTTTCCATTTGCCAGAATGTTCTTTTTGACTAGTACAGGAGGGGCTTAGTATCCAGTTTCTTTTCTTCGCTTTCCTTAAACATCTGGCAGGAATGCCTAGATTTTCAATCCTCCCACTAAATTTCTTATTTTCTTTGCTTGGTCTTAACACAGTTGCATTGTAAAATTCACCTGATGACTTCTCCAAGCAAACATGTCAGTCACTAATTACTGCTACTCTGCAACAGCTATGTATGGACACTGTTTTGTAAAATGGCAGAAAGACCTTGGATTCAGCCCATACTAAAAGCATTCACGGGGGAATTGCTACAAATCCTATTGCATTTCATTCATTTATGTGGACACACTTTGACTAATCCACAGAGAAAATATCATGTTTTAACTCGATGTTATTATGCAAAATGTATCTGGTATTGTGTGGGACACAACAGGTGTGTGAGAAGGAGCAGGGAGTATAGTGAGGTAAGGCATCCTTTGGACTTGCACTGCTTGTGTGCTGTGTGCCATTGATCTCACCCATTCCCCTTACAGCACCTGTACAAAATGTTTTGATTTGGAGGCAGTCTTGGGTATAGTGACCATGAAATGATGAGGTTTTGAGCTAATGTGATGCCCATCACAAGAAGGGTTGGAAGGGGGATCCTGGAGACGACAGGCCTCTTAGCCTGACCTCGGTACCAGGGAAGGTTATGGAGCAGATCATCCTGAGTGTGATCACATGGCATGTGCAGGACAACCAGGGGATAAGGCCCAGCCAGAATGAGTTCATGAAAGGCAGGTCCTGCCTGACCAATCTGATGTCTTTCTATGACAAGGTGATCTGCTTAGTGAATGAGGGAAAGGCTGTGGATGCTGTTTACCTGGACTTTAGTGGTAGAGCAAGAGGAAATGGCCTCAAGTTGTGCCAGGGAAGGTTTAGGTTGGATATTAGGAAAAAACTTTTCACTGGAAAAGTGTTTAAGCATTGGAACAGGCTTCCTAGGGAAGTGGAGGAGTCACCATCCCTGGAAATACTCAGAAAACATATAGACATGGCACTTTGTGACGTGGTTTAGTGGCCATGGCGGTGCTGGGTGAATGGTAGGACTTAATGATCTTAGAGGTCTTTTCCAGCCTTAATGATTCTATGATTCTATTCTATGATTCTCAGAAGCCAAGTTGGGTAAGAGAAACTGCATAAACAGCAAATATCCTGAAATAATACAGAATTGATTGGATTAAAAATGCTGAAATAATCCCAGCAGGACAGCCACATGCCATGTAAAGGTCCCTGTCAAAATGCCACAGGAAACTACTCCTGGACCTAATGTCAGAGCTCTTCAAGCACTAACAGCTCTGACTATCCCTATCAAGGGTCTCCTACCCTGCCCATGGCCCAGGACCCCGTGTCAGCACCTTGGGACCACCTCTCCCTGCCCCAGTGATGCTGCAGAAGGACTAGTTTCTAGCTCCCAGCAGACCAGGGCTAGCCATGGACCTTGCTGAGCCAGGCCCATCCAAGGGTCCATGGCCCAGCCCAGCTCATTCCCCAGGAAAGTGCCTGATGCTTAAGGCAGGGGCTGCCCTGCTGCCCAAGTGACCTACTTCTGCTGTGGTGATGGGGCAGGCCCAGGCTGCCCTGCCCATTCCCAGGGAGGCCCTGGATAAGCCCCTAAACCCCTGGGGTGCCCTAATACCTGTGTCTGTGATCAGAATGAGGGTGTGAGATGAACCAGGCAGAGGCCAGAGATACGGTTTTATTTCTCTGCTGTCTTATTACCCAGCTGTCATCTGGCTCTGATGTGGAAGAATAAGGTGACATTTGAAAAAAAAAAGGGGGGGTGGGAAGAAATAATGCTATTTGAAGCAGAAATGAGGTAATTCTTCCTGACTTTTATGTAAGAGGCTGAAACCTCAAAGCATTAAATGTGTCGCATAACATAGAGGTGCAATATCTGTGATTGTACCTCAGGTAAGGAGATGTAGGAGATACAGGTCCATCACTTTGGACATGTGAAAGGATTGTGCTTCCATTTGTCCCAGTTTTCTCTCACTACTGTCATCTGTATCAGCATATTTATCTGGGGAAGAAGAAGTCAAAGAAATTTGCCTTAAAACCCAATGAGAGCAAAAATTTTATTAGAAAGAGAATTAATTTTCACCTTAGAAACTTGATACCATAGTCTCTGACTTTGCCTATGTTTAATCATCTCCACTGACAGGCTACTGTCATATTTAAGGATTGAATTCTACTAAGTTAGTGTTAGAAAAGGAGTCTTGTAAAGTCCTTGCCAAAAAGGCTGAAAAGCTTCTTGTTATTTTTCAGAACTTCTCCCTGTGTGTGCCTGTAGTCTGCGCTCGAGCTTATGTCTGATAAGCAGCTCTCCTTAAGCCTTGATTGAGAAGACTTGTTTTCCAGACTCTGTATCATTTCTGTGACCCTCCTTTGAACTTCAGGATTTGTTATCCTCCCCAAAGAGCAGACACAACTGCAGTCAAGTACTTGCCTTATGAGTGCTGTGCATAACAGCAGCTGGATTACTCCCTTCTCATTGCTTAATAGTCTCAGTTTTACACATCCAAAGAAAGTAATTTTTTGTCATTGCATTGCACCGACATTAAGCTCATCAGAATGTCTTTTGTGGTAAGAAAAAATCCTAACAATCTCAGTAAGACACAGACTTCACCCTTAGTATTTTGCTATTAGGCAAGTCTGCACTACTTTTCCAGGTTTACAGTCCCGTGTTCCACCTGGGGAATGTTAGAGCTTCTGTTGCTACAGCCAATCTCATTATCTGTAGTTTGAAAACTATCTAAAATAGATTAAAATGAGAAGTTCCAGAGCAGCTATTCCAAGACTTCCAAAGATGTGTTCTGCTCATAGGAGTACCTAATATTTCAATCATTGCCCCAGGGCTCAAAAGAAAGTGGGTGCTTCACATGCAGGGCTTCAGCAAAATGATAACACATTGGATGATGTAAACTAGAAAGGTAACTTGATATGTTTGGAAGTTCCTTGCTTTTTTTTTTCTGTATTAATTAGTTGCTTGCTTTCTTTTCTCACACTTCAAAAAGAAAGGAGGGCCTGAAACATAAAACTAAAAGCTAGAAAAATAATCAATATCAAGACTTGATAGGGCTAGTTTGGATGAGCTGCCAGGTCAACCACAGTCATGCTTATGTACAAAGGCTGAAAGCAGAAACTGGAATTGATTCCAGCTTTGCCAGAATTCTCTGTAATAAGCCTGAGGAAATAACTGATGTATGTTTTAGATTCCCCGTGTATAGAAGGCAACTGATAAGTTGTTTGTTAAAAACCTGGAGAACCACTGGCAGAATACACAAGTTTTTTTCCCTACAATTTTGCTTTAGTGTAACTGTATGCCTTTATTTTCAAGCTATCAATTATCAATTTATTTTCAAGCTTACAATTTATTGCAGAAAGGAATATAATTGTAATCTGGACCTCACGGAAACCCTAAACCCCACCAGCAATTTGGTACATTTTTTACAGCAGGACTCTTTATCACACCTGTTTTGCCTTTGTTTTGTCATGGACTTTTTTATCTCTCCATGTGCATGATACGGTTAATATGGTAGGACTGAAAAGCACATTTTCAGTTGGTGTGCTGTAGTATGTAAGAATGGAATAATTTTATATATTCACATGGCACTGGGTGGGTCTGCAGCTTCAGGACTCCAAATGTCCGGGAATGAACAAAATTTCTGAAGAATACTGCATATTCACTGCATTGTTTTGTGTTCAAGCTGTAAGATCCTGCAAATGTCTGTACTGGTATTTCAGTATTTTAAAAAAACAGATTTGAATCAGTCCTTTCAGCAGTTGTAGAATTTTCTCCAAACTGTTATGTGAATCAGTTTCCTTTACTTGAATATCTTGCTGCTTTGCAAGACTAACTATGCTGTATATAACATACATTTTGCACAACTTTCTGCAGTTTAGAGTTCCCAGATCTTCCAATATGGGGCAGCAGTTGCCAAATCCTGGCAGAGGACAGTCACTTATTTCCATCTGTGAAAATATAGTCCTCTTTCTCTACGTAGGCAGAGAGAAGTTACTAAAACAAGCCACTGGGAATGTGGAGGAAATACAGTTTATTTTATTCTTTTTAAAAAAAAAATAAAAATGTGCTGGCAGAGTAGAAGTAACGTGGCCCAGGAATGTTTCCATTTCTTACATTCTTTAGTGTGAAACTTACACGTTAATCTTTCATGTGATGTAGTTTCTGGTCTGAACTGTGATTCATCCTTTAATTACTGGAGGTGTTTTTAACTCCTCTGAGTTGTTTTTCTTGCTTTTTCAGTGTTCAATACCACATTTGTATTTCTTCCCAATAGAAACTGATGCCTTGCTCACTAGATGCCACTATGATATTTTGAAAGACTTCTGGAATGTATCATTTCTCTCTTCTCTCTCTTTGTGGAACTTTGTTCCACCCTTGGATCATATTTATCCCACAATTGGAGGTATAACAGATATATGTGAGGCTTCTGTATCTGAAAATATTTTTGTTCTTCAGTATAGCAGTTTAGCAGCATTTGCTCATGCTTACTGACAGAGAAAACCTAATAAAACAAATAAAAAGATGATGATTTTGGCTGAATCCTTCACGGTTTTGACTAGATTCTCTCACTAAGCAAATAGATTTGTAGCTCCAAATTTCTCCTGCTTCCTCCCATACTCTGACAGTCTTTCACATATGCTTTTGTCATCTTTGATTTGTACCTTCTTCCCTTTGTTTTCTGTGTTCATACTTAGCTTAAGTCTAAACTACTCAGTCGTTCCAAAAGCATGGGACTGAAATAATGTGTGCCCCTGATTGCTGTGTTATGCTCTGTTCTGGTATACCTTACCTACTTTGATTTCAGTACAGGGATTCTCTCATGCTTAATATTCATGCATTGCCCATCAAAATAAAACATAAATAACTGTAATTATAAGTCTGTGTGCCTGCTTTTGAACAAAGCATCATTTTACGGTTTTTTTTTCCTTTTTTTTTTAAGTCTGCAAAATGCATTGCCACATTTTCCACAGGCTCATCTTCTGCACCTATCAAACTGCAGCTGTTATACAATCAGCATCCATTTGGTCAGCCAACAGTAGAAATGTTTTCATTGAGACCTACACTGAACTCAGCATAATAGCAAACAGGTGGTCAAATTAGAAGAAAAAACAAGTTTTTATAAAAAAATCAATGAGTGAAGGAAATGAATATTCAGTTTCTTAAATGTTGATCAAAGAGTGATTAAAAATCAGCTTATATGGACATGTGCTTTGGGAAGAGAGCTATTGAAATGGTCCATGTCCTGTGGGAATGGGTCAGTCACTGATGGAAGCTGAGAGGAAAACTCAGCAGATAATTCAGATGAGTATTATTTGGTCATTTTCTGCTTTCAGTATGCCAATGGAAATGATGGGAACTTTTGTAGAAGTATGTGAATGTATTTAGTTGGTAAAATAATATCCAAGCTGCAATGTGCTACCTAATTTGGAAACTCATATTGCATAATAATACTGCTTCTTGTTGACAGACAGAGGACAGCATAGTTTTACATTTATCTTCTGACTGGATGAGCATTGCTGCTGAATCAGAATATGAGCATGAACAGTCTCCCTTTCATTGGACAATTTTAAAATACACATTTCACCTGATTGAGCAAGATTTAAGCTTTCTTTTCTCTGAGTGCTCAAAGTGAGTGAAATAATCATTAGAAAGGAAAACAAATATTGCACAAAATAAATGCTGTTATCATAAATACCAGCTAAATATAGCAGAAAAGCACATCGCAGAAGCACATTTATGCTTGTAGCATATTCAAGTTGTATTTGATCTTGGATATATCCTTCAAGATCAAATCACTAACACCTGAAAAGCAAATGCCATCATACTAATAATTTCTAATGGCAGTAAATAATAAAAGTATCAGTAGAAATAATGGATCAGAGATGCTAATTTTGGCATACAAATAGATTTTTTTTTTTTTGCATACAAATAGATTTTTTTAAATGATTATTTACAAAATGAAAAATACTGCATCATCCCAAGGAGAGAAGCTGAAGAAAAAATTGTTTATTTAGGTATAGCAATATGTTAAGAAGCTGCCATAAAACTAAACCTTCACAAAGCTTCACTGATGTTTGTTTACACGGGAAACATCATGAAAAGTGCTTAAACCCAGTGCTTTGGCTGCAGCAAATGAACCTACCCTGTAGTAGGGCTGCAAAACTTATTATTTAGTAAGGGCAGTGATAAATGCAGTGTCACGTGCAGTTAACTATTTATTTAAAAGTTAACATTAGAAGTGTTTAACAAAGGGAGAGGAACCAGGAAGCTCAGTTAAAGTTGCAGATCTGTTCTGAAATCTCAGCATTGTTCGTGTTATTTTTCTCAGCAGCATGGGTTCAGGATGGAGTTGTTAGGTTTAAGTTAGAATTTCCTGGCTTTTTT
>VWZO01009208.1:549240-598585 GCA_013396975.1 Bucco capensis | reverse complement strand
TTTTTCTGTGTTTTTTTTTTTTTTTTTTTTTGGTTTGTGTTAAACCTCAGTATTTTTAAACACACTTTCACAAGAGATTCCACTGGTCAATTCTTCTTCCTTTTTCTTTTTCCCCTAAGGTTGTTTTATGCATATGTAACCATTTTACAGATGGCGTACGACAATTTGAAACAAACTCTTTCCAGGCTATCAGTTCCAGATTAGAATAACCAAATTTAACAAGTATTTTCTGTATTATTGTTCAAGGCTTTTTCTGTGTTCAAATAATATTGACTTCTTGGGGAAAAGGAAAAAAAAAAAAGGCTCTTTTTAAAATGCTCTGCAGGAGATCCAGCTCCAGTCTGACTTCAGCAGATAAGAAATGATATCTGACTTCCTCTCTCTTCTGCTATTTGCATGCTACTGCTGTATCATGGTGTTCCTCACCTTCAGTGGCAGCATACAGCTGCTGCTTCTCTCTCCACACAGATTCACTGTTATGTGTCCTTTTTAAAATTCAGTGAAAATTGTTCCTACTCATGAGAGGTTGAATATGAGAAGTCAAAGATGAATGTTAAAGCAGGAATGTTGAACTTGAGTCAAATGTATTTTTTCCCTTTTGTAAGCTGATAACGAATTTGATTTGATTTTTGGTTATTAATTTGATTTATTTGGTTGATTATTTATTTTTTGTTTCCCCAGCTCACCAGCATGAACTGTAACGATGAACTAGGGTTCCCACACTTCTTTGTGCCATCCCAGACCATCCTTGTGTGATGTGTTGGGCTCTTTTCTTGTTGCTGAGCTGCCATGGAGTAGTCTTACAGTAGTTTATGAAATGAAATGCTGAAGTACAGGAGTACAACTCTGAACTGAGAAATTTCCATCTTCCTATTTCTTGAATAATTTTTCTGTTTTCACTCTGATTCAGATTGATGTCAAAATAGTGAAATAGGGCTTTTATAAATACTCTCATTGCAATGAGAATATGCTGTTCTTATACATGTATTTTGCAGGCCCTACTTTAAATTAAATGACAAATGAAAATGAAATTCTTTGCAAGAAATGGCCAACAGGTGTTGCTCTCTCCTTCCTGTTTAAATACTCTGTAGCGCTCCCTGGTGTGGTGAGGATAGTTTGGTTATCTTTCAAACAGGATTTTTCAGGACAGGGAATTTCTATCTCTGATTCTGGTTCCAGCATTTGTTCATTTTGTTCCGATCACCTTTTTAGCCAGCTTTCCTAAAGTGTAGGAAGGAGAGATTTACTAAAAGAGAGAAACCAGCTGGAGCTTTCAGGAAAATCATTAATATTTGTGAGACTATTGATCAAGATGTGAGATTTTGAAGTGACTCCATTGCTATGGTGTGGGATATTAAATCTTTTACACTGCACATTTAGAGTTACTGTGGGAGCATTAATTATTTTCAGTGGTGACTTTACTGAGAAACTCTCTGTTTTAGTCAACTGGTACAGGTATGTAGATGTTTCCTCAAAGTGGTTTTGGAAAAGCTGATCTTCATTTTCTTTTCATAAACAACAGAAAAAATTAAAATTGACCTATTTTTAACTACTTCTTGACTCATAAATTATTCTAGTATTCCTATTTTACTGGTATATTAAGCACTAAATCCAAGGCCCTGCATTACTTAATGTGCCAATATTGTGTAACTTAGTCTCAAGAGATATTTAATGGTATATATTTTTTTTAAATTAGAAGTTAGCTCACCACTCTAAGTTTCAGCAGCAGTTTTCACTTGAGAGGTGTGAAATATGAGTTTCAAATTCACATTCACATAGAATTCAGATCTGAATTCACTGAAAAATGAATCACATACTGTGATTACAGTTTCTTGATAATATATATAAACACTCCTTAGTAGAGTTCATTTGTGGAATTTCCTTGCCTTCTATCATTCTGGTGTGTGTGCACACCATGGGGATCTGTGCTTTACAAATAGAAATTGCACATCAGCTAGATGGATAAGATTATCTACAATTCCTGTTAAAAGGAGCTAAGCATGCAGATCATTTGGATGTTTTCAAATATTTCAGCCAAAGTGAGTATGTGGTCTGACTTTATTACTGTGGGAAAGCCACAGGCAACATTTTCAGTTGTGTAAACTGATCCAGTAACTTCAGCTTTGCTGATTTATGTTAACTGATGATCTGACCCAATGTTTAAAGGATATTAAACATATCAGACATAAAGTAAAAGTAACCATTGATTGACTGTTTCTTACAGAACTCAAACATAGAGAGGGGGCATGTAAAGACTTTTGTAGTCACTCTATTTTAAATGATGGTTGAATGCAATAGAGCTATTCTAATCTACACTGGCTAAGCATCAGACATG
The DNA here is from genome assembly GCA_013396975.1 of Bucco capensis. NCBI lineage: Eukaryota > Metazoa > Chordata > Aves > Piciformes > Bucconidae > Bucco > Bucco capensis. The sequence continues at coordinate 596,250 of VWZO01009208.1, read as the reverse complement.
GTAGTTCTGAATGCTGTTAAGATCATTTGGCTGTTTCTGTTTACTGTAGTAGAATACAAGAGCAATGGCACAGTCAGCAAACTTAAATGGCAACAAGATTGCAAGAAATATTTTCAAAGCACATAATTAACCATTGAGTAGTATCCTGCCACCCCCTAATATTTTAAATCAAGTAGATTAGGATTACAAAATCACCTTGTCCAGGATAAAAATATGAATTGGTCCTGAATTGTTTCATTTCACTTGCTGAGCTGATCACAAGTTTCTGAGTGCTAGGTGCATGCTTTCTGTTAGGCATAGTGTTACTTTGTTTTCATTATAGATGAGCACAATGGTGGTCAGAGGAAGAAGATTCTATTTGTCTTTGAATCATTTGACACTTTTCCCTGTCAGAGGAAATGATCCTGGCTCAAAGGACTCATCAGTCTGTCCAGAATTAGCAATTTCCAAACTATTAGGTCAATAAAGGGATTTGCTAGGTATCAATTTCTCAGCTTTTTAGGCAGTTTAAAAAGAACTCTGTTCTGGCATCTTTCCAAATTTTATATTGTGCCTGGAATTTCAGCCTCCAGCCTTTCACTCCAGTTCACTAGAGTTTACCCAGTGATCATTTGATGTTGATGTTTTGCTTTGACACGGTGCTAACATGATGTGCTGAGGATGGAGAAAATATCAAAGAGCACAAAAAACTCTTTTGCTGTTTAAAAATATTTGAAACCAAATCTAAACTTTGCTGATAGCTGAATCTTTTCTTTTTGTGATTTTTGGATCAGATACACTTTTTATCCAAACTATTTATCCTAATCAGCAGTTGGAGGAGAGGAATGTTAAATAAACTATTTTATTCTGATTCTTTCTCTGGATGTTTACCAGGCTGTTGACAAAGGCCAGAGAATGTTTAATGACTTGGTGGGGAGACTTGAAACAGAAGTGGGGATCACACTGGATTCTCCTTATTTGCTTGCTTTCACAGTGTAACAAAAGGGAAATGATGACAGACCACCTCTTGATACCCAGTTTGATTAAGAAAATTTATCATGTTCCTTGTCATGAGTTCAAGTCTCCCACATTGAATAATATAAACATTATCAAACAAAGCCAGAAATAGTCAGATAAGACTCAGATGTCTCTAGCAGAGAATCGTATTGAGTCTAGAAACATGAACATGACCTCAAAATAACTCTCATCTAGAACTGGGGAGGATTTAAAAGTACATTTAAACCTTCTCCATGTGCCATCAAGTCAGGTCTCCCAGTTTGGAGAAAGGAAGAGTGGTCTCCCCCATTTCTGAAGTCCGTGCATTCCATTTGCTGACGGTAATCAGACACATAATCGGGAACTCATTATTTCCTGGAACTTTGAATTTGTTTTCATTCTGTCAGTTCACATATAGAAAATTATCCCCCAAATTAGAACAGCATTTTGGCAGTCACATTAGAGAATATTACAGAGGAGATAAAAGTGGCATAGAGGAAAAATACATTTCAAGACTGTGTCATCAGATTTATCTCACCAAAGCAAGAAGATTTGTTTTTGACATGAAGAGCTACATATAAACAAAAAATGCACACATTTGTTACTTAAAGAATTTGCTCTGTTTGTGGTTTTGTACACTTCTGAGCTTGCACTCCAGGGCATAACCAAAAAAACATTTCCTTACTCACAGAAATAATGCATTTTACTAGTGTGTTCTGAATACGCTTATGATGACCAATAGGCACCTTTAAGAAACAAGGGTGAGAACCTGCAATTTCATATGGAATATTGAATGCTGTGTTTGTATGAGTGTTTCAGGGAAGGAATGGAAAGGAAATCTGAGATCACTGATGGTGCTAGTTTTGTGCTATCTGAATTTGGGTTGCTGTAGGAACAGTTCAAAATGAAGATAGCCTCTGTCTTAAATAATGGCAATCTCCACAGGTGTCACACATTCATTAAGTGGAATCCTGCCACCTGAAGCCAAGCCTTTTGAGAGCTTCAGTACATCCAAACTGTGCTTTGAATTTTGAACAACCAGGAAACAGAGAAAGGATTAAATTTAGTAAACAATATGCAGAGGCAAATAGTTTTTCCATCCTTAGAATCAGGGCTTAATGCCTTAGCCCTTCATCTCTGGAGACCTGATTCTCATTCCAGGGTAGGTAATAAATAACATGCTTGTTTGGTCAAGTGGTCATCTTCTGTTTGCTAACTTTTAGGATTCTTATTGTATATTGTTGAGTGGCTTTTCACAGGTTGATTATCTTCAGTTTAGAGTGAACTCCCAAGCAGAATTTTCAGCACACTCTGGTAGATAGGTGGGTGGTAGAAAAATAACCTTTATTTTTATGTAATACATATGGTAGACATGTGGCAGAAAACAGAAAATGACAAGGGATTTAAAACACCATCAGAGAAAATCAAAGGGATAAAGTCAAATGAAGCAGATGGGCTTATGATGTTAGTGAGAGTTCATATGAATCTTTAGATAGAAATTACATAATAATTCTGCTTACTGGATCTTCTCTAGTCTAGATGTAGAATTTTTACAAGAAAACTGATGTCTAGTCCCTGAAATTTCCTGGTGCAGTAAAAAAGAGTCGGGCAATGCTTTCTTAGATAAAAAAGCTCTGAAGGATGGATGGATCATAGCTTAAATCTATGGAATATGATTTGCCCAGTAAAACTACTGAGAGTACATTCATGGAAAACTATATAAGACTATTTAAAAAGGTATTTCCACATGTAATATTGGGTTGTTTTGTTTGGAAACTTTTAAATCTGTAACTATGCAGAACTTTGACCTAGGGGTGAGAGGTCAGACAATAAATATGGTTAAATGGTGAGGATTTCTGGTCTACAGATATTTCACCTTGGGATACTCCTCTTCTACCTTTGTATGTGTATGCTTTCAGACCTAGTTCTTTTATTGCATTCCTTAATTCAGTATCTGATCACCCTCATTAAGACACTGAGCAATAGCATGGAGTGTTTGTTTTTCAGATCTCATTCCCATAGGGAAAATTATGTTTTGATTTGTTCTGTTAGAACTTCTTTTGATTTGTTCTTCTCTTTTTACAAATACAGTAATGGTTTTACAAGTCCATTTAAAAGAAATGTTATTTGACCTTGGAGCAAAAGGTGGTGAGATTTCTAAAGTTTATTACCTAATGAGAGTGGGCCCATTGCACATTTTTGAAAGATCTGTGAGAATACCTTGCCTCTTGCCTAGATAAAGACTTTAATTACTGTAAAGAGCTGCAGTGTTTCAGAGGAAGGCAATTACTACATACAGCCTTCCCTGCAGAGTTGAAGCGGTTTTATAAATCCCTGAGACATGGACACTGGAAGAGAAGGCCTGGGATTGACGTAATGATCTGTGATAATGCGTTTCCTCATGATGACTTCATATTCTGTGCCTGAAACTTGTCTTAAGCCGATGCTCCAAACAGAACATCATTTTCACTGTGTATTTACATTGAAGATTTGTTGGTAAAAGAGTGGGATGTAACAGGATGCAGAATAGATTTGGACTGGATAGGTGCCATGAAAATCCTAGTAAGGACAGCAAAGAGATTACTTAAAGAGCTTTTTACTATTGACCTTTCCAGTTTACACTGTAATCTCCCAAAATGACCTAGCTGAAATCAGAAAAACCTGTATCAGTCAATTTCTTTATCAGTTTTTAAGCATTCATAAAGGTGTATAAAATTTGACACTGTCTCTCTTGAACAGTATTATCTCTTTTGAGACACTGTTTTGATGTTTGAGAAAATGAACGAATTTTTGCCATTCTTCTTGTCCTGCTTTAATTGTCCACATTCCACTTTTTTTTTTGTTTTGTTTAAATCTAGGCTATTTAGGCTCTTATCATGTTACCAAACATCAGTGATACAGGCTATACTAGAAAATCTCATTCCTGAAGAAATAGGTTGTTTTCTGGTAACAGATGTTTCATGAGTCAGCAGTGACTTCAGCATTTCTCTCTTTTTCCATGAGTAAGATAGAAGATAAATGTTTGGAGTCTGAATTTTTATTTCTCCTTTTACATTTGTTGACAGCTCTTGGTAATTTGAACTCTAATATAGGGAAAGGAGTTTGATATGGTGATGAATTCTGATATCTATCTCACTTACTGGACATCATAGGAAGTGAAGGGCTTTTTGGTATTAGAAATTGTGTAGATCTGAGGAGTGGGTTAAGTTGGAATTTATGTTTTTGCAGGAAGTGGAAACATAGGGGCATAAGAGAAGTGGAAGTAACCCTCTGCTTATCAAAGCAAATTTGCATTTGACTGAAGATAGATCTAAGGTCCTTATGTATTCATACAGAAATGTATGACAAGCAGCATTTAGAAAGGTTGCCTTTAAATAAAAATCAGATAAACTTTGGTAAAATAAGCTCAGTTAAAAGTGTTGATCAGATTGTAATTCTGCAGTAATTAGGCCAGAACCTGTGGATAATCGTGCAATTATTATGCATATTAGCAGATCCAAGCCGACCAACGTGGTCAGGTAAAGAACATTCTAATGTGTACAGGTTACATAAAAATTTGGAAACAAGACGTGGACTAGGCATCTGCATTGGAAGTACAATACAAGGGGAATAGAAAATCAACAGGAAAGAAGTTCAGAAACTTCTCCAGCTAAAGATTTATTCTAGTATTCAATACACTGTGCCTACAGCACTAAACAAAAATGTAAGCTTTTTCACTTGGTAGCTGTGCTGAATAAGAGAGAAATTACTTGTGTTGAGTAATATACTTAAGATTATTTCATGTAGTTATTTCAGTGGAGGTATGAATGTTTCTGACATGATAGTGTTCTGATGTGTATGCTCCCACATTCTGTTGACATGGACTTTAAAGACATAAGGCAAACATTTAAATCCGAGATGGAAGCGTGTATGGGAACAATTTTCCATTGTATAACTCCATGCAGATTTGGTAGTAATGTTCTTTATTATCCATCTATGTGTAAAGCTACAAGATCTGATACACAACTGTAGCACCAACATGGCATGGCACAATCAATTATATTTGGAACTTAAGCAAAGTGTGTTCATGCTGCCATTTTGTCTTGAGCTTTGGGAAGGATTAATGAGTCTAAGAAACATAGAAATAGAGTCAAGCAAAGTGAGTTTGATCAGTAACGGGGAGTCTACATCAATCACTGAAAACTTGTGTGGTGGTAAGCATCAGAAAACTTTGGGGACTGGGAAGCCTGCTGTGGCTTTCAGTAATTGTTACACTCCCACAGACTTAATGGAGTGTGAATATACTTAACTGTCCGTTGCACCTTGGAATGTCTTTTGCACTGCTGTTTGCTTATAGGATTTTTTTTTTTATATATATATATAATTGGGGACAGTAGGTTTAAAGGACATTACAGTGATATTGGCATAGACTATAAAATTTATCAGATGTTCACTGCTTAGAAATACAATGCACTCCCTCTCTCACTCTTTGATCTTTTAACTAGCAAGAAAAAAAGGGGAAATGACACTTCGAACCTTTTGTTTAAGGCTTTTAATTTAGCTTTATAACAAGCACAGAGCACATACTGCTGTATCTATTTAGTAGATCAAGAAACTGTGGGACAGAGAGGTTAAATGACTTATCCCAGTTGCTACAGAGACTCAGTGACAGAACTGGAAATAGAAGCCAAATGTCTTATCTCTCATATCTTTGGTCCAAGTCATCAGATTCAAGATTAAAAATCAGACAAAACTCAGGAGCTTGGCTGCTGAGGAAACTGGTAAGTTGAGTTCAGAGATTCTTATGCTTACAATTAATTTTTTCTGTAATTTGGATGCCAAGATAATAAATGGGATATAAATTATAATGCAATTCATACTTTTGCATGATTATTTTTATTTGAAAGTGCAGAAACTGCACAAAGTCAAACTTTGCAGGGAAGCATGCAAGTTTCAATGAATTTTTTTCTCAGGAGAGGCTTTGCAGGTTCAAGATGGAATTTTTAGTTACAGAAACCCACCCCAGAAACACTGGATGTGATGATGGCTAAATGGTTGGGGTAGGGAGAAAAAGCTTAAAAGCTCAGTTTCTTTCATTGATTCAGGATGGTGATTTGAGTATGGCTCTTTGGAACCATTTAGGGACAATGGTTATTCTGGTGACACTCTCTTACTGTTTACTCTCAAAATACTCATAAAAGTTGACTGTTAACTAAATACTATGCAGGAAAATCTTCAGGTTTTTTTTTTATATTAAAATATCCTTTCTCACCCAGCTTCTAATATAGATCCTTCAGTAGTCTGTTAGTCACATGTTCACAGCCAGCAGCAATCTAAATCATCATTATATAGCCTATACAAAATATCTAAGCCATCAAAACCAGGTGTTTACAACACAAAAATCATTACAGTAAATGCAACACAATTCCATTAGTTTTTGTCAGTTTTACTAAGCCAGCCAAAGCCTGAATGGACTTTGAGCCAGAATATTCTGCTTGATTGTAGAAATGATATTTTCTGTTGAGGCCAGAAGTATATTGTAGCAGAAGGCTGGGGCTAAGCACAGTTGTGATGGGAAGGATTGGAGCTCTGCAAACCATATGACTGCATATGACCCAGAGTTTGTGGTGTGCTAAGTAATGCTAACTGGAGGGGAAAAGGAAAGAGAGAGCAATATAGCCCTCCTGAGTTTCCACTGCAGTCTGCCCCTAGGAAGAAGCCTACTTTGTGTGGTTAATTAGGACTTCTAGCCTTCAGTACTGTTGATTATGTTTATTTCTTTTTTAAATTAAGTTATCTTTAAGAAGAAACTAATTGAATACTGCATCCATGAATTCAGCTTCGTAGTTAACATATTGGGATGCTTGGACTGGGGCCAACTCTGTATTTTACTTTCTGATTTTTGGAGCATTATGTCATGATGAAACCAGAGAAAGTGTGTAATAGATCCATCCCCTTGTTATCTGTGATCTTACTAGTTCCACAGCTTGCAAATCCTCTAAATTAGGTTCACATATCAGCACTTCAGTAGTCTTCAGCAACATCAGCTTGACACAACATAACAAGCTTTCTGATACTGAAATGAATGGTTGTCCTCTTAGCAGCAGTGGTATAAACTGGATTTCACTTGCTTTAATGGCTGAGTAACTTTTGTTCAAGTATTAGAAGAATTTATTTCAAACCCTTCCCCCCCCCCCTTTTTTTTTGTTTGTGTGTATCTGTGAATTAAATTTGTCAGTGAATGGTTTCTTTCTCTGTAAAAACCTTGAGCCAGCTGAAGTCTCCTTCAAGTGAAGGACTTCCAGCAAGTGAAGAACTCCTACTGATCTGTATATAAAAGAACACTGCAAATTTACCTCTTCAAAAGTTAGAAAATGATCATTATGTTTTCCCAGATAACACCAACTTGGTCTCCTCATGCATAAGAACTGCAATTAGTATGTTGAATGGCATAACTGCAGACAGGACTTTTAGGAGGTGCAGTGAGCACAGGATGAACAATCCTCTTCCTGCAGCCCTTTGCCTCATTTACTGGACACTTTCTAAGCTGTGCAGTGAGCGAGGCGAGGGACCGCAGGACAATGGGCTCATTCACTGCACAACACTGATTCATTTCTGCATCACCTTTCACTCTGCACAGGGAATGAAACCGAGGGGGTGTCTGTGGAAAAAATAGTATGTGGTTTGTGTAATTAAAGATTCGATCATAATGTGCAAGCATATGGCTTTTCCATGTTAGTAAATGTGGCTTTATCAAAATAGTAATTCTCATAGGAAAGCATCCTTTTTCTTTTTCTTTCTTCTTCTTCGGAGATGGAAATATTTCAGGTCTGTCAGTGTTTAATTTCTGCCTCAGCCTGAGCTTAGAAATGACATATAAAAATGGTTGCTTTGGATCTTTCATGCTTTTCTTCCCAATAGAAAAGATGCCGTGCATCTGGACTATGTTTTCCATACTGCATGGCAGTCAGTCCCTGGGGATCTATGCTAGCAGAGAGAATAGATCCTTTTATTTCAGTTTAGATTTGACAGATCAGATAAAATATGTTGATTCAGGGATATTGAAATAATTCAGCTAAAAAGCTGAAAAAGAATAAAGACAAATTTTTAACTTTTGTCTCAGTTAATTATAAAAAGTAAGTATCAGATTATCAGACTTTCCCCTGGGGTGGAATGTTCATTTTTGATCAGCTATGCCACTTACAGATTAGGCAAAGCAGATGGTTAATTGCAAATTCTGATTAAGACATACCATCTTATTTTTATCTTTTTTTTTTTTTTAATGATTTATATCCTATTTCAGGCTCTATGTGTGGTCTGGACAGAGCCTCAGTAGAGCAGAGACTTCAAGACTTGTGCCAAGCTGTGCAATGTTATGGTGGTCTGATGATATGGGTTGCTGCTATTTTTCTATTTTAATAACAACTGTTTTCTTTTAACATTATAAAGCTCGCAGTTGTTAATGTTTTTAATTGAACTACCCATGAAGTGTGAATGAAAGGTGGAAGATGATCCAGAATTAATTAATAATATTAATAACAGGACTAGAGTTCATTTCGCCTACAGAAAAACCCTTCCCTGGGACTAGCCATGTTTGTGTGTATGTGCCTGCATCACCACCATAAGCCTTCAGACTTTGAATAGTCTGTTTCCCTTTAAATACTCCTTCAGACTTGAGTTTTCATGTCTTTCCTTAGCTCATACTATTTTTGTCGGAGAGCCAACAGCCTGACAGCACTTCTAAGAAAGAATGAAAGGGGTTAAAGTACCCAAGTACTGATACACTCTTTTTATAGCTGTTGCCCATAGTTTTGGCTGCTGAGCAGTCAGCTATTGGTAATTCACAGAGAAAAAAAACAACTGAAATTCAGATTGTAGTATTCTTGTGAACTGCATGACAATTTTCATGGTCTAATAGTGAAATACTTCCTTTAGACAGAGCCCCTCCCCATAATGTCACTGTCAGGAAGGTTACTCCAGTCTGTTTTATTCCAGTCCTACCTGCCCTAGATGGATTAATTTAGAGAGGTCACACTTTTTCAAACATGTATATATCTAGCCTATACTGTGGTGTGCCTGCTGGCACAGCAGCTGCAGCTCCCTGAGCCAACACATATGAAAAGAGACTTGGGAACCTTGTCCAGGCCAGGCCAGTGGGCTCTCATTATCCAGCCATCTGGACCCCAGATTATTGCAGATACAACATTTATGAATTCAGCTCATTTTATTTTGAGTTATAGAGTTTTGAATTCACTCTGTTCCTTCATCTACAATAAACAAACACATGTGTATGTGTACATACACACTGCTGCCTTTGTAAGCTGTACCTACCTGCTCACCCACTCACACTCTGATTAGCTTCACTGAACTTGCTCCTATGGAAGTCCATCATTCATCTCCCACATGCTTCATCTCTGTGTGGTTATTATTTCCACTCTTATCTCACATTGGTCCTTCTCTTTCACTGACTGACTTCAGTGACATTTATAATCTTCCAGGAAGATGATTTCTCTCTTTATCTCTTTTTTAAATGAGTGTCATGACTACGTGTGAAGGGAGAAATGTGACAGTTCAAGAATGGGAAGCAATTGCATATCATACACCCTGTAGCTTTTATATTTATATTTTATATTAATGATTACTGTGAAATGAGAAGCCAGACCTTTGAACAAAGAAATATATAACAAGCTGGGACAAGTGTGGTGAAGCAAATGTCCATGTGGAACAAATATTTCTATAAACTGATTCAAGAGCACAGGAGAATTTCTAAGGGACTCATTTGCAGGACATAAATGCTGACCTTATGTAGTCTCTGTGTAGAGGAACCTTCCTCAAAGTTATACTATAAAGTACAGACTAGAGTTATACAGACTGGTATATACAGAGTTGGCTCCTGAAGTCTTGTCTTACCTTCATCTCTGAAACAGTGAGCTAAGGGATCCTTTGGGGATAGGCACACTGTCTGAATTTGGGCATTCAAAAGCACCTAGCCTGGAGCACTGGCCTTTCCAAACCCCTTACATGTACTCAGTGGAGGATACAGGCTCATCTACAGACTACTTCTGAAAAACTGATGGGGAAATATCAGGGAGGAAGAGAGAATCCTAAGTCTGTAGGCTGAGGTATGTGGTGTGAAATGCCTGTATGATTCCACACTGTCTTCTGTCAGTTCCAACTTTTTTTTTCCCCCCTACACAAGTTGAAATTGTGTGAAGATATCGCAAAGTGGGTTTTTTTCAGCTTGGCAAGCACAGGAATATATGGCATTGCCTATATTTTTTATGAACTCTCTCTAGTATACCTGTTGTACAATTGTCTGAAATTGTGAAGGAATTGGGTGACTTGAACCCATGCATTACCCTAGGCAGAACACTGTACAGCTACCTTGATGTGTCTAGACTACCATGTGAAAATGATCCATTACTCTGAGGAGGCTGAGTTTAATTATATTAATTATTTACAAGTTGACACATTGTGGGCTCTTAGCATGCCAAAATGGTAACTGAATTTATGACTGGATCTCCATTCCCTGGCTCCTTGCTTTTTCTCTAAAATAAACACCTTTCAATTTCTTGCAACAATTCCCCCCCCCCCCCCAGGCTTTTTACTCACTTCTAGCTCCTATTCATTCTTAACCTGTCTCTCCTACTTCCTTTTGACTTTAGCCTAGTGCTTTCCCAGTTAACCACATTTCCCTAGTATCTTTTTCCTCACCCTTTTTCCATTTAAGTTAGATATAAATAGGTACAGATTGCCATTCCAGTTGTTTCTCTCTATAGTCATTGCTTCTGGTGTCATGTTCTATTAAGGTCAGATGCACTTTGAACTGGTATTGTCTCTTCACTTGCTAGGTACCTGGCATGTTTTCTCAAGCTAGAAAAATAATAAGGTCAGTTTGCAGAGATTCCTTTCAAACATTACTGAGTATCCTGTCTGGTAGGAGAGATGAACCTCTTTCTCTGCATAGATAGTCATCCAAATCCCTTTTGTATGAGCTCTCTTATGCATTGTTCTGGGATTTTTCTTCCTGTGGACAGCTCAGCAGATTAATGTGGAACATCTCCAGGTCAGTCCCTAGGTCTTGCTGCTTTACTGCTCTTGGTTAAGTAAGATTATGAAAAAAGGGTCATTGTTGTCTCTGTTCCCTCTTGTTCAATTTGGAGGATGTTCTGGCATGCACTAAGCTTCAGTGAGTCCCGGTGATCTGGCACTGGGTCTGGGCTTTTCTCACTTCCTAACTTAGGCTTATAGGCCAGGAAAATGTTGTAATGTAGTTTCTTCTCTCCAGTTAGTCCTTGGAGATTCCTCCTCTTCAGATTCAACTGCAGACCTTCATATATTATTTTCTTTGCTGTTTTTTAGCTCAGCAGATTTCTTGTAACTTCCTGCCTAATGGGTCCATCTCCTCCTCCTCACTCCTTATATGAGCATGAGGTCATGGTGAGGTTGTTTACTCTTAAGTCTGCTTCCAGAAACCCTTGTCCCTTCAGTTTGTAACCTTTTAAACCCTTGCAGGACTTTAAACATTTTTAGCTCATTTGATTCTTCTGAGTTTTCAGTTTATGTGATTAATCTTTATTTTTCAATGTGTGCACTTGAGTGCTGCAGGATTCTTGTGCAAACACAAAAGACAATGAGTATGTTGTACCAAAGGTAACTGGATAGGAATGAGAAAGGGTAACTTCAATTTTAGCCTAACAAAGGAAGGAAAGAAAAAGGGAGATGTGATCAGGACAGAAAAGCTCCAAAGAGCAGAAACTAGGCACCTGTTCTACAAGTGTTTCACAGTTGGAATTGATTGATTGATCCCAAAAGGCAGCATTATAGTATTGCCACACCAAAATCTGGCATTCATACTCTTTTCTCACATCTGAACATTTGTAGTCACAGTTGACAGTGGGTACAAAACTATACTCACAAATTAGAGCTTGAGCTTAAGTATCTTTTTCTGTCTTCTGTGTTCAAGGAGGTCTGGACACTTAGTGTGAATTACAGACAGTGATGGTAATTTAGAAAATTCTATGCATTGTTACATCAATGGGGAAATGTTTCCTGATTTAAGAATATTATCTAAAAGCTTTACCAGTGGTTGAAGAGCTGAAAGATAACACAAGGCAAAACTGTCAAATTATAGCTATTTACCTTTGGACGTTCAAATAATAATCACATGTGCATGGCTGACCCCTTTGATACTCACAAGAGAGGAATCATGACACAGCAACCTAGTCTATCAAGTTATGTTCCCAGAACAATGGTAGCTAATGCTGCTGGAAAGGGAAATAGGATAAGGAAAAATGCAACCCTTTGGAAAGATATGAATCAAAGCAATAAAAAAAAATCTTGAGAGGAATCCTGAAGCAGCTGATGTTGGAAAACCTGGTAAGTATACAATTTGTGTGGATTCAAAATCTAATTACCTTTCAAGATAATACAGATAGGCATTTGGGAGCTTGTCTTCAGTGTGCATTCTAGGTGAGTTCAGAAAATATTAGCAAGTCAGGAGTTAATTAAGCATCCTCTCCAGAACAAGATAAAAGTGATTTAGCTATTCACACAGGAGGCTCACTGCAAGTGAGTTAGGCAAATTTAAATCATAGAAACATTGAAGAGTTTGGGTTGGAAGGGACCTTAAAGATCATCTAGTTCCAGCCTCCCTGCCATGGGCAAGGACACCTTCTATTAGATGAGGTTGCTTCAAGCTCCTTCCAATCTGGCCTTGAATATTTCCAGGGACAGGGCATGCGAAGATTCTCTGGGCAACCTCTTCCAGTGCCTCACATCCTCACAGTGAAGAATTTCTTCCTAATATCTAATCTAAATCTACCCTCTTCCAGTTTAAAACTGTTACCTCTTGTCCTATCACTACACTTCCTGATAAAGAGTCCCTCCTTATCTTTCCTGTAGGCCCCCTTTAAGGACTGGAACACCTCTCTAAGATCTCCCTGGAGACCTTCTCCAGGCTGAACAACCCCAGCTCTCTTAGCCATTCCTCACAGAAGTGCTCCAGCCCCCAGGTCATCTTCTTTACCTGCTGGCCATCCTTCTCTTGGTGTAGCCCAGGATGTGATTGGCTTTCTGGGCTGCAAGTGCACATTGCTGGCTCATACTCAGTATTTCATCCACCAACACCCCAAAGTCCATCTCTGCAGGGCTCCTCTCCATCCCCTCAAGCCAAGCCTATATCTGTGTTTAGGATTGTCCCAACCCAGGAGCAGGACTTTGCAATTGGCCTTCTTGAACTTCATGAAGTTTACACAGGGCCACCTCTCAAGCCTTTCAAGGTCCCTGTGGATGGCATGCAGCCTTTCAGCTGCATCACACAGCTTGGTGTCATTGGCAAACTTGCTGAGGGTACATTTGATCCCACTATCCATGTCACCAATGAAGATGTTAAAAAACATTGGTCCCGATACCAACCAGTAAATGAGGGATTCATCTTCTCTCTGAAGCAGAAAATATCTGTGACCCAGGATAATGGTTAATACAATTTATTTAGACTTTACATAAATGGAGGTTTTTAACTGGTTTGAAGTTTTGTTGTTGGGGTTTTTTTCCTACTTGAAAAAATTAGATTGGCAAAATTCCTCTCCCACTTGTGCAGAATTAGGTGGAGAACTTAACTCTGAGCAACAAGAAAAATAAACTCACTATCTTTACCCTTTTTTTCTGACAGAGGTTTGGAGAATGAGCCTGTAGGCTGATACTTACATTGTTTTCAAAGCTGAACTCAGTCTTAGTGGAAATACATATCAAAGAGTTTCCTACTCACTGAAAATACTTTCCATTTTTAAAAACTTTGAAGTCTTTCAGGAAATATTTTGAAATGTATAGCTCCACTTTCCTCCTGACAAACCCATAACAGAAAAAAAAAAAAAAGAAAAAAGTATTTTGAACTAAACATCAACAATTGCCAATTGCTCACAGAACCAAACACACTGTTCTAGTAATATCTTGTCAGCACTGGCATGGTTTCATAAAGAAGATCTTCACTGGAACTGTTTTTTCCTTTCTTTTCAGAAATATACTGATATATTTGGATATAAGCAGAGAAAGCTCTTTTTCTTGGTTGCATTCTGTTCATGACCAGTATAGTAAGATCTGTGTTGTAACCTCTCCCAGCCAGAGAGTCTACTGCTCAGAAGGATAATGATATGTGTGGAGAGAGAGTGCATAGCACTCTTCCTCCACTTTATTAGATCAGGTCATAGTATTTAATCTCTTTCCACACCTTGGATTGTGCAAAAAGAGCAGAGACTGTCTGGTACATTGTCAGCACTTGACTCTGTAGACTAGACTGAATTCTGGAAATTCACAGCCAGCACTGGGCCATGCCCTCCAGTCTGATGCAATGTAAATAAAAAAAGCATTTTGAGGGATGACAGTGATCATTCTTAAAAGAAATATGATATGTGGTGTTGCAGGTAACATTTTAATAATGGGAGAGTTTTGCTAATAAAGTTAATGTTCACTGTTGAAGGTAACCTCTCTTCTGAAGAGAAGCCTTCAGAACATAGGGAGGGAGTGACTATGAAGAATTTCCTCACCTATTCTTTCATGGCAGTGGCCAGCAGATGGGATTTCTGAAACAAGAATGAGAAGTCTTTGGGAAAATTATGTGATGGAAAAGTCTGAATGATTTGTCATTAGAGGACTTTCTAAAGTTCTAGAACTTGATGTACCTACAAATTAAGAGACTGAGAACTACCTGCTGATAAGAAAGTGATAAGAAATATGCATAACAGTTGTGATTTTTAAAATTTTGTTGTCATATATGATCTGTTCGTATGTCATTTGCTTTTTTATTGACTTTTGAGGACTTGATCAAACTACTTTTTAGTTCCCAAGAAGTAATAAGTCCAAAAAGAACACCAATGGATTGAGTTACTTTGCACCCAAACTCTATGAACTGCCTTTTGTTTCTTGAATTTTCTACGTGATAAAACTTATAATAAAACTGCTTGGAAACTATTTTCTAATGACAGGTTGGATGAACTGAGGCATGTCTACTGTAATCCCTGCATTTGCATTTATTTGTCCTGTAGATGTGAACTGGAAATATCTTACAAAAAAAATGGTATAAAAGAGATGACTTTAAGCATACTGACCTCACACACTGTCAGTTAAAGTAGATGAGGTTCATCTCTTCCAGAGTCTTAAACATAACTCTTCACACAGGTTTCTTATCCTAGGAATTCTTACATTATACAAATTCCCTAATGCTTTAGTTACTATTATCAAATTGTAGCCTAGATTACACTTCTAAACAAAAATACACAACAGGACCTTTGGTTCTCATGTTTCTATCTCCTACTTTAATCAACATGAGTTTGAGGATATTCAGGACTTTCCAGTCTCAGATATGTTATATGGCATTCATTTGTCTTTCCCATAGGGCTCTGAATAAATACTAATTAAAATTAGGTTAAAATGTTCAACATTTTAAATATGTGTCTTTTTTTTTTTTCCAAATATACTTTTCTTCTGAATAACAAATATGAATACAGACTTATTTCCTGCCTAACTTACTTTCCCATGCCTGCATGTTTTCTTCTTTTTTGTCCTTCTCTGTATGAAGGAAAGAAATAGTTTTGTAGAAAGCTGAACCCACAAAATCCACTGGGTATTGTTCTGTGCTAGAGATTGCTAAGCATACTATGCTAACAATGGGCCAAATACTATACTAATTTCTCTGGGATAACTTTTGGAATCTGGGAATTGTGTTCATTGAAGGAGGGTAGCAAAGCCTTACCATACAGCAGAATGCCCAGAATGCTTTCCTGAGCTCATTTGTCTATTCTGCTGTGTAAGGTTTCTTTATACCACAGATCTTTCACCTGGCAAGATAACCTAGTAAGACCTGATGTCTTCAAACTACACAAAAATGCTAATTCATGAGGCCTTTCTGTTAGTACCCAAATAGCTAGCCAAAGTCTGATATTGTTATCTGGAATATGAGAAAGGAATTTTTCTGATTATGCTCTATTTTGGCTTGCCCTTAGATTTTAAACTGATTGCTAACATGTCTCAAGCACACACTTCAGACTTTCTGCTTTGTTGTGTGACATGTATTAATTAGAATTCAACATTCCAATGCAGTGCATGCTGAGAGTCAAACACGGAAAGATAAGGGTCTAGTAAGAGTATTTGTATGCCAGTAGTGCCTACAGAGCTGATTAGCTCAGGGACTTAGGTCCTTCATGAAGGGAAAAGTTTGAACTGGATGATGGAGCAGAATGATGTGCTATTTTACTGTTTGGTAGGGGTTAGGCCAGATTTTAAGAATTGACTAGTTTGACATTGTAAACACACCTTTGTGTAGGTGTCCTTTCTATGGCTGTGGAGATGAGAGTAATGAGGAGTACAGAAAGCACTTAAGTTTCTCACAGAACACTTTTGTGTATCTCAGCATAACTTTTCCTTGAAGCTTAGGCCAGAGTTCTCACTTTGCAATTTCTTGGAAAGTACTGCATGGAGTCAGATAGGGGTTATGGCATTTATAACCCTAAATGTTGTTGTTAGTAACTATTTCCAGTTGCTGACAAAGGCAAAGCACCATAAGGTTGCTCCATAAACAAATATTTATGTAGAAGACATGGAAAGTGTAAACAGCTTTTACAGTGTTTCTTAAATAATTTCTCAATGTGATCAAGAAGTTAACCTACAAGTGTTTCTTCCTGAGCAGGCTTGTACAATGTGTTGTTACAACCATGCACACTCACAGAATCAGAGTAAAGAACCAGTGCTACATTTGGATTTCAGTGCTTTAACAAATACATATGAGGACTATTTTACTGTGTAATCTGAAATATTTCAGAAAATATTTCAGTCTGTGTGGCCTGGAATACAGAGGTGCAACTTGGATTTCTTTTTAAGCTGGCAGAGAGACTTCCAGTGCTTCTCAGACCTTTCCAAAGTGCTTTGCTTGTCAGCAAACAAAGGTTTTGCAGAACCATATAACTAGAAGTAGTCAGCCCTTTTGCACAACTTGCTTGCATCAGCTTGTGTGTGGGCAAAGAAAAAAATCAAGTATTGCCAAACCTGAGCACTCAAACATTATGAACTGGGCTCCAAATATTCAGCTAACTGCTTTAAAATTCATGAACTTAAAAAAATGTATTGAAGAGAAGGTCTTACCATCTGCTCTGTGATGGTTGAACATTTTGACTCATAATTTACAACTTTTCTCTGCAGCCAATACAAACCTAAATCTATTTTAAAGGGGAAAATTATACTTAAATTCATGTGTCTTTGTAAGATTCCAGAAATTGGGCTTTTAGAAATACCAACAGCAGACTTGCAGTAAAATTACAGTAACTGCTGACACAAAGTGTGCAATCTGCAGCAACAGCATTACAGGTTTTGGGATGAGGGTTGCCAGCAACATCATTCTTTGTCATTCAATCTAGCCTCTAGCCAAGATCCTTGAGCTTCCAGTAACACCTGTGTGTATGACTAGAATGAAGGAGAAAGCAGCAGTCTCAATGCACAGAGCATTTGGATATTTCTACATTTAGTTTCATTCATGCAAAA
The DNA here is from genome assembly GCA_013396975.1 of Bucco capensis. NCBI lineage: Eukaryota > Metazoa > Chordata > Aves > Piciformes > Bucconidae > Bucco > Bucco capensis. The sequence continues at coordinate 578,766 of VWZO01009208.1, read as the reverse complement.
CTAAATTTAGACATTCTCTTTGGAATAGTTCATCTCAAGTGCTCATCTCCAGACAGCTTTACTTGAAGTCCTTACTTGGAGCACTTTGGAAAGTGGCACTGGTGTCCTTCAAACACTCTTTAAGTAGAGTACTTAAAGTTTAACTGCACTGTAGTTTGCAAAGAATATGTTTTTTATCAAAATGGAAGCTTTTATAAATGTATCAGGTTTATTTGGTTGCTTTGGGGGAGTAACAGATAAAAAAATATTTGTGGTTCAGGCTGGTAAAAAGAGATAGATCCCAACTCAGCTTTTTTGGTTTTGTTTTTGTATGGATGAAGAACTATTCTTTATATCAGAGCAAGAATTTGAACTTCTGATGGCCCAGGCTTTTGTAACAACCACCATGTAAGACACAGTTGAATTCCTCCAGCATAAATCTGCCACACACATACAAATTTGAGAAGCTTTGTTTTCATTCCAGTATGAAAAGACTTTCATCTTTAGTTTAAAAAAAAAAAAAAAGTTGTTCTGGAGTCAGTAGTATTCTGGAAGCCTTAGAAAGCTCCAACTCATAGGGAAGTCTGCCTGCCCTGGACCCTATGGGACAGAGAGTGTGGGAGTAAGGATCCTCCAGCTACTCTTTCTGGCTCCAAATTCATCTGGGGGTGCTCATACTGGGCTGGAAGCAAATACAGTTGAACAGGAGACCAGGGTCAGCTCCAGAATCTAGCTGGTATCTGGCACAATGTTGACATGTGGGAATTATATCTCTATAAGTATACTGATATAGATCTCTCTCTCTGCATACATACTCAATTGTACTTATGCTTATAAACTTTAAGAATTTAATTTTGACACATCCCAACTGAACAAAAAAAAATTGCTTCTGAATTTTTGTGACTTATTCCTTTGCTGAGCTGTCTCCTGCCTAACTTAGCTCTGAGCCTTTGAGTGTCTGGAGAAGTGCTGAACAGCCTATCTGCACTGGTAACTTATTCAGGAAAGACCCCAAAATATGTGTCTAATTAATCTACACTCTTCTAGCTGAGGTCTTCACTTCTGCTGTCTGCATATAGGCAGTCCCATGGTTCAAACAAAACATGTTTCTTCTCTCCTTTTTTAGAAATAACAAAATCTTGACTTTTGACACGTAAGTTGTACAAGTAACAAGGAAGCTGGATGTGTGTGTTTTTGAAAAGCACCAGTTTTGCTTTTCCCGCTCTTTGGGAACCTCCCTGAAAATTTGACTTACTTCCAATTTCTTCAACAATTGGCCAAGATATAATTCCCAAATTTCCCTTTCCATCTCTCCCCACTGAATAATACCCTACTTCCCCTGACCTGTCTGCTAAGTTTTCTGAGAATCTTTAGACAGACCACAATAAACTCAGTATTTTCAAGATGAAAATCCCCAGCAGCTTTTCTTCTGCCAGCCTCTGACCATCAGGACATTTTTTTTTCTGTTTAACACCACTGTTAATGTCAACCTTTCTTTCTTTCTTTCTTCTGCAGCTGAACTGTTATTTACATGCATCCCACACATCCAGACCCTTGTGTATTGTTTCTCTCTGCTCGGTCTTCAGTCTACATCCCTTTCCCTTCATCCTCCATTGCCAAGATTCTGGTTCATACTGTGCTTGTCCATGTCCTAACTGCTTTTCTTTTCCAGTTTACCCCTCCATGAAATCACTACATATAGCTCTTGAGAAATCCTTTCTTTACTTTTTCCTGATCACTCAGGAGGAGTTGAAATCAGATGAAGATGTCAAATTCAGGCTGCTCTTTTCCATATTGCACATTTCTCTCATTCAATTGTCGTCTCCTTTGCCATATCCTAAAGCCTCTTCTGAGCAATTCTGAGCAAAAAAACCCACCTTCTTAGTAGTTTCGCTCCCCTTTTGACGTGTTCTAATTCACAAAATCTCCAATTATACTGCTGTTAAGGACTAGTGATTTTTTCTGCTTACCTTATAGAGTTGGCCCTGTTTAACCACTGCTGCTAACTTATTACAGAGATAAGATTTTTGTTATATTTTGGCACAGCCAATGATGCACAGAGAGGACTAATACTATATAGAACTCAAGTGTTTAGCACTTAACTACCAGACTGCGTCCATCATTGATCCATCTCTACATCCAGAGACTCTGTAGCAAAGTCTTTTACCAATAGGAAACAGTTATTCTCCTTTCTTTCTTTATGAGTGCTCCAAAAAGACTTAAGTGATTGATCTATACCAAATACACTTTTGAAAAACTGGAATTACATTGCTCTTCAGCTATTACACCATGCAGTAAAATGACATCTGAGACTTTGTCATTTCATCTCCCCAAAGCAATAACGGTTTATGCCTGCTCAACTGTTATGCTTCATGGCCTTAATTCCTAGGCAGAACTTCTGGAATCTGCTTTCTGAGATTAGCAGTGCCCTCTTGCCTGATTTTAAACAAAAATAATTGCAAAGGCACATGTACCAGCTTCCAGTTTATAAGAGTTCATTATTTGAAATCCCCTGAGCTCCTCCAATTAGAAAACAACTTTTTGACTTAATATCCTTCAATTGTTAAAAACTTGCGTCACTGAGAGATCACAGTGAAACGTAAAGGTCCCAGCACATTGGCACTTGATTGTGAGGGGATGTGATTGTTCCACATTTAGACTGGAAAGGGTTAGGAACTCCACTTCCCAATGTGCTTAATGAATGAAAGGAAAATTGGACCCTTGAGCCAGAGGCAATGACCTAACTGAGTGAAAAATGTTTGCAGGTTAACAAGGGCAACTGTTCCTTGCTATAATTCCCACTGGAGGTGAATGACAAAAAAGGCCAATAAACCTCAGACTTTGGATTATTTATTAACCTGTTTTCTTCCTAGAAGAAAAGACCTTACTGTAGATCTTGGAAGACAGAATTGAAAGAAAAAAATGTCCTTTTACAAGGGGTAAATTAATGACCATGTGCACTGCTTAAAAAAGTAAGGTGCAACATTTAATATGGTTGTACTCCCTGTGATCAGTCAGATTTTTAAATAGGTAACTTCACTGGGACTGAAACACAAGGAGAGTAAAAATAAAATTGTGGTTAAATGACAGTAATTTGAGCCATATTAGAACAAAATGTAACTGGAAATGACATACAAGCATTGTTGACACTGAATCGGAGAAACATATTTTATGACTTGTCTTTAGAAGCACTGCTTCCTAACATGCTGACACAGCAAATCTGTTGCTTCCCTACAAGTACTCAGAAACTAGGGTGTGGTGGGAGAGCCAAGTGTCCTGATGCAGGCTGGAGCCTCTCTGGTTGGAAGTCATGCAATTCACTTCTCATCCCAGAGGGCTGACTTACTTTCCAATCTAAACCATTTGTCATGAAGTAATGGAAAGATTTCTGTTGTCTTCACTGAGATCAGGTCTGGAGCCTAACACAGAGGCAACGGAAAAAAATTGCAGAGTAAATGCAGAACAGTGCAGAAGAAGCCTTAAGACTACTAATAACCGGTAGAGCAGCTGTCAAACTACCTCTACAAAAAAATCCAAGTGATGCCTATTCAGGAAACAATGTAGACTAGTCAGAAGAGAATTGAAGGGTATGATCCAAAGTTGAACTGTTTTCAGTGGGCTTTGTATTGTATTAGTCCCTAACAGAATATACAAATAATGTATTGCTTCCTGTATTTGAAGTGCCAAAAATGAGACAGTTGCAAGCATTCTGCAAACCATATGTCTGAATCAGTCTGAGACTGAAGCAAAAGGAAGGAATATGCATTTACATAATGCAATTCTGTCTACAGCATAGAAGTGGTACTCTTAAAGCATAGATGGTTTTTCAGTAATGGGAGCTGCATTTGACTTTCTTGTTAAAACAATTCTGTTTTTCAAAATACTCTTTCCTTAACCTGTACCTGCAGATGAAAAGGTGAACATCTTATTTATCTATTGCTTTTCTCTCTGAATGACAGCACAGCCTTCCTGCTCAGATTTCTTCCTGAAAATGTAATGTTGAGAGGGTATCTGTGGCTGAACTGGGCCTGGAATGCTTCATGAGTCCATGACTCACATTGTCATCGTCTCCTAGACACCTCTTCTGTTCTGCAGGGTTTCATCTATATGAAATTAGTAGCTTGCAGGAAGGTGTCACCTGTTTTGATGTGTTTTTTCTTGTGATGGAGAAGGGAACGCAATGGTCATTAACAGTCTTGGAAAGCTGTTGTGGATCATGAGTACTGTATAACTGTAGCATAAAAAAATGTTGTTTACTGCAGTCTGTAGCACCGTCCCTGTGTAGTGCAGGCAGGTAAGAATTGTACTTTCACAAATGAGTGCAACACCTGAGCTAAACTGAGAGTCTTCAGTAGCATATTAAGATATGCTGACTTCAGGATTCAGAGACCAGCTTGACATATAAAGAATTATGGAATCATTAAGGCTGGAAAACACCTCTAAGATAATTGTAATGAAATCTCATCCCACATTTGTCCCCCAAGGGCTTCACAACATCCCCCAAAATACCATCCCATAGTCATCCTCAAGGGCCTCACATCATGCCCAAAAATATCATCCATAGTTGTCCTCAAGGGTTTTGCATCATCCCCCAAAGCATCACCCCATAGTAAGACTAAACCACATCTCTAAGTGTCACACCTACCTGTCTTTTAAATACCTGTAGGGATGGTGACTCCACCACTTCCCTTGGCAGCCTGTTCTGATGCTTGACCTCCCCTGCTGCAACTTGAGGCCATTTCCTCCCATCCTATCACTTGTTACTTGGGAGAATAGACTAACCCCCACCTTGCTACAGCCTCCTTTCAGGCAGTTGTAGAGAGTGACAAGGTCTCCCCTCAGCCTCCTCTTCTCCAGGTTAAACAACCTCAGTCCCTTCAACTGCTCTTCTTAAGACTTATGCTCTATACACTTCACCTGATTTATTGCTGCTCTTTGGACATGCTCAAGCACCTCGGTAGTGAGGGGCCCAAAACTGAATGCAATAATCAAGGTATGGCTTTATCAGTGCCTAGTACAGGGGACAATCACTTCCCTAGTCCTGCTGGCCACACACTTTCTTATACAAGCCAGGGTGCTGTTGGCCTTCTTGGCCACCTGGGTACACGGCTAGCTCATGTTCAGCTGGCTATTGACCAGCACCCCCAGGTCCTTTTCCACCAGGCAGCTTTCCAGCTACTCTTCCCTAAGCCATTAGTGTCGCATGGGGTTGTTGTGACCTAAGTGCAAGACCTGGCACTTGGCCTTGTTGAACTTTATATAATTGGCCTCAGCTCATCAATCCAGTCTTTACTAAAGTCCAGGTAAACAACATCCACAGCCTCCCCCTCATCCTCTAATCACACCGTCTTGTCACAGAAGATCAGGCTAGTCAAGCAGGATCTGCCTTTCATAAACCCATACTGACTGGGCAGCTGCTCTGAAGAAGGCATGCTTGAGGGTAGCTGCCCAGGAGCACCTGGCAGTGCTGCTCGTAGAGATTCACACACTCATAGAATCGTTAAGGTTGGAAAAGACCTCGTAAGATCAAGTCCAACTGTTGACCCAACACCACCTGCCTGCTAAACCGTGTTGTGAAATGCCATGTCTACATGTTTTTTGGACACCTCTAGGGGTGGTGACTCCACCACTTCTTTGGGCAGCCTGTTCCAATGCTTAACCACTCTTGCAGTGAAGAAATTTTTGCCTAATTTCCAACCTGAAGTACCCACCCCTGGCACATCTTGAGGCCATTTCCTCTTGTCGTAGTTCTTAGGTCCAGTCTTCATCATCCCTAGCACTACTCAATTAGTAAGTGTTACAGTTACATCTCACAGCTTGAGGCCTGGTTCAGCTGTAGGGAAGTCTTCACACAATGAAGCTATAGATACAACAGAATCTTTCTCTATCCTCACTTTATACAGAGCTTGTGCTCCTAAGTTGGATGCCTAGCATCTTTACCCTCTGTAGATGTATTTCTGATTTTAAGAGGAAATTGAGTGAAAACTTGCCCATTGTTGTTGGATATTAGCTGAAAAGTTCATCTCTTGTCTCTTTATTGCATACTCTAGGGACCTGTGAAAGTCTGCATAGTGGATCTCTTTACTAAAAAAGAGGGGAAAATAAAATAATTAAAGTGAGAAAATAACAAAGACAAAAAAGTAAAGAGAAGCTGGTGAGTAATATTTAAGTTGGTAGAAAAATGCTTCTTTGGGAAAGTAGCCAGATTACTAACTATAAAAGGGTAGGAAGAAAATCTTTTTAGTACCATGAAAAATTCATGAGTGAGTAGGAGGTCAGAACTACAGTGACTTGTAATTCAGCTCAGTTTGTATTAAACCTGGATATGAACTTCTGAACTTGATTTTCTACTACTTTCTAATTTGGGATATTGGTAAGAAATTATTAATCATTAAATATATCAGTTTCCTTCAGAGTTATATAGGATATTGGTGACTCAGCTGTACTGTTCAGAGATTTCAAAAGCTTGCTGCTTTCTATTGTAATTTATAGTTCTTTATGTCTATATACTTCAGCTTGTAATTTTTCTTCTATATGTATTGTTTCAGGGTTTAAAAAATATAATCTTCTTTAGAGTACTTTAAACACAGATAGACATTTTTCTTTGTTAAATTCTAAACAGATGAAATTAAATTCCAGCAAAAAGTTAAGTAACTTAATAAAATAAAGATTCTGGACACAATATTTTTAATTTCTGCATAAACTCTGGTTTATTCTTTAACTCACTTTTTGTAGGCAACTATGCTACCACTTGATTACCACTTTTAGATGTTCTGCAGGAGAAAAAAAATTGGCCACATATTGGAATTTCAAAACATAGTCCATGTGTAGTAAATAAAGTTTTTGTGTTTTTTCCAACAAAAATGAAATCTGATTTTCTTTCCTGGGTAATTTTCCTAGGCAAATAGTGTATAAACTGAATAGGCCATGAAAATTCACTGACATTGAATTCCATGAAGGTGTTATAATGACCCTAAAAGCCTACTTATGCACCAGTTGTTTCATATAATATTTGTAAACCTCACAAATGTTACTATAGATGCTTACATTCATATTGTCATTGGCTATGATCTTGTCTCATAAATTAAATAAGGTTGAGTTTTGTCAGTTCTTGGATAGGAGGCCTCCAAGGAAAACCCAGATGGTGCAGGCATTGATAGTGATTCAGTGGGAAGACCACCTACTGTGTTTGTACTCATATTTCTTCTGGATTGAGAGCACTGTGTTTGGAAGCATGTTGCTGGTTTTTTGTGAGGTTAAAAATTAAAAACCTGACCTAAGTCTTACTTACTAAGAACCTAAGTATTTCAAATTATTATAATAATAATCCTATCACATCTTAGATAAAAAGCAGAGAAATGGTTCAACTATTGCCAGTTGAAATGAGAAAAGTATTACAGTTAATTGAAAATGTCATTTTCCTTTTTCTTCTTTTTTTCATTCTCTCTTCATTCTGCATCTATCCACTCCCTCTGTGAAATATTCACTTAAAACTAACAACTAAAAGCAATTTTTTATCTTCAGCAACATTTCCTGTAAGCTTTTATAAAACACTCAAAACTCAGAAAACACAACTGCAACAGAAACTGGGAATTCCCTCAGCTGGCAATCTGTAATTTAGCCCTTATCTTATTATTTCCTTCTCCACCACAGAACAAACAAAATGTTAAAATCTAATCCATTTTGCATTATTTCATTGACAAATCTCATCAAGTCTTGTGTTTCCATTTTCCCCTGTGGACTAAAACACCTGGTTACACCTTACCTCCTTGGTGGGGCAGGGAGGGGTGCTGGCATTAAATGATGCTGTCTGAAAACCTTGAGGCAGGTGCACTCTGACAAGGAAGCATGATTTCCTGTGGGTTGTCCCAGTAGTGTCTAGATTCTCCTTATTGCCTCTCATTGCACCATGGCAATCCTTGGTTAGGGGAGATTTTTTTTCTTTTTCCCTGTTCCCTCTAATATTCATTAAATAAAATATTCACTGAACACAGACTTTTATCATGAAAGAGCTTTTTAAACCCCCAAATTGCATGAAAAGCAACTGAAGTTGAAACAAAGTTTAATCAGTCCTGATGCTATTCTGCCCATATACAACTTCTTATTATACAAATTCAGGGCAGAAAATAAGGATACTTTTGGAGAGTGTGTTTGTTGACTATTATCTTTTGCCCTATACAGGACTGTGGTTTAAGGAACAGCAGATAGCCTTGTGGGCAAATATAGTCTTTCTCACAGCTAAAATCTGAATGATATACTTGTGAATTTTCTATGGAGTTTGATAAAATTATAAGTGTTTTCTAAGGTTTAGCAGCTAGAGTTTTAGCCTGGGAAGAGATTTTCAAAACCTAGAAGCTTTCACAGTTTTAGAAAAAAATATCTTTGACATTGATATTTGGCCAATGGATTCCTATCTAAAAAGGATAGATTTTTTTCACAATGGATTTGAAAGACAGATTTGCCTTTTAGTCTTGGAGCCTAGTTGCTGTCAGTGTGCTCTGTCAGAGTGTATCGTGGAGTCAAACTTTGCATACAGTTGCAAATATTGAGTCTATAGTGGTATTTTTCCATCCCAACACAAGGAAGAACTTCTTTGCTGTGTGATTGAGCACTGGAACAGGTTGCCCAGAGAGGTGTGGAGTATCCTTCCCTGTGGTGGCAGGGGAGGAAAAGGTGCTTTGATGCTGCTGCATGGTTTTGATTCCCCATTTTCACAATGAAATGCTTTGATATTTCTTGTTTCTTACTTTAAATAAAATACAGTGTTAAAAACTACTAACAGTTTAAAAAGTTGAAACCAAACCAGGCAAACCAGCTTCGGAGAGCTGTCTTTTTGTATAGATTTGTGGGGCATGTTCAAAATTTCTTAACTGCAGAATTCCCAGTGGAACATGAAGAGATAAGCAGAATTCTTTTGGCATCTCTGATTATGAAATGCTTTGCTTGCATATTTATCTGCTCTTTTAGCTGGAGAAAATATTAGTGTACAGAGTGAACTCACTAAGAGGTGAATAAGGATTTAATAGCAACAGGAGTCATTTTTCTTGTTGCAGAGGCTGGGAGTTATGCTGATAGTTAGGAACTGCACAAGGTGGAAAGATAATCTTGCATGTACAGCAGCTCCATGGTGCCCCGAAGAACAGGGTTCTCTTCCTAGTTCTGCTTCCTGGGAGGTGGTGTCAGGCAACTGTACTAAAACTGGCTTCTCAAAGGCAGTCAGAAACTGCTGTTTGCTTTGTGGTTGTCAATGGAAGAGGCTTTGGAGGACCAAGCTGCAGAACTGCTCAACACTCACAACTGTAGCTAAACTGAATGGGGAAGCTATAGGATACTTGCCGTGATAGATTTAAAACCAAAAATCATTCCTACATGTGTGAAATTGCTCTGCCAGCTCTAGCTATGGTTTCTGTTATTTCTGAATAAGAATGTGGATGGTGATTTCTCCTGAATTTGTAGGAATATTGTATAATTCGTAGCTGATTGAAACACGATACAAGTTAATACCATTGTGAAATCTGCAAAAATCAACATAGATTCTTTCTTCAGACTAAGACTGAGGTGTGTACCAAAATGTGACATGGAAACATACCTTGAATTACGTAGATAAAATGGAATATTCACTAGATACCTGCTAAGTATATCCCCAATGAAACGAAGACCCTAAGAACACCTAGTGCAAGACAGAGATTGTCCTGTATGTATCTGAGAGGACTGAATTATCATTCTTTAGGCAGCAATATTAGAATTTGTGTATTTTGACTGCTTTACTATGAAACTTCAGTGTGCTTTCACTGTAAGGATTTATTTAATTGCAGTCTGCTAAACTGGAATATCCAGCTCAAAACCAAGCTCTTCTAGAACTTTGGGGTTTGATTCCAAATTTGTTAAAACTTACTACCTCTGGAAGTTGTTTTTTTTAATGAGACTATCATTGCAGGGTCATCTGAGGGGCTGACATTCAAAAGGCACTTGATATAATAGGAATTAGGATGGATTAAAAGGTCTGATGGGAGAGTATAAGTAGGCACACTGTACATGGTGATCCCCAAATCACCTCTTCCTCTCTTTAGGTTTCTTGGTGAGATGCCTTCTCTACTCTTACCAGTAACAGGTCCATGTGATGGCCAGGATTTTCAAAGTTGATTGAAGACTCAGAATATTGTCAGGCTCTAAGTGTTCAACACTAAGCATTTTTAAAGTTGCCTAATATTCAGAAAGTGCTCAACACCTCTTTTACAAAAATCGATTTCCTTTGAGCCAGGTCCATAAAATTACTGGTCACCACAGAACATACAGATCAGTCTTCTTTCCCACAAGCAAAAAAAATCCCAGCTGGGCAAAACTGCTATTCTATAGCTTACATCAGAGCTTGGCAGGATTTTACTACCTTCACTTTCTTCCACCAGTGATGCATAACAGTAATTAAATAAGTTCTGTCCTCCTTTGGAACATGGCCATGCTTTAAACTGCACAGAGGCAACTGAGTTAGATCAGGCTGAGTGCTACCTCCAAGCTCAGCCCCTTTTCTCAGCCCAATGTTCCCTCCTGGCCTCTGAGGTTTCCTCTTTGCACAAAGCACCTCTCCATATTGCACTGGTTAGCTGCTTCTGAATTTGTATGCATTATGATGTGAGGTAGCAGATTCCCTGGCCCACAGGTTACGTAATTTGATAACCTTGAAAGGTAAGTTATTGATATGTTTCTGGTGCTCCAAAAACAAGTGGAATATTTACAGAGTAAGATCTGGATATGATCTTTCTTTGATTTTTTTATTCTGCTTGTTGCTCCTCTGTGCTTTCCATGTCTCCAGACAGACTCAGTTTAATATCCATCCCAGATATACTGCCATCTCCAAGCTTCTGGCAATCCCTGTTATCTGTCACACTGATGTGCTAACAGGAAAACAGTTCTGCATTTTTTGGTGGAGAAATAAAAAGTTATTGGCATAGGTAGTTTGGAAGACAGAATAGCTTTCTTACCCAGGGAGATATTATTGTGTTTCAGAAGTATCTGAAAGGAGTCAAACCTAGTCCACACATATGTTCAATTTCATGTGGTGTGTTGAGGCCAAAATTCAGGGCCAGCTGCTTCTAAGTCTTTGGCATGTGCTTTTCTTCAACCACATTGAGCACTGCCTGTGTGCATGTGCTTGCATGGTTGTGTCCTCAGCTTCAGAGCCATATATATGTTTCTTAACCTCCCAGTGCCTTTTTAAAAGAAAATATAAAAGAAAAGACATCATTTGGAGTTAAGTCTAGAAAAGTGGTTTTCTGTCTTTTGGCTTATTAAAATGCAGTAGTACCAGAAAATATAATGTGACAACTACTGCCTGACTTTTGCATCTGTATGGGACAGATTTTAATATTGTTTTAAAGCTTAGACAATATAGGAAATGAAGCCTCAGAACTCATGTATTCTCGTTGCATGTAAACTGGTACTTTTTTGTCACACATGAGGACAGACATTAAAAACAACTTTATAAAGTATTTATGAGGTTTTGATTTACCACAATTATTTTCTCTGGCTTTTAGAGTCTCTGAATAGTATCTTAATGCTAGATCATATTTTCTGACAACAGAACACCAGATACACTGTAATGATTTGGCATTCAGCCTTTTGGAATGAAGGCCAAAACTGGCTAAATAAATCTTTTCCAATAGCAAGGAGCAATGATTGCATTGTAAACTCTGGATAAATCTGTGATATTACAGAAAGCAACTGTTTTACAATAAATCGACTTGAAAAAAGACATCTATGGAAAAAATTTCCTATGCTGGAAAGATGCCAACATGGCATTATGCTACCAGAGTCTTCTATACTGTTGTAACTAAACATTTAATAATGTGACAGAAAGGTTTTTTTCTTGATTATTATGCTCAAGGTTGAGTGAGAATCCCAGAAGGGAGTAGTATTTAATAGAAATGATAACTTTATTAATAACATATAAAACACATTGGGATTCTTAGTAGTCAGTTCTACACATGGTTAAGAAAAGGCAGGTGGTCTGTGAAATAGCTTGGGCTGATGCTATGTGAGATTTCTATCATGAGAGGCAAAGCTGTGAGTTGCTTTGTATTCAGGTGGCGAGGGTGGAGTAAAATATTCACCAGTGTGCACTTACTGCTAGTGATGTGTGATTTTAAGTCTTAGAAGTGATGCAAGAGATCGCAGTTGTTGTGCTAAACACTCTGCAAGTGTATAGCTAGACACCAACCTCATCCAAAACTGGTGGAAAGGGAAGCAGACACTTAAGCAGCTTATGGAAGCCACAAGCTGCCAGTGGCAGCAGTGGAAGGAGGAGCAGTCTCAGAGGCTGAGCCCCATGGTGCGAGCTGTGACTTTCAGTCCACAGCAGGGTGGGTTGGTTTGTTTTCCCGTCAAACTTCCGCGCGTGGAAAGACTCTATGGAAACATTTGATTTGACTGTGCAGCCGTACAGGTCTCTCAAGCAGCTTTGTGTGTGTTGGACAGAAGAAACAAGAGGGCCCCATGGTGCTCCTCAGGTCAGGGCCTGGGAGCGGAGGGGAGGGTGCCCTCTGTGACCCCCTGCTGTAGCTCTTCTTGGGAAACTACCTCGGGTTTGCTTTAAAAAGGGTCAGAACCAGCTGAACAAATGAATGGCTATTTGGTGTAGTGTTTCCATGCAGTTCAGGTTAATAGTTCAGTTACAGGACAAAGACTAAATCCATGTTCTCCAAATAGTATAGCCACTAAGCCACTAGCTCAAATGAAATAATGATGATGATGATAATAATAAATTAACATCAATAACAATAGTTATTATTACTCAACAATCACATTCTACTTAAAAAAACATCCAGGCAGAAATGTCAGTAAAAATGGAGAGGCAAGGACAAATCAGGATGCAGAAGGCAATACTGAAGTGCAATGAAAGCTTTCTACAGCTCATAAAGCCCTGTGAGGGCAGATTTTAAGTCTTCAGCCCTTATTATGAACCTTTACATTACCCTTTAGAGCTACAGGTAAAACCAGACTGACAGGATGCCTTACCTGAGCTCCCGCAGCCTCTTCCTCGCTGCTGCCGTGGGGCCGTGTCAGCTCTGTCCCTGTCCCCCTAGGCTTGCCCTGCTGCACAGCGCAGGTCACCATCCCCGGGAGCAGGCAGCAGCAGCAGCCTCGCAGTCGGTGGCTAAGGAAAGCTGCAATGCATACAGCATGCAGAGAGAGGAGCCTTAGAGTATGTCCGGAGTGAAAATCTTAGAGTCTTAGCAGCTGAAAGATGTCAAACGCTTGCCTTAGGCTGCAAAGAGTCTGGGATGCTACCGAGAAGTGTATCAGGACAAGAGTGGCACCATGGTGCTCCAGGGACCGTGCAAAAAACTGTACGATTGCAGCTGTATTGTGGCCACCTCCTGAGTTACCACCTTTGGTTTCAAACCTAACACTCCATCTGAAATGTAGCAATGTCCCAGCATGATGCACTTAGCACATCTGATTCTTTAATTATTATCCTCCCCTCCACACATGTAGAATCGCAGTTTCACCTGCTCATGTGGCACCCACATGTGCTGTCCTGAACATCAGCGTGTGAGCGGCTTGGGATCACTGCCAGTCTGGTATCTTCTCCTCCTGCCGTCATTCGCTCTCTTCGTTCAAACTGCAGCTTCTGCATGCTCTTCTAAGTACCTAAATACAAACACACTAACAAAACAATTGTGAAACTGATGTAATACTTCACAGAATCATTGTTAAGTACTGCAAAAGTGAAAAGTGCCTCTTAAATAAAAGTAGTTAGAAAGAATCCTTGTGCAATAGCTAAACACTTGCCAAGGAAAGTAAATACACTTTTTGAATTTCATTTTTTACCATCATTTCAAGGCTTACCATCATTTAAACCTCATGGATGTTAAGTAATGATGGCTGTTCAAGGAACGTATGTCAAGTATTGCTCAATCAACACAACAGCATAGGTGTTCTCTCAGAATTGTGTCAGAAAAAAATACATTTTTACTCTGAAAAATACCCCTTCCAGGCATTTTCACTGTCATTATGTAAAGAATACAACTCACTTCCTCATACTATAGCATTTTTAAAAAGTTATTATTTAACAGCATTTCCAGTGTAAGAAAAAGTTGATCTGAAAGAAGCTTCAAGAAAGAGGTGGAAGCAGGAAGACGTAGGCAGAAAAAAGGTTTGAGAGAAGCTGACAATGAATTTATGTCCAATTGAACAATACAGAGAGTTTAATCAGTGATATGGTTTTGGTTCCTGTTAAGGTCCATCTGCATTGTTTGGGGACTTTATGAAGTGTTTGTGTCACAGAGGCTGGTTTCCTCCACCAGTCTTGTCCTCTGGCAGGCTTTCAGCATGGTGAAGCATGGATAACAGCATTGTTTATGATCTTGTTGAAAAGGTGGCCTTTGGCCTCTGTGTTTGATGCTGTGGCTCTGGGTTCGTGATATAACTCAGCCATTCAAGGTAAGAGAGTGAGAAGGTGATATAGTACCAAAATCAGAGGTAGGGGTTAGATGAGAAAACTTGAAAGTCACCGTTCAGGAGATTTTTACACATGCCAAAGGAGGTATCTAAAAAGCATTCCAAAAAAGTGTGAAACATTACACAGATACTTATTTTAGAAAAATAGATCTTAAACTTAATAGATAGCTTTCTATTTTCATAACAATAGTGTATTCTACATCTTCAAGTAATATGTCAAGAACATCACAAATATCTAGCTACTATCTAATTGTGCTGACTAGTTATTTCTAATCTGATAATAAGCAGTGAATTGGTTAACAGTGTTGGTACTTAAGTGTGCATGTTTATGCTTCAAGGCTGACACTCCAGTAAGATGAATGGGGGAAGTTAACTTCTCTTGATGCTATTGTTTTTAGCTGGTGAGGATGAGGGCTCAACAAGATGAAAGTATGTTGGTTTACATTGTCAAGGCTATCTTCACAACCAGAAGCTAGAAACTTCCTTTATTGTAAGAAAACAAACACATAAATTCTGGGAAATAGAATAAATCCCTCCATTAATCTGCATGAGAGCCTTAAATCTTTCAGATTCATGGATTTGCTACCTATGGTAATTTTTTTCTTCTGTGCTTGGAATAAGAGTTTCTTGGGATCAGACAGAACTGTTGCATGCACCCATTGATGGGCTAAGAAATTACAGTAATAAAACCAGATATAGCAGGCCTCTATTTTCTTCAAAATGTAACTTTTCTGGAAATAGCAAAGAAGCAGAAAGAAATACTAATAGAATGCTACCCTGTTCTGCTGGAATCCGTTCAGTAAAATAAATCTGTTCTTACCTTCCTTTGTCTTGTTGAACAATATAAGCTAACTCATGAGATTTAACTTTACACCAGCTTCCCAATTGTGAAACAAGAATGAATGAGTTCTGTATCCTTTCTAAAAGTGTTGAGACATGCAGATGTAAAATTATGTAATCCCTAGACACCAAATTGAGTGGCCTTTATTCATATTGAAATAAGGAGGACTATTTACAGAGCAATCTACCGTTAACTGTGAGTAAGGATGAGAGAACCCAGGCTGGTTTCATCTTCACTCAAAGAATACTTTTCAAAGGTTGTTTTCATTAGGTTTTCCAGTTGCATTTTCATAGATTAAAAAGTCCTGGAAAAGAATAAAGTTACAGGTTAGCAAGTGATGCTGTATATTTGAGGATATCCATGCTCTTAACTTAAACATTGACTATATCTCTGAATACCAGTATCTCATCCTTAATAATACTGCTGGGATTTTCAGAAAAATAGCATGTAATGTCAGCTCTGTACTTAAACTGTAACCAACAAACCCTGGGGAACTATCAAGTTATCAGTCTTTAGTACTGAAAACATAACACCAGTTTAAGTATAGCTACTCAAAATGAGTCAAGTTACAGCTAGGTTATGCTTTAGTGAACTAAAAATTAATATGGTATTTTCAGCCAAATAGGCAAATTCATAAGTGTAGGTCTTTGTAACCAAGTTCCTGATTCTATAAGCTCCTTTTATTTAACCCTGTGAAAATTGGTTAGGTGTACGCACACACATACACAGAACAACCTGTGAACACCGAAGTTCTCAGTTCTTTTTTGCACAGAACCTCAAGCTGAAATGGAAATGTTAACACTCCAGCACTCAACATCTGGATCAGATGCTAAGATCTGGGAGGTTTGGGTTTGGAGTTTGAAATTTGGTAACTTGAAAGGTAGATTTTACATATCTTATCTAACTTGAAAAATATGGTAATTGGTAGGAAACAAGACAAAATCTTCCTTTCAAAAGTGAAATGCTTGTGTGTCAGATGTCTCCATAAATGTTGCTTATTAAAGGGAAAAAGAAAAGAAAAAGAAAAAAAAGATCGTGATATGAGAGCTAAATCTGAGTAAGTCACTTCTGAAGCAGTGGCAGAGGAAACATCTTTGGTGGCCTGGGTAGAAAAGTTAGCCTTTGTCCTGTGTACACTTTAATTAAATGTGCAAAGACAAATTTACTTGTCAGATTTACTCTGAAATTTAGAATCTGAAGGCTTGTGGCATCCACTATTTCACATTTACTTTCACCATTATTCTGTGACTCTCTAAAGATCACGTCTCTATTTTCTCTCTGGTTCTGCTGGTGAATCTCCAAGAGACAGAATGGATTTGGCCACAGGTGATTAGGTCTTTTTTTCAAAACACATAAATTATTTCTGGGCCATTAATTCTGGGAGAATCTAATCCCAGTTCACTGTTGATTTTGGAAGGAGTAAGTTATGCTCTTCAGCCTATTTAGCAGGGTTGTCAAATGACTGTCTATATGGACTCTTTAACACATGCTTTGGTTAAATTAAAGATCCAGACAACAAACTCTAAGCTCGCTTTTTATGACACTAACTGAAAAGCCAAAGAATCCACAGATGCCTAAATGAATTATAGTGCTACTAATACAACCTTTATAAAGCCTCTACAGAAGGAAAGGAAATAAAAAAATCCTTAGTACTATTGGCTTTATGCATGTGTACGCAATATTTTAGTTTGAAATTAAGAAGTTCAGAAGTCCTGAAGCAGAACAGAGCCACAGCTGTCCTTTCCAAATTGTACTTTCCAGGATGCAAGTAACAAAAGAACACTCTTACAGTTTTATGATATCTTTGCACTTAGTCTTATGATGGATACAGATCCATTTAGTCATTTGGGATTTTAATCAGAGATACTTGTATCATTTTCTCAGCATGCTTTCCTGGTCATTGCATAGTTTTGTGAATATGTACATAGTATCTGTCTATATTAGAAAACATTTCAATTTTCCTGATGAGAAACTAAGGCATAGAGAGACTAGGGGACATAAGTCAGAGCAGGCCAAATGATCTTGCATTTAGGTTTAACTTCTAAATTACGAGGTATCTTTCCTTAGGACAAATCAGTGGAAGCAATGAATTAAACTGCTAAATGCTCATTTGACAACCAAACAAAGCATTATTAATTTAATTTGGTCCGTAGAAAATTCTCAACAATCCAGAATATTTATACAGTTAGCCTTATTTGGATGTGTATTTTGAGAAAGCAACGAGTGAGATTGTTAATTTTTTTCCACCAGAAATATCTATGCAGTTTGCCAATATGTGCCTTGGCAATGCTTTACTAGTAATGTATGTATTTTGCCTTTTAGAAAACTTGGTTTCCCAATGCTGAGGAAAACTGTGAGCAAAATTATGTGGCAGGAAACATTTAAAAATTGCAATATATAATAGCATTCCTATTTGATAAATTCAGTGTCAAAAGACACACTACTTTGCAATACTAAAAAGATATCTTTACCCTAAAAATACACTACTGATTGAGAAGAAAATGAAGGCAGCAATAAAAATTCACAAAACTAAAACCAAGAGTAACAGCAGTGAGGTTAAAACTGCCTCTAGGGAAATATGGACAATTGATACAGGAAGCTGAAAGTATCTTTGAAAAACTCTGCAGAGGATGGAGGAAAATAAGGAACAATACTTCAAGTACATAAAGAAAAAGTGAGATCTTAGTAATAGTGTAAATCCAGTACTCAGCAAGGAGAGTGAAACCATGGATTGTGATGTGTTCATACACATCTGTTTTTTTTAGAAAAATACAGGAAGATCTATTTCTATCTTAAAGCTAATGAAAAGTATTTTCTATCCCATCAGTAGCTAGAAACAATGCTGAACAAATGCTATGACTTCTTTTCCAAATTGGCAGGATCAGATAATAACCTTGATACAAGCTAAGGTAATTTATTTCAGCATAATAATAAATCTTTCATTACAGAATACTGGAGAATTTGCAGAAGACTTAATTAGTACTGAAATTTTCAATTAAAAATATGTTAAAAATTATACAAAAGACTGACCAAAAGGGAGGTAATAAATAAGTATAGATGTAGCATAGTCATGTAGGGAAAAATATTTATAGTGTGATCCTGTAAGGATCTGTTCTTCCTCTAATGCCATTCAACATCTTTAGCAAAGTTTGGAAAATGTGAGACTGTCAATAGCAAAACTTACAGTTGACTAAATCATTGGATGAAAAATAATGACGATGAAAGGGGAACTATAAAATGAGTGAGGAAAAAGTAACTAAGATACACTGTGGTAATAAAGATACCACGTATGTATTCCAAATACTGCTATCACAATACAAAATACAGTGGAAAGGGAAATAATGTTACATGACAGAAGAAAGAATGTCTATTTTTAATGCATGGGTGACAAGTAAAAGACTCAGTTTCTTACTTTGCCCAATTCAAGCAATTTTTGCTTGGTACAGTTTAGTCTAATTTACTTTTTAATTTCTACTGATGAGTCTGAATTAAGTTTAACACATGGGAATCAAACACAGTGACCAATGAAAAAAATACAGGATTTGAAACATGGGTGTTGTATGCACCAAGGAGGTACAGAGAGTTTTTGTTTAGCTATTCTAAAAGGAGCTGAAGTGCAGATGCGTCTGACTGAAAAAAGTGCCCCAATAGATCACAGGTTTGTTTATGGTCTTCTGTCCTTAAATCAGATTCTCCACAGGCACTTCATTCTACTTCATTGTTAAATGAGTGTATTAATGGCTACAAGATTTTGCAAGGAAAGACTAAAGACATTAAGACTTTGGGGTTCTTTGTTTTGTTTTGTTGGGTTTTTTTCGCTAAGAGAAAGCATTAAGGTCTGTGGTGAGAAAGTGCTTTATAGTGGCAAAGTCATGTGTATTCATTTAAGTCTTTTACTGTCATCTAGTAATCTTTGGGAAGACCTATAGATTCAAATGTACATTATATTTTGTGTTATATGCATATGGGTAAAAATGCAACTCTGTTGGCTCAAGTCCATATATAATGTATCTAATGCAGTGTCTTCATTTCTGCTATAGTTTAGTCTATATTATTGTAGTCTACTATAGAAGACAAACTTCTCTTTAGTAACCAAAACCATAGAAATTTTTATGCTCTGTTTCATTTTGAGAACATACCCTGTTTGTATTTCAAGACCTCTCATTAAAACATGTATGTCCTTCTTGGGTTGGTTACCAAAACGACTTGGTGACAGTCTTAGTTACAGACACTTTACAACTTCAACAAGAAGATAGTGTTAGAATTAAAAGCTTCTTCAAATAGGCAATCACTTCACAATTCTGTAACTGAGAGCTCTTACCATTTACATTGCTTGGTCTTTATTCTGCTTTCTTTTACACTTCTTCGGCCAGTGTTTCATATTTGTTAAACTTTCTCCTCTATTCAGAATACTTCTTGAGCTCGGAAAATTTCTGTGGGGAAAAAAACCAAAACCCTAAACTCAGACAAATCCCCCAACTTTCTGTGAACTTTGATGAATTATTTTATAAACAGCGAAAATATAATAATTTCAGTTCTGTATACAGAGACTATGTGATTTTGTTTGTTTTTTTCTTTGCTTATTCTGTTTTTACATGCCAGTAAATTACTCTGCACAGGTTTTGCTCATTTCTGAACAGATTTGGCCTCATACAGAAAGTCTTTAAGGATTTAAACTAAATCATTAGAAAATACTCCAAGGGTGGGTACATCTGGAAATAAACTGTGACCCACTTTAGCATACTTTGCACTATGCAAGCTTGTATATTATTTCAGCAGCCCCTGGAGCTGCTGTTCTGGACCTCAAAATTACTCATCCCTTCTCTCCTTTGCTCACCCCAAATCCATTCATAACATTGAAGATGTGAGGGAGGGTTGTGACCATATTAATGTATAGGTCACCTTTGGTTAAAGAGTACTTTGTCCAGTATAGCCTGTATTCTTTCATTTGAAGGCGTCTGCATCCCAGTGCAGCCATGAAGGAATTTTTTCCTTGTCTCACCAGAAGAGTCATGATGGCAAGTACCTTGCTCATTGCTGCTGTGTGCTGTATTAAAAGCATCTGTATTGAATCATTCATTTATGCAGCAGTTTGTGCACAGCTTAGTGAATGAAGCAGTTAGCTAATGAATGAACATTCCTATTTAAAACAGACATATATATCTTTCAAGTTGCGTTCCTTCATCTTTCTGGCATACCTCAGTCCATTGGCTCAGTCCAAAGTAAATCCATAACATGTCATAGCTGGACAGACCTCTGATGAGGTTCTTTTCAACAAGTTAGCATACTGTTAAGTCATTATTTTCAAGGTCTCTAACACAGAAGTCCCTTGTTGAACAACTTTGCTTTATTTGGCCCACTGTGTGAAGGCACGTTTGAGTAAGATTTTTAATTCCCAATTCATGAATATTATTCCAACACAAATGTAAATCTTTGTAAGCATTGGACTACTACTGTGCATTCTAATAACATATGGAAGATAATACTGTGCCCATTCTTCATCACTTAATTAAAATAATTGCTGGAACAACTTTATATAGTAATATATGCCATTTTTTTTCCTAATAAATTTGTGTAGTTTGAATAAATCATAGGGAGGGATTTTTACTGACTTGTCAATGGTGGTGAGTCTTAAAGCAGTAACTTCAGTAACAAGACACTATATTCATTCCCACTTGGACAGAGTCTTGATGAGGACAGAGTGGACTAGTGGTGCAAGCTGCTGGCAGGACTTGTCTTAAGGATCTTCTTGGAGAGAAAACCAAGGAGAGAGTGTTGGTTGGCTCCATGAGCCTCCTAGTTGAATCTAACCCGTTGTGTTTTTAAAACACCCAAGCAACTGTGGGTGTCTTTTGGAGGAAGTAATTGCTTTTAGAATTCTTTCCCTATTGCTTCTGACCATCTCAGTATACTGTGTTGCCCTTTTGTAACAGGAATGTGAACTGTACATGAGCCTGAAGAAAATTAACAGTGACTCAGAAAATGAAAATTATCTGGAAAAACCACATTCCTCGGGAAAACAGTATCATGGAGACTTGATTATTTCTTCTTGTGGAAGGGGCCAAGGTGTTTTATGATACCATACAGTTGTAGCTGAGGTTGGCTTGTAGCCCAATCAACTAGTCATTCCTTTCTGCTGTATTTCTGTATTGGACTTATGCTGAAATGCCCACAAGAGATTTGGGTAACTCTCTACAAATGCTTTTGCAGGTAGTGAGTGTTAATATAATTTAAAAAATCTGTTGTTTTCCCACTCCTCTCCTACTCTTCACCTCTCTTTGTGAAAAAAGTAAATCATTCAGAAGTTGCTTTCAGCAAATACCAGTTTGTTGAATTGACAGGAAGGGCTGCAGTTCCTCTATGCACGTGATGCTTTCTAACACATCACAGGCATCTTAAATAAAAACCATAAAACCACACATGAAAACAAACAAACTCCTTTCCTCCAAAAATAACCACACAGGAAATGCTATGTAGCTAGGTATGCTAAATACACCTCTACCAGCAGCTTGTGTACCAAATTATGCTCACTAAATTGTGGCTATACTCTTTGAAAGTGAGGGCATAAGACTTCTCCTTTCTTCTACCAGTACAAGTTGAAAAAATAGACATATTTAGCTGTCAGCTGCCTAAGGAAATGTCACTTACCAACGTTTAGGATGATAGATTACGTCCTTTAGATGTACCATTCTCTCTCCTTCCTCTCCAAGGAGATCCATTCTCAATTTTTTACCCTTAAAACCTATAAGAATCATAACAAAAGCTTCTCACTCCATTCATCATTTCCACTTCCTCCATTTTGTGAGTATTTACATAGCATAAAATGTGGTGCAGATGGCACTCTGCTCTTTGCCCACCTGTGAGCTTTGGAGCAGCTATGTTGGTGGAACAAGCACAATTGAATTTTTAAAAATATAAAATAAATAAACCCCTGTCTCAACTGTGTTTAGAAATACCTATACGAAAAGGAATTTGTCTCTCTTCTACATATAAAGTTACTCCTGAAGTGTTGCAGCAAATTGTGGATTATCAGTTCGAAGATATCTGAGACCTGAAAAATGAGAAGTTTAAATCAACAACTTCCTATAATCTGGCATTAAAAGGGCTGGAATATTTAAAATTATTCATAAACCTGCATAAATGGGTGTTGGGGATTCTGTTACAGCCAAGATCGAGTGGCTAGCTGTGAGGACAGCCTAAGCCAAGCTTGACCAGCTTCAAGCCATGGTAATGACCCACAACAAGTGCTCCCTGCAAGGCTGGTGCTCTCCGCTGCAGGATCATTATGCTGGGGTGTAACCAGCCCTGGGGTTCTATTTGCTGTGTACAGTGTCAAGGCATTTGGAAGATGAGCCTTTTAGGGCCTTCAGTCTCACAGCACTGTTATCTCCACTTCAGTGCTAGCTATACACAGTGTGGACTAGTCTTAGTACATATACACTTTCTTGTTATGGTTTATGAGTACTCTACATAACAGAAATTTGTCTCTGAGCCATCTGACTTGGGTCTGAGTAGCCCTGGGGATGCAGCATTCTGAAATGAGCTAATAGTGCTTCTGGATTTGAAGTAGCCACACAAGTAATAAATACATCAGTGTTCACCTGCAATATGCCTGAGAATATCCTCTGGATCCAAACGTGCCAGCCCTGCTCTGTCTATGGCAGAGACAATAATTGTCTGCAAATAGTGATGTACTGTTATGGACACTTTGGACATATGTAATGAGTCAGCTTAGGCAGGAACCTTCCATTCATCATCTTACAAGAGGAAAACCAATCTTAACTATTCATTGCTCTTTTTGTTGCAGTTTGTGGTTGGTTGGTTTAGGGATTTTTTTTGTTGTTGGTTTTGGTTTTGATTTTAACCTTGGTGTTACATCTTCAGTTAAGTTTCCATCACATTTTGTGCTCTGCATGAAATGCAGCAGTGTGAAGCAGAGTAAGAAAGCTACTGAGATTAGACACTGCTCTGAGAGAAATAGTGCTGGATCCTATCAGAGATTCTACAAGTCAGTAACACACTGCTGAAAATGGACAGCAACAAAGGGAATTTAAAGAAGTGAAGGAAAAAAGCAAATGAACAAGCACATAGTTGATATTTCCACAAACTACGACCTTGGCAAACTTGTAGCATCTACAACTTCTGTGGTTCCATTTGTATGAAGAGTTACTGCTCTTTGATCATTGTGGAGCTGGTGCCTGCTACCTTCATTTGATTCCCTCTAGTTCCTAAACTGGAGGAGAAAAAGTCATTAAAGTCATTTCTTATTTACCGTTTTCACACCACTCATGATTCTATAGTCATCTATCATACTGCTTCTTTCTTCTGGGACCTCTTTCTAATTTGAAAATTAACCATTTAATTCTGTCTTGTCCTTTTCACCAATTAAGATCTGGAGACCTTCTCTCTTATCACAGGGCTGTTTAGTTTTTTTAAGAGGTTTTAGTGAAAGGTCTTGTCAAGAAACAACTGAGTTATATCTTTTTCCTTATATTTGTTAAATGAATTCCCTATGTAATTTCAGTTTATTTGTCCACTAATTTTACTGTTTATTATAGCTTTTACTGTTTTCCTACAGAATCAGTTTATTGACCTGCATTTCCACAGATGTCTTATTTCTAGGTGTTTAGTATCACATTACCTGCCTTCTTGTACATCACTACAAAGGCAGTTTTAAGAGGAGATACTGAAGGGGTTTAACTCCTGTTAACATGATGAAAATGGAATTGAACACACTTCTCACCTGGCATGAATGGCAGCCCTGATTCTGAGTACAAGTAAGAGTATGGGTCCTTCTTCAGTTTTGTGCTTCATACTCTGCTGCTTCAACTTTTTTTAACATATCTATGAAAATGAATTATTTTGCATCAATAAAATGCTCTGTCCATTGCTTCACATCAGACAAGAGAAAACAAACAAACAGAATTATTTTTTGACCAGAATCAATTGTGGATTTCAGGGTTTTTTTTCTGGTTTGTCTTGATAAAATAAAATCTCTATTTGCACAGCATAATTACTTGACAGGAAACAGATTATAGCATTTGATTCTGCTCTGAATATGCACATTGTGGGGTTTTTTTTCTTTCTCAAAAACAAAACAAACCAAACAAAAAACCCTCGAAACACCAAAACCACAACCCTCAATACAATGTCTCAGTTCATACATCTGCGAGATCAAAAATGCACAGTTCCAAAGCCCTGGCTAGGAAATCTATTAAAAAAGCCCAGGTGTCTGAGGAACAGTTTGACAAGCTGAGAGACAAAAGGAACAGAGAGAAAGGAACAATGTCAGAGAAGTGTGAAGACAAAGGGTCTGGAGGCAAGGTTCGTGCTCAGTGTCATAGGGGGAATGGAAACTCCAGCGGTGTCAGCTTTCTCTCTGTAATGCATCTCTGCCTCAATTCATGTTAAATAGATTGGCAGGTACTGCTGACAGCCTGTTGTTTTACAACCCATGTGCTTTTTTATATATTTAGATAATAGTACAGTTCAGTGCTTTAGATAGATCATTGATAGGGTGTAATGACAATCCACATAGTTTATAGATTTGTTTTATGGTAGTGTAACAGTGAGAGAAGTGTTGTCTTTTCTGGGGACTCTGGTGACAGCAGTATTCTGCAGATGGTGTGGAAACAATTGACCTCTCAACTGACTTCTCTTCTGCTACTGAGAGCTATCTGGAGATTGAGTCAGAGGAGTCTAGGGAGTGTCTCAATCTTATATAAAAGTGGATATCTGCAATAAGTCAGATGAGTTGTGCTTGAAAGTACTTGCTCTTCAGCTGTAAGTCTACATATTGCCATTTAGGCTACAAATGGCTTCAGTTGCATAGGTTAATCTCAGTTCAGATTGCCTAATCTTTCATCAGTACTGATGCTGTATTATTTAGCCAGCACAACAATATCTAGCTCTACTCCTGAGAAGAGAAATGTTTTAGGAAGAATGCAGTAAACTCCAAAACAAGCTTTACTTGCAGTTTGTCTAGCTTCTGTAATATGTTTTCACTGGTTTTAAGACAGAGGAAGTTGGTAAGCTTTGTATCTGTCCCCAATAACAGCAGTTACCACGGGAGGATGACAGCAAAAGACAGTCCATCCAACATCATTTGCAACATCTCACTGTCAAACACCATTTCGCATCACAGTACCAACATATTAAGAACAGCACACCAGCAATTTCCTTATATCATGGCATGCGTATGATGCCTAAAGATTTGAATGTGTTCTGTAGATTTTTAGGACTTTTAGAATTATGTGAAGCTTCTTGGATTGTTCACATATTAGGAGCCTGTACCTAAGGGACTATCTTGGACTTTCCCATGCCTCGCCAAGGACGTGATGTTTTGAAGAAACCACCTGCAGATAGCCTGAAGACAAAAGAGAGGAAGAGGGCCAAGCCCCATGTGGGCCCTTTCCGAGGGGCTGAGCTGAAGACCCCCAGGGGTGTGCCATTGGAAAACCTAGTGCCAGGGTTGGCTATAGATGTCAATATGTTAATTACTAATAAAACATATAAAAGGTGTAATCCCCTGGGGCAGGGCGTGCTCGTCCACGTACAAGATCTGAAGGTGTGGAAGCTTCCAATTAAAGGTAACTCTATCTTTCTCCATTAACTTTGTGCTGAGTGCCTATTTTCCAGAACATATGGCAACATGTAGATGGCAGGTATCATTTGAGGCTTATTTGAGCTAGAGGTCATATATTTTGTGGCACTTTGCCAATCTTCAGGCCTTGCTTAATACATTATCTTTCTATCCTACACTTTTTTTTCTTCATTGTAAAATTCATAGTACTTCTGCAGAACTACCTATGAGTGTGCAGCAGTCAAGTGGGCAGTGACAGATGTGGCAGCTGCAGGCTTTGCCCATAGAACTCACAGGTTTCAGACCTTTCCACAGAGTGATGCAATAGCAAAGTTCCCACAGGGCTGAGAATTGGGCTAACTGGTGATGGGACCTTGCCATATCAGCATAAATTTCCTTGGTGTTTAAATAGGTTTCTTCCAAACAAATATAAACCCTGGTATATGAGAGCTGGCTACAGTTTCAGTGGCTTGTTTTGCTTTAACTAATCAATGAGGGCTGTACTAAAATAAATTTGGGTTTAGCAAAACTCAAAGTCCATCCAAGAAACTGTTACCTGGGGTTTTTGTTTTGTTTTGTTTTTAAATCATCTTAATTAAGTAAATTTAAATTTACACCTGGTACAGACAAGCTATAGCTTCTATGTTTTATGTAAAGATAGCCAAGTTTCAGATCTTAAGGTTCTGACAATAGGATTGAAAATCTGATTTATGATTAAATTTTTACTAATATATCTATATCCAGCTGTTGAAAAATGCTGAAAACTTTTCCAGCCAAGGCCTTATGGATATCTTCATTCCATGGCTGCTTTTTTTAACCATACTTTTTTTTCCAAGATCCAGTATAATTCCACTTTTTAGCCAAAAACTCCAGTCTTATGCTATATAGACTGTCAGTTGATTCTTTGTCTTCCTGCTTTTCTGCAGCATGCCAACATGCTTGCTCTCTAGCTTTCCTTTGGAGAGCAACTTAATTGCATTTGAATGCTTGGTCCCTGGGCTGTTCTGTGGAGCCAGGTAGTTGATGATCAGGAAGCCAGATTTGGAGTCCAAGATTGCAGCTGGAAGCTGCTGCAACAGGCTAACCAAATAGGAGCTGTTGAAAAGGAGAGCAGCAGCAGAGGCTGATAAAGATGATCTGTAAAAAAACTGTCTTTAAATTCTCCCTCGTGGGAAGGGAAGTAAGTGCCAACTCTGTCGATCTGTAAAATCTTGTGGGACCCTAAGTCTACAGGGTTTACTATTATTTTTAATTAAAAATAAATTGTAGTTGCTTTTGGGGTCTGAGTGCTCCCCCTTACAAGAATGTATGTGTGGCTTCTTTGCAGTTCTCCATCAGTACTCCCACTGAAATCAGCTGGAAATCACAATTGAGATGGGTGGAAACAGAATCTGCACAAAGTTCAGCTGGCTTTTCAGCTGAAAGCTCACAAGGATTTTATCACTGGACAAAGATTCCTTCCTGTCTTATGCAGAACTTTCTGTTAACCATATAAGCAGTATTTTCCATGCTAGCTTATGTTCACAGAAATATTAGAACTGCTATACCTAATCAGACCAGTGGCCCATCTAGACTAGTATCCTTGGCTCCAGATGCCTCAGAAGAAGGTGCAAGAAAATTCATAATATTGTATCTCAGGGAAAGTATCTTCCTAATCTTTGGCAGATTCTGGATAGCTATTGCCCTAAGCATGAGTGTTTATATTCCTTATACATTTTTATCCTATCTAAGTGTCATCTATCATGTATGTTCTATTGTTTGAACTATTCTTTACAGGTTTAGGCATAAAGGTCACAATAGGACAGAGTTCATAAGTCACAGTAGATCAAAAGCCATAGCATGTCAAATGTTGTAATATAATTCATGCTCATGTATACAGCACATATATAAAGTGATAGCTCATGCTAAGGCATTGCCTCACATTGCTCTTACAGCCACAGCTCCCCTAAGAGTGTTATAATATGCTATTGACTTTCTTGTGGATTCATCGTGCTGTGAATTATTTCTGGCTAGTGGAATGCATGGAGTTACCTTTTGGGTATTACTTAAGCAGGCGTCTTGTGATTTTGCCAGAGATCTTTTTTGCAGGAGTCAAGGTGTGTATTGTTTCCCTAGATTTTTTTTTTTCCTTTTAAAGAAAAAAAAAAAGAAAAAGAAAGGGAAAGAAACTGAAGATTTACACTTTGGCTTAAAGATATATTGAGTATATGAAAATGGCTCTTTTTTTTTCCCCCTCTCGCATAAAAGAACTGATTCCGTGGTCTCAGCAGGAATATATATGTGAAGCCATGTTCAGTAAACCTTAGGTGCCACAACTTTTCTCTATTTCCTCTTAAACCAAAGAATAGACAACTGTCACATATTCTTTTGTTCTCAGGAGTCAATCTTTTTTATTTCCTAGATGCATTTACTCACTTCTTTTTTCCCCTCCCACTTTATTCTGTTCCTCTTGAAACAACAAAGAGATAAGGAATAAAACAAAAAGCACTGTAAATGATCCTCTTCCTAAGGACGCTTTACTCCTTCTAACTGTTTGACTTTTCACCCTTTGGGTGCTTAGTGGAAAATCCATTACTTACTTGCTGAGGAAAAAGCATTTAATGAATCACAAAATCATTCAATTATTCTTAAAAACACTTCACATCACACATCTTTTTCCAAGTAAAGTGTGCATTTTTCACATTTAAATGGTGCATAACTGCTTCATACAATGTGTCCCTAGAGTTAGAGACATTTTAACAGAAGGGTTCCAGGAGCATGCAGAGCATTTTGATATATATTAGTATTAAAAACCTTGCATTAAAGATGCAGAATTTCCTCTTCTCTCTTCACTGTCTTTCAACAATATTTGTGCTAAGTTGCCTTTCTGCTGTTGTCAAATGTCTAGCTTTGTACTGAGCTGAGAGCTGCATGCTTCGCTTATTTCAGCGTGCTGCAGTGCCACACGGTAAAAATGAAGTATATAGTAAAAGCTATTAGTTAATATGATGCAGCAAAGCATTCAGAATGGGTTTTGGGGATTTTTTTTTTTGTTTTTCTTTTTTAAATCAAAATTTATTTAGGAAGGGAAGAGACTTCCTCAGAAAAGTACATTATTTTCAGTTGTTTCTGAGCCTGATGCTGATCTCTCACCACCTTTTTCTCTGCTTTTATAAGAGAAGTGCTTTCTGCAGACTGCAGTAGCTGCCATTTCCTACACAACTTTTTCTTTTTAGTTTTCTTTTCCCTCTGAGATTGTTTCTTAATGGACTTAGATTGTAAAATGTTCTTTTCTGTATTTTATGAAAACGTGTGTGCTTTACCCAGCAGAATCAGGTGGCCAACTTGGTTTGTAAAATCAGCTTGAAGGCTGCACTTCTGCTGGGGCAAATGGGAATCAGTCTGTTTATTTGAATGCCAGTATATGAACTGTACAAGCTAAGGAGCTGCACTTGAATTTGTAAACTTTCCTGCACTTTTATATCCCTGTAATTTAAACAAGTAATTTTTTCCATAGCAGTATTTTTTTTTTTTTTAATTTAATAAGAAAGGAAGGTATTTATACAACAGCTTTAGGCTAACTTAGATATCTACTTAGGCACAGTTTTAAGAACTAAACCTAGGTGTTTGTACTTCCTTGTATAGCTGGCAGAGAGACAGAGGTGCCAGGGGGCTGTAGGCAAGGGGG
>VWZO01009208.1:534563-549191 GCA_013396975.1 Bucco capensis | reverse complement strand
GCAATTCAAAGCACCTAAATCAGATGCCTGAAGTAGACAGTGTGAATAACCCTTTAGATGACTGAAATTATTGGACCACATTAGAGAGAGAGGAAAAAAGTGAGGCTGGCATATGGTGAGTGTCCTACATATGGTATGTTGTTTATATGTGTTTTTTCCGCTAGCATTTCTCTTTCCTTTGTTGCTCCACCTCCTCCTGAGACCTCTCCTAAAGACAATGTTAATTCAGAAAATTCTGTGGTTGAAGGAAAGTTTTCGGCCCGACGCTGTTCTCGGGAGCACAGAAATGAGGCGAAACAAGTTAGCTCTCCTCTCCTCTGCCTCACTTAAACAGTGCTCTGTCTGTGCACAATTTTCTATTTCCTTTTATTTCTCTGGAGCCGATAAAGGTGTATGTGGGGTTAAAGTCACATTGCCCTAAACTTCACCATATTTCACCCCTCAAGACAGTGTTTTGTATCCATTCCAAGGCCAATACGTTTTGCAATCATTAGAAATGATAGGTGTCAATATGACAGACATGCGCTCTTCATGCTGAATTAATTCCTTTGGTCCAGTCAAATCCTGCTCTTGTCCAATGTAGCTTCAGGGGGAAGCTCCCTTGTGCTGCAAAAAACAGGCTCCACCTGGTTCTGATTAACTTTGCACTGGTTGGATCTGCCCAGTGATGGCGTAAGAAAATACGGAGCAGAGAAGCCTGCAATTGAAGCCATAGATTCATGACCTATAAAACTAAAAGGCTATTATGGTCATCTACTCAGTTTGCCCCCACCGACCCCACCCCACCCCCGTGTGAGGGGCACCAGAACTTTCCTGAATTACTTTTTTCTGTGTATGTTGTTTTAAATGGAGAAAAGCATTTGATCTTGATTTAAACTTCCAGTGTGTTTCTCCAATGACATCTTCCTTAGCACTGGCTTCTGTTATACCTTCGCCACTGGACTGAAAATTCTAGTGTTAACAAATTTCTTTTTCTCACATAGTTATTTATAAGCTGTGATCAAGGAGCCTTTTAAACATCTCTCTGATAACCTAAATCAGTTGAGCTCCTTTACTCTTCCCTTACAAGGAATGTTTTCCAATCCTTTGATCATTCTTATTGCTTTCCTCTGAACCTTTTCCAATTTTTCAATGATCTTACTTGAATTGTGGACACAGTGTGTCCACAAGGGACACGCATTTGTGACAAGGGCAAGGGTGACAGAACCACATTGTTATTTCTCTGATGATATGCCCGTGGTTTTTATCAGATTCATGTCTACCCTCTTGTACTCATAGCTCTTCCCAGCTGATTATCTGTTCTCCAAGCACTGTCAGACTGACTTCGGCCCTTCAGTAGGGTCTCTACCTGGTAGCAGTGACATACAGTCTTTGTTATTAGAGCAGTGTCTTATGTTTGTCTGGACCAAAATTTACAGTTTGTTTAACTGTGGCCAGCTTCCTGAGCAATCTGGGTTCCACAGCACTTGGCTCACTCTTTATTTACTATTTTTCCAATCACTTCAAATGCAAACTTTCTAAATGTGTTTTCTTACCATTGATAAAAGAGCCACAGATAGAAGAAAAAAAAAATCACAGGGCCATGCATTTGTGGGTCTCCATAAAATAAACACCACTGATTATTTTTCCCCACTTACTACATGCTTGAAACTGAGATTTGACTCTATTTAATAGGCATAATATTGATTTTAATAATTTTTTTCTTCATCAAAATATTATGATTAAAAACCAGAAGACTTTTCAATATTCCTCTGCATATTTAATACTACTAAAATTACATTTATCCTACCAAATATATACTATTATTAAAGGATATCTAGTTGGCTTTGGCAAGATAATTTTCCACAAACTTCTGATCTCACTGCTTTGATTAAAATGAACTAATACTCCTAGAAGCTATTCTTTATTTTGTTTGAGATCAATGTGAGGTTGAAATGTCTATAGACATTTAGGTCATCATATTTATTCTTTTAACTATTCATAAAAATTTTTGCATAGGTCTCTTGAACCTCCCTAGTTCTCCAAGACATACTAAAAATCCTCACTAACTGTGCAGACAGGTTCTCTGCCAAATGTATTAAAATACCTCCATGCAAATTATTCAGGTCTACTGATTTTAAAAATGTCTCATTTTATTAGCTGCTATTTAACGTTCTCCTGCACTACTACTGAAATAGAACTTCATCATAATCATCTGATATGAATTCATCGCTTGACTTTTTCCCAAAATATAGAAGAAAAGTATTTGAGAATGCCTTTTGAAAGTAAATGTTATTACAGAAAGTCCCAGTAATTTCCATTTAATAATGGAGCAAGGCAATTGTTAGGATTCTTTGTTCATAATATGATTTCAAAATGTCTTCATATTGTCCTTATCTCTATTTTCTCTTTGTGACCTTTGGCTTTCTTTAAAAATGTTCTATAATTCCCAGTGTCTAATTCACATTAATTGCTACATTTTCCCTGTTCCTCCCTTTTGTTTTATTTGTCAGGTGTTTTTAGTAGCTGCCTTCACATATGAAGTCATTTTATTATTTTCAACAGAAGTGTTGGAGGTTTTTCCCCTGATAGTGACTTTTTTGAGGTGTCCCTTACAGTATGTTTAGCAGATTAAAGTTGTCAGTCATTTTTTCTTTAAAACTTTCTCCAAATAACTGGTTCACACTCACTGTCAGGTTTTAATAGCTGAGTGTGTTATATCAACTGCTTCAAATATTGGATTTTAATTCATTTGCTCATAACAAATATAATCAATGTGTAGCTACGTGCACTTAAGCAATTAATTTTTAATTCTCTGATTCCTCTGTCACACTGAAGTCTAGTAGAGAATTCCTCTGTGTTTGGTGCAGTTAAGGAAGTTGTCACTTTTTATTGGTTTAGGGTAGCTGATGTTTTATTATGGACGCTTTGAGGTTACCAGCTTATATTAATGGTGTTCCATACCCTGTAAGCATTTTTTCCATGTTAAGGTATTTTATTACCTGTATGGAAGAAATACAGTCTTTTGAAATTATTATTTAAATATGACAACAGTAAGAATCTTTCAAACAAGCCATAAAATATGAGATATGAAATGTCAGTCTGATGCAACTACAATGTGAATTATTGCTTCATAATAAGAGTGTGGTTTTAAAAATATTGACACAGTTACTGAGAGGTGTGAAAGACTTAAAGTACAGAAGCTGGTTGGGATTTTTGGTAGGAGTAAAGTGTGAACCTGGATTCACAGTGTTCTTTCCTAGCCTCTGTTTATTTACAGTATGCTATCCATTGCTCACTTCAATGCTCGAAGCAGAAATATGTAACATAGCCGAAAATGCGGCTACAATTAGAACAAATTACAACATTCTGTAAATCGTGTCTGAAATTCCAGCCTCTTTGAAGTCAGGACTGCTCAAACTGTTAGACTCCCAGCAGTTTTCTTCACAAAACACTGTTCCATATTATAATGATTTTACTTGCCACTAGCTTCATGGTAAAGTTCGCTAACTGGACCATAACTCCCAATTACCTCACTCGGATTTAATCCCATTCTTTAAGAGCGTGAAGCCTATTAAAAATGGTATTAAATAAGAATGCTTTCAGGGATTGCATCTCCTATTTCTTGCTACATGATTCCCTAGAGGCATTTTTAAAGAGGATCTCTGCATTTCTATTTGTGTCACAGGCAAACTACTCTTAATGACAGACACAATCGGAATATCTACGCTATACTTTTCTAATTTTAGGTATAGTTGCCTTAAAATGATCTAATTTAATTTCTTTTACCCTTTATATTGCCTATTTAGATGAAAAGCTCTCCTGTACAGTGCACAGCACCTAACACAAAAGGGCAAAGATCTCTGTATTAAAATCTCCTATTAAAATAGTACCGATAATTCAACTGGTCACCATCTAAAAGTAATTGGTGTGGTTATAAGTATTTTAGCAGTAAGCAGTTTTATGCCAATACCTTATAAATGTATAATATTGACTTAGGTATATGACAGTTCAGAAAGGAAACACCAAATATGTTTGGAAAATACAACCAATATTAAATGGATTAACAATAGATTTGGCTTCAATACAATAAATCCAGAGAGACACTGCAAGCACAGGAACTAGCTACATTTTCTACACAGATGTATTTCCTAGTATTTAATGTACATAAAACACATGAATTGAATCTGTTATTGGTATTTTATATCATGAGGAGAGTCACGAAAATATCCATATAACCGTGCATGAGTATAATGCTAAATATGAGAAAACAGCATATTGTGCCAATCAGACAAATATTCACTCTAAAATGGTTATTAGGGCATATTCACATGAGCAGGGACACTTGTTTGATTTGGGAGAGGCCAACATTGTCTTGTCCCAGTAACTTATACACCCTATCACCAGTACAAGATAGTCCTTGAGGGTACATATCTAGGAAACTGGACTTTCTCTGCTCATACTCTTTCTGATCAGAGTTGTCTTTTTCTGGCAGCTTCTGCCAGCAATCAGATTCACTGGAAACATTAAAGACAAAATGACTGCTGAACAAGCGGAGTGTTATCTTTCTTCTTGCTCTGTTTGCCCATGTGCACAATGAAAGGAAGCTGGCGGAGGTCCTGGTCCAGGAAAGGAATTAGGGGCTTTATCATCAGACAATAAGTTGAGCAAATTACAGATCACAAAGTACTTCTCTTCAGAGCACTGCTAAAGGACTCGTGGCTGAACTCGATGCACACAAGCAATGCACACAAGGGAAGCTGTAAAGATGAGGAGCCAGAAAATGAGGGATGCTTGTGCAATGTCTGCTGTTGAGTAGTGGGCAGAGAACACAGGAAATAAAACAAAATTCTAGAGCCCTGAAGTCCTGGTCATTTTAATTAGTTTCAAAAGGTGTGATAATCCATCTTACTTTTTACTCCAAAGCCTTTGGTTGTTCACATAATAATCTTCCACAGGAGAGCATCTTTGATGAAAGATTATGGTAATATGCATGAATTATCAAATACATATAATGAAGCTGGCAACTAAGAAGAGGACTATTTGTTTAATAGTGGTTCCATTTGATATAAATAAAGGAAAATAGATTTTAAAAGCAAGGAGTTAAAAAACAAAAAGACTTCTAAGACCAGTAAAATAAAATCTTTCTGCCCTTAGTTGTCTGTTATCACACAGTCCTTCAGATTCTGATTCACAGGATACAGGGGAGAGAGGTTTTAATATTTTATCCTGTAAAATTAAAGATCATAAAGCAGAACATTGACATGGTGACTGAACCCCTTTGAGCTTTTGAGCAGGTCTTTGGAAACTTGGAAGGACTCCAGATTTTTGCTAACTCTTTGTTTTCAATCCAAAATAATCTGGAAATAATACCTGTAATAGGAACGACATTAATGTATACCTGTAATGAAGACACAAACTGGTGGAAATACGTCAGCTTAGTCCCTTCTACTGGCAATACAAACTTCACCTTAGCATGCTCATCTAATGCAATTTCTTTTCTAATGCTAAACAGTTTGAGTTTCATTTAAATTGATGCACACACAGGAAGAGAACTGAAAGAAATCAAGCAGAAATCTAATGCACCAAAAATCTTTGTGGGTAAACAATTCCCCAAATAATTCCTCAACCTGTAAACACCTCAATAAGGTATCTAAAGAAAATTATTTGGAGTTCTTATAGACTCAGTACCTCCGAAGATGCTGCAAAGCTGGTCTACTGACACAGGTTAACTAGTTGCATAAGGAATTGGGGAATCCTGAGCACTGCTCAGTTTTCTGGAGTAAAAGGCTGTCTTCTTTTTCCCTACCCATTGCCTAAGGATCAAATTTTCCATACAAATTGGCACGATGTGGTAGATTTTCCCCTCTGCTATTCCATATCCCTGCTATTCTGTGCATGGGGAACTGCCACTAACGCCAAAGGGATGCTTGGCTCATTGTGCTCTCCTGGTAGCTACTTCAGAAATACTGTTAGATCAAATAGCAAGGGACAGCAGCGTTTCAGTCGTGATCCATCAGGCGGATCTGAGAGGAGCCGTTTGCCCCGGGAGAGGATAGACTTTCGAGACATATGGTGCTAGAATGGGGGGGTGGGGATTTTTCAATTCCAATCCACCCATTCCGGATGAGAGGGACTGAGCTAATACCCTCGTGTATGGTGCAGTGCATCTAGCTACGGAAGTAGCGTTAGGATGGAATTTATGGACTCTCTAAATTGTTTGCCAGGAAATGTTTACTAGCTATGCGCAATAAATGACTGTGAAAGCATATTCCTGTCTTTAATATGATACGGTTATTTCCTTATATTTGGGTCATACTGTTATAATACCAATAAAGGAAACTTAAAAAAAAAAAAGACAAAACAAACAAGCAATGTATGTTTGTATTTATGGAACTTAATTTGGGAAAGTCTGATTGACTACAAATTGTACAGGGTAAACTTATTACACGCACTCCTGGACACACACGGTGCCTGCATATTAGAAATTAAATATATGACTTAGCTTTAGAGCAAAATATTCTCATTATCAGGTCAAGGTATGTTTTTTAAAAAAGCCTCATTACCACAGCTGCAGGAGGTCATACATAATGAAATTACTGTACTTGTATAGGGGAAGACTACCTACTTGCTTTCCAAAATAGGTACAGAGCTTGGCAATTCAGAAATTAAACAGGCAGTTTGGAATCGCAGGCTGAAATCTTGAAATTTTGCTTTATGATGTGACCTTTTCTTCCATACAGCTCACTGTAGAACCAGGGACTACTGTACAGTTTTATAGGGTGTGTTAGATTAGATGCATTCCCAAACATTTTACTCTGCTAGGAAGCTAAGTTGGAACTTTGTCTGGTAATCTGTGCAGAGAGCATTTTCTGCTCCTTCATTTGCTTTAATGCGAGGCTTTCTATTTTTGTGTAATACATCTAAGAACTCTTGCTTATTATTAAAAGAAAGCAGGCACTAACCTAATTTGTTTTAATCATATATTAAGGATTTGCGCCTGGAGGTATGTTGGTATTTTTGCATGGTTGAACACC
This sequence comes from Bucco capensis, assembly GCA_013396975.1. Taxonomy (NCBI): domain Eukaryota; kingdom Metazoa; phylum Chordata; class Aves; order Piciformes; family Bucconidae; genus Bucco; species Bucco capensis. Next base: position 542,175 of record VWZO01009208.1, on the reverse strand, counting down.
CTCTTTTAGTGTATGCATGTGTGTATTTAAACATCCATATGCTGTGCATGATAGGATTTTTAAAGTTTAGTAAACAAATCTTTGTAGCAATGCGGTTTCTCTGCTTCTACTTGTATATTCTGCAAATAAGGCTAACTACAAGAGACAAGCATATTTTCTCCCTTGCTTTTCTCCCCTTATAACCGAGGCGACTAACTGAAAAAAAAATGAATGAAAGAAAATGTAAAATTAGACATCTTAACTTCTACAACAGATAACTGAACAATCTGAGTGCAATAAAAATTTGAAAATGCATTGGTAAAATATTTTACCCATCAGTTCTCTTTTATACATATTTGCTTCAAAATGCAATTTTCAGTAGATTTTATTATGGTAACCATGAGGAACAGTATTCATGTTTAGCTCCACTTAAAAAAATTGGTATTACAGTCTAACAATGAAGTTAATCCTGTGAGGTCAATGGGGAAAAGACAAGACTCAGCAGTTCTCAAGGTCAAGTCTGCAGACAGTTCATGTTGTGGAACATTTAAGGGATGAATTGTTTCTTTAAAATTTTGTCAGTCTCTACCAGGCTGATCACACTAGTAAAACTATATGAAGAATACACTCTTTGTATCACTACTAGAGGTAAAATGCAGTGATAAGAAAGAGGCTCTACAAATACCTTGGTGACAGCAAAACTTGTTTATACAAGTGGCAATTTGTATGTTTGGATGCACTATGAATGCATGATTCATACCATGGGATATTAGTTTTCCTTCAAACTTCATTGTTTCAAATGGAAGAGCTTTAGGTAAGATTTTAAAATACATATTGTAAATATCTATCTCAGATTAATCCTACTACCTATAAGCAATGACATGAAACCTCCAAAATGCTTCCAAGGTACTTGACCTGGAGAGTATCTGCTTTATTAGTTTGAATCGGAGTTGTATTTGGTATCACAAAGGAACAGGCATGGCTTCCAGTGTAACATAGCCAAGAAGCTGACATGTCTCATGCCTTTCTCTTCCATTAGAGACATGCTATGCCTCCAGATGCTGCAGTCTGGATTTAGGGGCATATACTGCTCTTGCACAAATAAGAGTTGCATATGTTACGAGTTAATTCCATTTTGTTGTGTTCTTTTGCACATGGCGTTTTGAAACAGTTAAATGGAAAATATTTTTAGTTTACCATCTTGTATGGAAATACATTTGGATTATTAAATAAAATCTGAATCCCTAAGTGATACGTTCTACAGCTCAGATGCACAAATGTGTAAAGTTCATGGACAAAATGCCTAGGAGGGAAGTGCAGAAAACCAGACAGTGTCCCCGCGTGCTGTATTTTGCATTTGTGTCTCAGTCAGCTGGAAAGTATGCAAATAATATTACCTTTTCTTTGCTGTACAGCTGAGCTTCACCAAGCCCACGGTGCTAGGCACTTTTCACTTGGTAAAGAAGGGGCAGGAATAAATGAGCTTCACAGTTTTGTCGTGGGCATCTATCTTACATGAAATATATGAGATAGGCATTGATGAAGAGGACAGTGGCTCCTGAGAGGGATTCAGTGTGCCAAAATCCAATACATATACTTAGATGTGTGCAAATGCCTCAAATTCCATACTGGAATGGTTTATTGAACTCATCCTGACACCTATCTGCATTCTATCAAAGGACATGGAAGTGTGGTGTCTAATAAAGCGTAACAGATACAAATGTCTGGGAAAGGTTCATCTCAAGAAGTAGTATAATATAGTCACAGCTCATCAACAAATCTGCATTCTGTTTTGGGGAAATAAGTTTATGTAAATGTGGTTTTGGAAGGTGTCAGTCTCCTTACCGTATGGTACTTGGACATTTCTTCAAGGTAGTTAAGAATTTGCCTATTTTTTTTAACGTCAGTGGTGTCATTGATGCCAGTAAACTTAAAATAGTTTCTCAATCAGAGTCTTTGAGATAGATACAATTTTGTCTTTTGATGAGGTCTGCAAATTAAGCTCTGCTTGACATTTATGGGAAATCTAGCTTGCTTTTTTTTTTTTCTCATTCTTTCACAAGTCATACTATCTGCTTCTAAAAAACCCAGTTTAATCTAAAATGATCATTTCAAGCAACTGTTACTTTGTATTTAATTTCTCCTATCTGTTATAGGATAGCATTTTCTTATATTAAGCTCTGGGGAACATGATGCAGCTATGCGTAAAAAAAATCCCTACATGCAATTTTTAGCTCTCTGTTTCCTACAGCTATTATTAATTAAGGTTCCAATCCTGCAAATGCTTCTAGTCAAGCACATTGCCATGAACGCAAACAGGACTCTCTAAAACTCAGGAGTACTCCCACGTGAAACTGGTGAAATGAATAGAGCCTGAGTTCTTCAGGGCAGGGAATCTCTTAGTGTTCTGAACACTGGCTAGTTAGGGGTTTCTGCTCCAAGTCCAGAGCTCATCACACTATAAATCATAAGCAAAAACACCTGCAAAGTAAGTGACATAATCCCAGCAGCTATTAAAACCTAGTTATTCTGTAGTTATTTATTCCTGTTGCATATGTGTCTTTTTCTCCCTACAGAGCAGGGAAAATTAGAAATGGCTAATTAGAAATGACAAGGAATACACACTGTGAGTAGTATTTTACTCATTAATGCGTGAAAGAGGTGATGAAGATTAGTGGCTTATCACTCTCCTAACTTCCCCTGATGGAGGCAGAATTATGAAATATGCCCCCTGCTGCTGGTCCTGCAAGGGCTTGGAAATGTCAGTTAGGGGATAATAAATATTCCAGGTAATGGCAGGATTTTTTTCCTTATTTTGGCCTTTGTCATGCAAGCATACTGCAAATTTACCCAGCAAATGGGTATAAGTCATAGCATAAAATATTTAATGCACAAAGATTTGAATTATCATTCTGGGTGACTAAAGCTTGAAGTAGAATCAGCAAAATATTAACTGTGCAGCACAGTAAGGAGCAAGTACTATTAAAAATACAGAGTGCTGAAAATAAACACTGCCTTTCTTCCATGCACAACTCTGAATTTTCAGTGGAAGCCATGGAAAACAAAATATCTTTCAAAAATCCCTTACAGATCAAAATCCACAATGCAAGTTATATCTAATAATACAATGAATATGCAAAAATACAAGCCTTTTTTTCCCCTCTGTGATTAGTAATTTTAATAGGAGAATGGACCGAATGTAGTGTCTAACTGTCAGGATCTGGAGAAAACAAAATGGAAAACATTTTTCAGGCATCATTGACTTGCCTGCACATGTACTTTGAATACATTTCTAAATAGAAATGATACAGATGATTAAAGTAACCTATGAGGCTTGTCATAACTGGATTTTAGTTCAGTTTTCTTAAGTGGCGATAATACTAGAAAGAACGAAACAATTGTTAAGTTGCAATATAATATGCAGATTGGGAAACAAATTGTATTGTGCAAGATGGTTCCATTTGCAAATAAATTATGTATTTAGAACAAACACACACCAAAGTTTTGAAGATAACTTGTTCTGGGGCTTTCGAGTAACTAACGTGGAATGCAAATTTCTTATAACTTAAACTCTAAAAGCATTCCTCAAACATCATGGTTCAGGTGTGAAGCCTCAAGTACATTAACCATTTCAATATTTCATCGCTTTATTTAAATTAAATAGGAAGCATAAGATATTTTACTGGTGAGAGTGGGCTGGCAATTCAAATAACTTTTAATGATGTAATGCAAACTTGTAAATCATTTTCAGTGAGGGCCTCATAGTTCAGCACAACTTTTATGTAATACGCTAAATTGCTGGCATAGCTTTAAAATTTGTAATACTTGGAGATCCTGAAAATTAGAACAGAATCCATATGTAGACAGGAGAGGTAGCTGAAAATATGGATTCAAAGTTAAAGGTTTTATAGATACGTTGCAGTCTTTAAAGCAAAAATTATGTCTGATAAGTGTTAAACCATGGCACATGTAAACGTTAAAAAGAGTGAAATGGAAGTACACCACAGAAATGCAATGCTAAATTTATGTGATATGCATCATGGTACTGTAATTTCTCACCAAAAAATGTTTTTATGGTGAAGTACAGTGAAGATACAGGTATACTGCAGGTTTATGAATGGTAAATGTGATCATTTCATTCTTAACTAGCCAAGGATTCGTTATTTTTGAGAAGTCAGTCAACAAATTATTCATTTTCTGTGCAAGGATTTTCAGTTAAGTCATTCAAGCACCTCTGAAATGATGCATACTCCCCAGGCTTTATTACTGCTTATAGCTGTAGGTTTCCATTTCAGCACAGGTATCAAGAGAAACAAATTATATTGCTTCTATGGGAGTTAAACAGGCAAAATTTAGGAAAAAAAGAAAAGACTTGAAATAAACATACATCTGTTGTGAATCTGGATTGACTCTAAAGTTAAATAATGATGCCTGCCTTCACCAAATTGCCATGGAAAAATACGAACTGATCATAATTACAGTACAATAAAACCTCATCCTCTAGCTTCGGTAGGCTCTTGAGTACAATAAAATCTTTGGCTAAAATAAACTGAATTCATATTTGTAAGCTTTCTCTTTGACAGTAAGGAGAATATTCTTAAATGGCATAAACTGCCATCTTTTTGCTGACTTCAACAAAGCTATGACAACTTTTACCACTCAAATAGTGATCCCCAAGTATGACTATCTGTCTGGTATTACTGTAATGTGCATATTGCAAATATGCAAACCACACACTAGAAAGAACTGTTCAAGAATCCTACTTACATTCTGATAAGTGCTCAGGAAGATGCTTCTTTCAGCTTCCAAGGTAAAAACATAAGCAAGACTACAAAAGTCCTGAAGAGGAGGAATTGTACACTGGTTCATTCAGATCAATTTTATATGATCTCTTTTCCCATAAATCGTAAGCTAAAAAACCAGCAGCCACCGCCAACCCCCCCAAAACACAAGCGAATGCAAGTATTAGCCCATACATGAAAACATAAATGATGTTCCAAACTGTGTTGGCTCCAGATGTTTTTATGAGTTAAACAGTTTACTGTTTTCATGTATTTAAAACATTCTAATTTTACACTTGATGTTATAAGCTTTGGGCAAACTTGCTGGCATTGATTTAAGTTATGCTTTTGTACCACATGCAGGTCAAATGCACATTCTGAGAAGGTACAACATGAACAAGAATTCAGTCATTAATATTGAGAGGTAATAACTTCTTATACTTTCTTCAGTAATTATTTTACTGAGAAGCTTTGCACTGAAGCTTTAAGTGAAAAGCCACCAATTTTTACAAGGGATGGTATCATATCGCTGTCCTTATTTGACAACTCTGCACAGAAGCTTTTTGAATCATTGCAGTAAGCATTTGAAGTTATTTGCCTCAACATTAGTTGCCTATGTTTGCATTCTCCTTACATAGTTTAAAATGAAAGCATAAAGCTCTATAGAGATTTGTATTTCCAGTTCTCATGTGCTTCAAACCTTGTATTAAAGAAGTAGTAAGAACACTTGATGCAGGATTTGTGTACTTATTAGGGGACTCAGGAGCGGGAGGAAACATAGTTCCGAATATTCAGATTTGGTTAGGATGCTAATGGCACTTAGCTGTGCTATCATAACTTCGCTATTGCTTGCTTCTTTTTTTCTCCTCTTCACCTTTTGGAGCGTCTCCCACCTCTCCCTAAAAAGTGCTATTTGGCTCCATCTCTTTATTTCTCTTGGAAACGTAATCTTTCTCCCTCCCCCTTGCACTCTCACTTTCTTCACTGTGATTCATTTCACTTTTTTCTCTTTTTTTTAAATCTTGTGCGAGAAATCCTGTGCGGGCATCCCCTAGAATTAAAAAAGGAGGGGGGGGGAACCAACCAACAACAAAAAAGGCGGCATTTTTATCCTGGCTTCAGTTTGGGACTTCCCCAGCCCCTCCGCAGCTGTGGTGGTGTCAGGACTTCAACGGCGGCAGCCCTTGCAGGGGGCTCCTGGCATTCCTGACCCCCCCGGCCCCAGTCCCGGTGCCGGCCCTCACGACAGCATTTCGCCCCNCCCGCCCCCCGGCCCCGCAGCAGCCCCCGGGGCCGCCACCAACGCGGAGATGGGCCAGGGCCGGCGGGGCCGCTGCGGGCGCGACGCACCGCACCGGTAACTGCTACAATGCTTCGTGGCACTGCCTGCTCTGAGGGGACAGCAGCACCACCCCCGTGCTCTCAGCCCGGCGGGTTAGGCAAAGCCAAGGGGGGTCCAGCCCTTGAGTCTTCTTTGTACTCCTCTCTTTTAATATTAGAGCACATATTGAAACGATAAACACAGTGAAAAGCACGAAATATTTCATCAGTGTTGTAACTGTATATTTCCTTTATTCTGAAGAAATATCAAGTTTTGAACGGTGCACAGAGGCAGCAACTTCTGCTTCGGACGCCACTCGCTCTCCTTAAAGACTGCATCGTTACCGTTAAATCTACAGACAATTTTAAAAAAGCATTAGATGTCAGAAAAGGGGGGAAAATCTTACCGTCGAAAGACTGCTGCAGGTTCCAGCTCAGTCTGAAACTGCAGGGAAAAGTGGAGCAGCTGCTGAACAAAAGTTTTAGATTTTTTTTTTTTTTTTAGAAAGTCTGCAAAACTAATTTCCCACAAAATAGGACTCAATTTCCGTTTAAGAAACTAGCTCTTGCAAATCTCATACAATTCCTGATTTTTTTCCAATAGCAGTTGAAATTCATTTTATCTTTCACACATGGACCCAAGAATTTAAAGACTTAAATTGCAGGAGACTAATGGTTTTCTTCTTTTTTTTTTTTTTATTTTGATTCAGGGCTGGACGAGGAAGGTACAGCGAGGAAGAAGGGCTAAGAAACAAAACATTTACTCACTGGACACCTCTACGGTCAGTGATCAATAAATGAGTTACACTAATTTAAACCAGTTAACAGCTGCCTTCATGGCTACTGTTAAATTCCACTACACGCATGTTAAAAAAGGGGGGAAAAACGCAAGCATAGAGGTTGCCCCTTTTGAGCCAGTGAAGGCCACAACGAAGAAAATGAAGATACAGGGAATAAAAATTATGCCAGTTTTTGTTTGGTAGAGGCAAGGGACAAGAAGGGAAACTTGTCCTTCTCCCGTCAGATCTTATCGCCTGCTGAGCGCCAGTAGCTTCGCTGCGGAACCAGCCAACCCCCAGATACTGGAGGACTCGGGGTGCTGGGTGCGAGTGAGTGCCCCGCGGCCGCACCGCGCTCCTAGCCATGGAGGGTAGCCCTGGTCCCGGCCCCGACCCGCACAATACCGCATCCGCCGCCTGCGCGCTGGGCCGCGCTGTTCCCTCCCACCTGGGCACGCAGGTGAGGCACTCCCCAGTGCCTTCCAACCTCCAAGGAGAAAGAGGCAGTGGTAGTCCCGCACCTCTCCCCCAACCCCCGAGGAAACCCCGCGGGCTTCGTTTCATGTCTTTACTGCGCTCTCCTACCCGCTTTAAGGCGGGCGGCGGCACCCCGAGCGGCCCCGGCAGCCCCGACGGGGCGGTGATGGCCTTGCGGGAGCACCGCCGCCCCCCGCCCGATCCCCCACCTCCCGCCGATCCCCCCTGGGGAGGGGCGCGGGCGTCCTGGCTGGCCCCGGGGCAGCCCCGCCGGGG
>VWZO01009208.1:297598-534498 GCA_013396975.1 Bucco capensis | reverse complement strand
GGGCGCGGGGACGGCGCTGGCGTTTTGGAGGGAGTTTGCATGTGGTCAGTGCTGTGTTGCTAAGCCAGCCCCCAGCTCACATTACACACTACTGTATTTATAACCTCTCGGAGCTGTTTCCCCCTTCGAGCAGTTCTCTGGGACCACCTTCTATTGGCTTCAACCTCTCCCACTTCTTGACATCTGAGCAGCTCTTGAGAAAGGCTCATCTAGGTCCGAGTGTTTATGCAGCGGAGACTGGCCACTAGGGCTAAAGACCTGGATTATTTGAGCTCAGCTGCCGGCTGCAAAGGCTGTCGTTGCCGTTCTGGAAAAAAAAAAAAATCCCAACCCTGATCTGTTTACAGTGAAAGTTGACAAAGGGTGGTGAAGTTGGATCTTTCCTAAACTCTCCTGCCTGGAACCTGAGACTTGCATGCCATGGATCACACACTCTTTGGCTGCCTGCGCAGCCCCCATGCCACCGCGCAAAGCTTGCACCCCTTCTCCCAGTCTTCTCTTGCCCTGCATGGAAGATCTGACCACATGTCCTACCCTGATCTGTCTTCTTCTTCTTCCTCTTGCATAATAGCGGGATACCCCAACGAGGAGGGCATGTTTGCCAGCCAGCATCATAGGGGGCACCACCACCATCACCATCACCACCACCATCACCACCAGCAACAGCAGCACCAGGCTTTGCAGACGAACTGGCACATTCCTCAGATGTCGTCTCCTCCCGCCGCGGCTAGGCACAGCCTCTGCCTTCAGCCCGACTCAGGAGGACCCCCGGAGCTGGGCAGCAGTCCCCCCGTCCTGTGTTCAAACTCTTCCAGCCTGGGCACTAACACCCCCACGGGGGCAGCGTGTGCGCCAGGGGACTATGGCAGGCAGGCTCTGTCCCCGGTGGAAACAGAGAAGAGGTCCGGCAAAAGGAAAAGCGACAGCTCAGGTAACGGATAACGCTGTCCCCTGCGGGGCGGGACCCCCGGGCGGAGGGTGATGAAGGGGGGGGGGGAATCGGCGCTGCCGGGCCGCGGGTCCGCCGGCTGGACTCGGCCAGGTTCGACTGGGCTCGGCCAGGCTCGGCTGGGTTCGGCTGGCCCCGGCCCGGCCCGGTGCTCTCACCGCCCACGGACACCGGACTACCGGGTTGCTCCTTCCCTCAGACGCGCCCTCGGGAAGTCCATCACTAAAGCCAGCTTTATCAGGGCTTCGGGAGGGGAAAGAACGAGGAAAAATCCAGCACGTGAGAGGGCGTAAAATCAAGGTGATGATTTTGTGTGTATGTGTATGTGTGTGTGGGGAGAGTTTCCTACAGCCACGGAGAGAACGTGTGTAGTTTTGGTGAGGATTTCGGCGTGTGGTCCGCGCTCCCTCCCCCGGTCCGACACGCCACCTCTGCTTCAAAATTCGGAATATTGCGCGCTCCTGCTCCTCCGCCGCGGAGCTGACTACGGCTCCGAGGGGACTGCACATGCCTGCGAACTCTGCCTGGGCAGTGGGAACTGGGGAAAGGAGCTGGTGTCCTGCAGCCCTGTAGGGTCTGAGTGCGCCTGTATCAAATCCTCAGCGTGGAAGAGGCGAGATTCCCATTTTGTAAAGGATGCCGATGAATGGGAGCTTTAGAAGCTGCTCCACTTCAGTTTGCTTGTGGCGAGGGTGGAGGGAAGGAAGGAGCTGTCTGACTTTAAAATCACTGCAGTTCTTAGAGTCGAGCATAAACCCAGGTAGACCCGCAGTTATTCCAGGGTGATAATATGGCATCACTGAGCATGCAAAAAAAAACAACCTTGACATAATCTGCAGTTTTTACAACAGCAAAGCCTGTCAAAGCTTCACTCTGACAAAAGCCACTCGGCGAAGGCAGCGGGACTGATAGCACTTCCGTTAGGGCACACATAAACTGGGGGGGTTCATCAAAAATATACTGAGAGAGGCAGGAGGCACTTGAAAAACAGAGGGCTCCACAGTTTGAAAACTCAAGGACAGGCGTAGCAAATTGTTTGTTATCAAAGAAGAGAAAGCGAAAGGCTTTCCCAAATGTTTATGAAGTTCACAACTGAAACTGTGACCTTTTCGCTCAAAATGTTGTGAGCTTGGTAAAGTGGCAAGCAACAGAAACTATTTTTAAAAAATCCCAACTCTCAAGGATACCATCATTTTCTTCGTTGTCTGTTACGTTAAGAAACCTTTATAGTGATTCAGCACGAGTGTAACTGAATTTTGTCTTATGTAGCCGGTACACAGGCTGAAGACTCTTCCACGAGTAGAAGGCGTCTTTAGTTAAAACACTGGTGGCAAATAATGTTGTTGCATCTTCATTACATTTTATGAGATAAAAGGAATTACTTAATTTCATGAGGTATATGAGCAGTACTAAGATTTGAGTCCTCATTACTGGATGCCTGTTGTTGTAAGGATTTGTTGTGTTTGTCAGTCTATTTAAAGCTGAAGGAAAAAAGGAAATGGGTCTCTTTCAGAGAAGTGTCTGTATTGCTTTCTGTTTATTTCATTTTGCAATGCAAACCAGAAAAAACACATCAGTGGGGAATGTCCCAAACCTTACTCTGAAGTGACTGGAGTCTTCCACTGGATATAGTGGACAAGGATTCAAGCCTTTAGCCATGGTTACACTTATCTTGCGCTGCACGCTGAGCCTCAGTTTCTGAGACTTTCCGAAGATCAAGGCAGGTAAATATTTCCTTCTCCCTTTCCCTAAGAAAAAAAAAATACTATGGCCGTTAACACAGTAGTAAAACTCTCAAACTGAAAATAGGCATCTTTTGACAACAACTGGGTAGCTGCTGTGTCTTTGGTTTTTCTTCAGGAAAAGCTGAGTTTTGGACTGAACATTTAACCCCACCCCTTTATTAATCCTGAACTGTGGTGCTAGATATTTAATGCCCTTCTATTGTATGGCAGCAAGAACTACTTTTAAGTTGATGCATTTCTATATTTGTCACCCATAATTGCCCCTCATTTGATTAGAATCATCCCGTTTATTTCTCATTAATCTGTTCTTTTTTTTTTTTTTTTAAAACAAATTACTATGCCTGGAAGAATTTAATCCACGCCTTTCCTACTTTTTGGAGACATACTCATCCCACTTGGAACTACTTCAATAGGCGTTTGTATAAAATCCTAATAGTAAATAACTAAGAAGTGGAGAGAGACTGTTTAAGTTTCAGTGCCAGCATTCTGAGACAATTATTAATGCTCTTGCTTATTTACAGATCTATTTCCTTCTCTTAAGCATATCACTTAAAGCCACAGAATGTTCAGTGTTTTCTTGAGCAGAGAATCTGTTCCATGTTTCAGAGCTGAATTAACCTTAGGCTACTCCTTTCTTGCACTATGGCTCTGCTTTTATTTCTGAATAATTGAGATTGGGAATGTTGATTCATGAAGCTGAGTTTACAGATAGTTTAAAAAAAGTAAAATGTGAACATTCCTTATATCATTTGTCTCCTTAAACTAGTAACTGTTGCGTAGTCATACAGATACTCTGAAAATTTACCAGCAGAGATGCCCCATTTTATTATCTGTTACGATGGCAGGAGTGTAATTTCTTGAAATTATAAACAAAAAACCAAGGGGTGAGCAAAATTTTGGATGAGGGACTCTGTTTTGGTCCCTGTGCTTGCTGTTTTTCCCTGGAATGCACATATTGCAGGGAATGAAAGGATAGGAGTATTTTGCGCTATGCTCTGTTATACTACTTTTGTTTGGGATAAAGCAAGGTGAAATGTGCTTTCCTATTAGTTTTATATACTGCTTGACTTACAGTTTTCTTTTGCCCTAACCCAGGTTTTAAGCTGTTTGAGAAGTTCCCTTTGAAGATACTGAATAGGCTGCTACAAAACAGGGTGAAATTGTCAACTGTTCTTGTTGTAAAGGACTGGGGAAATACTGCTTTACTTAAGTCATCGAGCCCTGCATGCTGCAGCTGTCAGTGTCTCCAGGTTTTGTAGTAGCTCTCTATCTTCAGAACATTCCTTTCAACCTGCGTAGGCCCAGAAGTGGATCAGTAAACGAGCCTGTGAGCTGAGGAGTGATGCACACAAATCTTGAGATGTTAATGTTTTGCAGTGAGTAATGGCATCTGCGTCCTTGCCTTTGTAACTTAGCTCTGCCTGTGTCAAGGATGTAGGAGTAGAAAGATGATACTAAATTTGAGGATAGGTTACAAATAAAATTGCTTATTTTAAAGTGGACTAATGGTCAGAATTATCTGACCTCTAATGAGGTGCGGATGAAAACCATGCTGAGTGTATAAAAAACATGTTCTTGGAGTGCTTTGTTGCTTTGTGGTACGAGTTGTTCTATATGGAATATTTTGGATTTTTCTAATGCCTCCCCTTCTCATTAGTTGCCTGTGACTTTTGAGGCCATTTTATTTCCATTTTTTATAGAGCAGGTTTTGAGTCTCAGACAATATAGAACACACAAAATGCAAAATTACTACTGTGATTGTCTAAGATAGCTTACTTAGGTCCAGGTTTCCTTAAAAGTTCAGTCAGGACAAAAGCATATTAATGCCTATATAGAAAGTGTAATCTAGGTTTACTGAGAAATACAAAAAGAAAGTGAATCTGGTAGTCTTAAGGAAGCCAAAAATGCTATGGTGAAAATATCTCTACTATGCTGAAAAGACCAGGGGGAGGCTGAGTACTGTTGAAGGGAGTTCTAAGCACCACAGCTATTCAAGCATTTAATTGCAATAGATAAATATATGTTATAAGTAAATTTGATTCCAGTTAAAGTCTAATATGATTAAACACGTGTCCCCAGGCATGAGAAGCTGTTTTTTTTTTCTGTTTTTTTTTTTTTTTAAGTTTGACATGGAGAAATGTTCTTATATGGCACAGATTTCTAAAGAAAGGCTAGCAGGTAATAACAACTATTCACATTTTTTGACTGTAGTTACAATAGTATCCTATAGAAACACTGCTGTTAAACCTATAAAAACACTTCAGGAATCCAGTATTTCAATAGCTATTCTGCTGGGTTTTGTTCATTGACAAATCACATGGAAAGAAAACAATATTTTTTTTTTCCAGTGTTTTAACATCTTTTATAACCTACTTATTCTCAACATGCATGCAGTAAAACTTACATCTCCAGGGAATTTATTTTAAACTCATCTGAATATCATAAATCATACATTCTTGTTTGAAATAGTCTCTAAAAAGCAGGTCATTTTGATAAATGATTATAAATACTGCAAAATCATGGGTTTTGAGTACTTCTGATTGGTTTCTGAAACACGTCAGTAAGAAAAATGAGCTGCACACTTGTAGTCAAAAAGAACTGTGTAACTGATTCATCAATATGTCTGTGCTTTTCAGCATGGTTGTAAACGGAAGCAGGAAAAAAATTCATAATAAAGCATAGTTTTTCTGGAAAGAGTTAATTTAGTATCCAGTATCAGAGCATCACATACCATTAAAAAAACTCCAACAACAGTTAGACACCTCTGTAGCTTTCAAAAATGAAGCAGTTTCAAAATCTGATTATAAATAATCATAGTTTTAAGAGAAAACTTTTAAGGCTGATTGTTTAGCAAATGTTGGGCTACATAGTGGGCTACTTGCTGGATTGTTTAATAGATGAAAATTTGTGATATGTTCAGTTATGCTGTCAGAAAATATAATCAGGAACTTTTCTAGGGCTGTAAGATTTTTAAACACCATTTTACTAATACATTCTCAGAATTCTTTGTCCAAAGCAAAGAGTAATTTTGTGTGGACAGAAATAAATATGGCCTCTAATTATGAATTTCTGTCTGTTTATGTATATCATTCAGTAGGATTTACACTTCCCTCCATCCAACCCGCTCTTTTAGAAACATTGGGGTCCTAATCCAGACATTCACTGGAGCAGAAATGTTTTTGTGAGAAGGTCTATTGACTCTAGTGGAACCACTGAAGTGCTCAAGGCTTTTTAAGCCCTTGGAGCTTAATTTTGTTGCTATGTTTTAAATCTTTGGCACAGAAGTGTAATTGCATGTTATTCTTTTATTATTTGGTATTAAGCACTATCAACGATCCCAGTCTTCAAAGCAAAGTCACTAAGGGGTCTGGATGAATAAGAAAGGTGGTACTAGAACCAAATGCAGAAGGAAATATGGATGCGTGGGGATGAAAAATCCAAACATTTTGGCAGTATCTGGAGAAAGTTTCACTAAAACTTTTCAAAAATCATGGTTGTGGTTACCTTTCAGGATTTTTAAACTGCTGTTGTGTGGTAGGGAAAGAAAAATGCTTTATAATTGTTGCAGATATTTATCGATGAAATACTAGGATTGCCTGATTGTTTGAGCATTGCCAATTCAGCATTATATATATGTATTTATGTATATATATATATAAAATTGAATTCATTGGTTTTAACATCCTAGGATATCTATCCTAACATATCTAGTATAACTTCTCTAGTATTTTGCACAATAAGTAGTGAGATTGCAGGTTTTTTGTCAGACTTGTTGCCCTTTTTAGACATGCTAATTATTTCATATGTGCTTTTCAATTGATCCTGTTAATCTGCATATAGTTTGCTGTTCGAAAATATTCTTTAGTGATGTGATGAGTCAATATGGTGTACCTTTGAAGTCCTCAAGAGCAGGATTGAGCTTTGTGTCTTGAAATTCAGGGGAAGGTGACAATGTTATCTTTGCTGCTGTGTGCTAATAATCTGAAATTGCTCACCAGATTATTGCTTTCAGCAAATACAGTGTTACATGGCAGTATGAGTAGTTGCTGTAGCATGTTTCATTCAGTAGCAAAATGTATACTACCAAGGAATTCTGCTAGTCTGCAGAAAGGAAGCAAAATAAATCTGGTTTCATCTGCTAGACTGAGCAAGGTTTAAATCCATCAGTAAAATGTAGTTATGGTGGGGTTGGGTTCAATCCCTATTTTTGATCTGTTATCCCGTGTCCTTCTTCTAATACACTGAAGAATGTAACTTGAAAGGATGTGAAAGGAAAGTCATATTTTTAAAATATAAATACTTTCATATGTCACTAACAAGGTTTCTAACTAAAATGGTGTGGTGGTAGAGAAGTTTGATAAACAGTGCTTGAGGCTACTTCATTACATCAGTACACAGCTGGGCACTGAACCCAGTTTATGATCTGTCTCAAGCCTGTGCCCTGTCTTTTTATGTCTGTTTCCCTAGCCTATACAATGGCAATACCAGTGCTTTCCTTCCATTTATAAAGTACTGTACGCTTTTATTTCATGAAAAGCTTTGTGTGTGCGTATGTGTGCGTGTGCTTGCTTTTTTTAGTAGGCTTTAAAGACTTGCAGATCTGCATCACCCTTTCTCAAGTATTGCTGGTGGCAGGGTGGGAACAAGACAGTGTATAGCCACCCCACAGAAAAAGCCTTCATCCTGCTGCTCAGCGGGGCAATCACATCACCTCTAGCAGCACAAGCTTGTGTGGCCGCATAGGTGTGCACAAGAAGTCATTTGCCTTCTGCTGTCTTTGATGACCAGATAGCTGCTTTTCTATTGGGTTTAATGAAGGTTTGAATTCAAAAATAGCCTGATGGAATTGTGTTGGATGTACACAATCTAGACTTGTATGTATTTGAAGTATTTGAATCTCTAAAGAAAGTTATTAAAATAGATGAGCTGTAAACATACATGCTAAGGGAAGTTTCACCTGGAAGATACTGATGACCAAAATCCCACTGATTTTTGGTAATACTAGATTTTAAGACATGCATTCTTTCTATGAATGTAGCTTAGCTTGGGAGAAGGAGATAGACCAGCTAGCTGAACTGGTTAGTGCCTATGCTTTTTGTGGTACGCTGTCTCCCACGCTGCCAGCGGCAAGCACGGCAAAGGAATGCTCGTTTCAAAATCCACTGCTGCCATCGCTCTTAGTTTTCTAGTGTTTGTTGCCCTTGTTATGTATTAATATATATTACAAAATCTCTGTCCTTTGATAAGATTACCTAAACTATGTCTGTTTAAAATAATATTTAAATAGACAAAACTTCAAATCACACGGATGCTATTCAATTTCTGCTGATTTTTTGTACGTGTCTGTAATGTCACTACTGCAGAATTGCATCGCTGTATCCTAGTGTTCTCTGAGTGATGCAAAGTGGAAAAAAGTCATTAATATAGTGGGATATAGTAGTACAGTTCAGTGTCATACATTAGAAGTTGTTTCTGAAGTCGTCTAAACATTATACATAGAAAACTTAGGCTGTCAAAACTCTATTTGTTTACATCGATGATATTAAAGATGTGATATACATTGTAGATTAGGGAAAATGTCCTTCATTTTGAGCTTTGGACCTGCAGGAGACAGTAACATATTTCCTACTCAAAATGTGGGTTGTTTTCCATATGGAAATGTTAATTTTAGAAATAGTTTTGGGGGTAGGTTATTTGACTGGAACTTGTGCCCATTACTAAATAGGCATGCGATTATACATTAAAAGAGAAATCAGAAATCATATTTGGTAATTGGCTGCTGAATATTTTGTTGTTTAAGTGATGAATGTAACCATTCAGTACTATGCAGTCTGAAATCACTGGAGCTTCTTGCTCAATACAAAGAAAAAAAAGCAGTCTGAACTTTATTGACAATTACCTGTGATGAATAGTCCTTACAGTAGTGGGGCCCTTAAAATATATAAGCAGAAGAAAACATACATGAAAACTTAACGGTCATTTGAAAGAGAAGCTGTTTTGTACTTAAACCTATGTTTCCTTTTATCTTTCTTTTCAACAAATGAAACAATTATTATTGACCAAACAGCAGAAGAAACAAGTCTCGAAGGAATGAGTCAAATCTTTCATTTATGATGGAAGAGCATAGTTTTACTAAACCAATAAAATCCAGTGGATTATGAAACCCTTAACTGGAAGCCAAGGAATCTCTTTTCTCTCTTTTTTTTTTCCTTTTGTTTTTTTTTTTTTTTTTGAAGCTGATTCTTGGACTAGAGAAAAATTGGTTGATTGAACATTATTTTATAGCAAATAGGATATGAAAAACTAAAACTGAAACAGATTACTGCAGGCTTTTAAACATCCTTCTTCCTCCTGCGTTCTCTCAGATCTCTAATAGCTATTTTTTTATTTTTAGCAAGTGAGCCTGAACAAATGCTGCCTTGCATAAACTGTGTTATATGCACTGTACTAGCTTCTGCCACCATTGTGAGTTTTCATTCTTAGGCTGTGATCCTACGATGATGCTAGTATGCATTTAATTCTGTGTGTTGGGGGATGAACGAAGTCTTGGGTGCGCTGAAGTTAAAAGTCCCTATTGAGTGGAGCCAGAACTTCACAGCAGAAGTAGTCATATTACTTGGATATGAACACACCTGAAGTTGAGTGTATGTTTACACTTCTTGGTGAACTGGGGGCATTAGCCACTTAAATTTATCAAGCGGAAAAAAACGTTTCCCACTTCAGTCCTTCTAAAAATAGATCCTAAAAAATCTGTTGGACATATGTGGACTGCCAAAATAACTATGAAGAGAGTTGAATGAATTGTGGAGTTTTCTACCTGCCAAGCAAAAAATGGCATATTCTAGAAGTATGCAGTGTACCCTCAGTGTGCATGGGGGCTTCTTTGGAAGGGGGTGTTTTGCCTCCTCAGGCACGTAGGTCTCAGTGCCTTTTCAAGCCTTTTGTTTTCCTCTAGCTGGTGCAGAATAACAGAACTCTGTAGGCCTCATCCTTGCGGGATATGAAGTTAGATATGTTGATGAACTGTACGATGGCAGAGTTTGGGAGGCTTTGGTACACTGAGATGTTGAGAGTGGTGTGAGTGGAAGCCCAGGTGATGTCGAGTGCTCAAAGGTGCCTTGTAAAGCTTTGGACATATAATGCCAGACAGTGTTTTCTGCCAGAAGCAAACAGTCTAATGGGGGCTAAGATGTGTTCACTCCTTTGAAACTGATACTTTCTGTAAAAGCCCACAAGTTGCACTAGCCTTTCATAGGGCTTAGGGAGAACTGAGAATGTTGCAAGTCCTTTGCACTTTGAAGTTACTGGTTTGATGGACTCAGAAGTGACATGTTAGTATTAAGCTCTTTTTTTTAAATTTTATTTTCTTTCTATATTTTTGTTTTGGGAGTACCACAATGACTTCAAGCCACAGTTGCGTGTTAAGTCTTTGCGTTCCTGAGGATGTTAGAACAATGCACACTAATGGTCTCACTCCCAGCTCCCTCTCCTTCCCTCCCTCTCTTTCTTTTTCTACACAAATCCAATTCTGAAGGAGTACGTGCCTGTATAGCCATTCGATTTCAATTCATCCTTGCAGAATGAGCACTTTCTTTATTGCAAAACAAAAAATACCACCCTTTACCTACCCAAACCTCCATTATTTGTTAACCTGCAGTAACTTAAGAACTGTAGTGATCTGCTAAACAGAACAGAACTGTTAGGTAATGTTAGTCTTTAGGCAATGCAAGATGAAACAGTTATGGAACAATGGAGCAAAGTCAGATAAAAATAGGAGGCTTCATTAGCAGTTATCCGTTGTCTTGAGTCTGCACCATTATATTTTCTTGTTTTATTACTTCAATTTCCATGATTTTCTAATAGATTATATGATTGGACCAGTAAGATTGATTATTCTGTCTGCATTATCTGTTTTTTTGAAACAAAATAGTATTGTTAGTAGTAAATATAACAACTTAAATTACATATTTTAAAGAAAGATGTGAATATACACAAGAGAAAAAGCTGGAGACAAGGGCACAAATACTTTGGATTGGTTTACATTATGAAGAAATATGCTGCTGAACTTCCCTCTAGCTTTGGTGTAGCTTTGCATTTCATTTTTTCTGTCCCTGCCTTCTGACCCCTTTGCTCTTTATGCTTTGATGCATTGCTACAACTTTACAAGGCAAACATCTTTATTGCTTTAATATGAGGATATGTACAGAAATCTAACAATATATAAAGCTATCTTTATTTCACTGGTTCCAGACTGAAATTTAGACATGCAGAGAAGGTGCCAATCAAGTTTGCAGTTTGCTATCATGACATACATCAGATTTAATGTTTTTGTATTTGCAAACATGTCAAGAGACCTTTGCCAGACATGACACCCAAACAAAAACTTTTTTTGGATGGAGATTGTGTGTTTCAAGTACAGTGGCTAAATGCGTCCAGCCCTTTTGAAGTGTGTTTGGTGAATGTGTGTTTACAGAATGACCCAATCCTTCACAGTTCTTGGGAAAGCTGTTTCCTTCCCTCCTGCAAAAGTCAGTCAGTGCTTTGCCAGTCTGTGTACTGATGCTCCAATCCTGTTAAAGCTTAGGTTACTGTGTATAACTCTCTTGGAATTAACAATATAATGTTGAAAAACTTAAGCACAGGCATGTTGGTTGCAACTCTGTCCTTGATTCCTTCAACTTGATGGTGTGTGGCTAAGAAATGTTTGTAGTTCCACAATACATGGGTAGATAACATAAATAATATTATTTATGGAGGCTCTGGCTTGCTTTGTGTTTTTCATGTGTGTTTCCACAACTAACTGATAGCCTTAATTCACACATACACAAACTAAAAGCTGCATCCATATTAACCTTGAAACATATGGTTGATAAGTGAAAAGCTTGATGCTACTTATACAGTGGAGTCCAGCTATATGTTATTGCTATCCTATTAATTACAAAGACCTTGTTAATGTATCAGTAGACTCTTATTACAAAAGGTGGAGGTGAAATTCACTCTGAGCTAGAAATGCAAGAGATACTGCTTTTCATATGAACCTATATGGAGCCTTACTAGTTGAGAAGTCATTTGTTGGGGGTAACATGTTCCCTAAATACTTCTGGAAGAGTACTTCTACAAGTTTGGGAACTGAAGGAAGTCCAGGGAACATGTGTAGAATGTAGCACAACAAGCACAAAAAGAGAGTCTCACAATAATCAGCCTTTGCACCTTCCCTGCTATGTCATTTAAAGTCTCATGTATCTCTGCTGTCCATAAAGCCTAAGAGCTAGCTTTATGCAGACAGCATTTCCTTTCTTTCCAGGGCAAGAATGCACAGATGTAGGAAAAAAATGCTCACAAAAAAGACCTTGGATAAGCACAAAGAATCTTTTTACAGGGGCAAAACGACTTTGTCCTTGGTTCCCCCAGTACAAAGCCATGGGCTGCTGCTTGTCCTGAACAGGGTGAGAACTGTGGTTCAGATCTTGTTTTGTCATGAGATGCTTTTCTCTCTCTCTCTCCAACATGTATTTAAATTGTTTTGCAAATGGCTTTTACATCACTTAGCAGAAATCGAATCCTGTTTTGCTGCCCTGGCCCTCTCTTGGCTCCTATTTTAACCCTGCCAAAACCAAAGCTGATGAAATCACACCCTTTTGAAATTCCCTTCCTAGAATTCTTCTGGTTCCAGCGTATCCTCTCAGAGTTAAATGTATTTCCCTGCAAAGCATTGCCCAACTGCTGCTCAGCCCATGTTTGGGATCCTGTTCCGTATCTACCTCAGTGTTTTCTCTGTGCTGTCTTAAGTGTGTTCTTCCTTTTTCCATTCACACTCTTCTCTGTCATCAGGATGGCTCATGTACCTGCAAGAAACGTCCAGAAGCAATATTCTGTCATTATCCCATTGGCCCCAAACCACCAGTTGTTCTACTGTGAACTTACTTTCTGTAACTGTAGGACAATCATGGCCCTTCTATGCATTTATGGTGTGTAAGAAAAGTGTGCAAGGCTGAGAACAGAGGAAAAAAAGGGGAAAAAAAGATGTTTTGTATCCTTTCCTCTTCTTGAGGTTTTGACTTCATAAGAGTGTGTACCACAGAACATAATCTGTAAACAGCTATAGTGGAAATCAAGCATGACCCAAACATGACAATGCTAATGGTTAATGTTTAACACCAGTGATATACCTAGTGTGGAGCAGAGCTTGTGTAAAAAGGGAATTATTGACACAAAGCCAAATGAGTGAAAAAAAAACAACAACTTTCTTCAAATGCACTCTTTTAATTCCAAGATTTTAGGTAATAATTACTTGTGCCAGAAGGAATGTGCTTCAAAGAAAGTGAAGTCTCATTTTGAAGGGCCTGTAAGCTCTTTAAATAGCATTGGCAATTTGTCCTTTCACTCTATTTTTCTGTAAGAAGAGTTTTGAAAATGGTAAAATATTTTCTTGAGATTCCATTTCATTGATATAATAGACATGAACATGGAGTTGTTCTGTGTGTGAGTGTGTGCATGCATGTGTATAATAAATCTAAAATAACAGCAGATAGGGACCTGGACAGTCCACTTCATTTGGCTGGACCACCACTTGGTTATATTATTCTGTTTTATTCCTGAATGTGTTTTAAAAACAGTTTGGGGAGGATGAGGGAGCTGCAGGCAGGGAGAGAAAAGACAAGGTACAGGAGTCCTACTGATACCCTTTTGAATGCTTGGACTTGGCAATTTTGCAGTTGTTTTCAATATCTAGAGTTTTTCAGTGTGATATCAGCAAATAGAGTGCATGGTAAAATTACAGAAGATATTAAATCGGAACTCTGGAGGCATAAATTCACATGAGGATCAGATCACAAGATTGGCTGCTTTCCAGTTAGTCTCCAGTGGGCTTTTTTCCATATCACAAAAATCACCATACAGTTTGGCACAACCTTCAGGCTTAGTGAAGAGGGTTCTGTTCCAGGACTGAAATAGCCAAAAGCACTAGATGCCAGAACTGAGGTGCATTTGCAGTGTAGGATGGAGACAGTTTTACAGCTTTTGTCTCAACTCTTCTTTCCCCTTGCTAGGAATAAATCTCTTTGGGCTTTGGTTAGAGTTCTATCAACTTTATAGAGGGAGGAAAGAGGAAGGAGGGTATTTGTGACTTTATAACTAAACAAAAACCTAGAAGTGTCTTGTAACTTTCATTTCTGCAGCACACATTGGAATCTGATAGACAGTGTTTGAGAAGGGTTTTAAAAATTGTTAGGCAGACACTTTTCTAGTCAAAATTAGAAAAAAAATAAACAAGAAAGTTGCAGACTTCTGAAAGTGATGGATTCCTGCTCCCTTCCCCCACCTCCCATCAGCAAGCTGATGTTTCCAGCAA
The DNA here is from genome assembly GCA_013396975.1 of Bucco capensis. Classification (NCBI taxonomy): domain Eukaryota; kingdom Metazoa; phylum Chordata; class Aves; order Piciformes; family Bucconidae; genus Bucco; species Bucco capensis. The sequence goes on along the minus strand of VWZO01009208.1, from coordinate 520,454 downwards.
CTTCAAAAACAGAACACTTCTCTGTAATCCTAAATGTACATAAGGAACAGATTAAAGTCCTGATTGGCGAAAAAATTTGAGCATATGCTTAAGAGCCATTGACTTCAATGGGAGTTAAACATGTCCTCACACACGCTTCTTGAACTGGAGACTAATAAGGATATTAAAACGGATCAGGAGGCTACTCTCCTTCAGGAAATGCTGCAAAACTGTCATGGCTGAAAGCTTTGTTTAGTCATAATCATACTGACTTTCATCACTACCTTCTTCACCTCAATGCCAACCTTCACAAAAAGAAAACAACCCTTCTCTACCCCACTCATCTGCTTTCTTCTCTATGCTGCTCTGTGCAAGACTAAGCTTTCTGTGGCTCCAGAAAGGAAAGGAACTACAGACTTTGTAGCATCCATTCAGGATGCCATTATTTCCAGTGTAATGAATGTGGAAGATGGTCAGATGGCACAGTGAATGATGGCTGAACAATCCCTCTGAGAGAATTAATTCCAACATAATTAATTACATTGCTGTCTAGCTGTGCAGGCTACGAATGGTTGGAAGGACATGAAACACTGTACAGGTTAAAAAAAAAAAAGAGAGGAAGAAAATCTTGCTAAAAAGTCACACATAATTTACCTAGAGGAATCCTATTTACAGGGAAAAAAGTACAAATCCCCAAGATCACTCCGTATTTATATAATTTTATTAGAAGAGTGACCGATGGAGTGAAGTAGTAATGACTAAAAGGCTTGAGTGTAGGTTGATTTCTTTCAATTCAGTATGACGAAGTGGGTTATGTATATGGTTCATGAGCATGGTACTAATTTATTAAATGCTTATTTGGAGTTTAAAAAATAGCTTGCCTTCATTAGTAGTCTCAGGAAACAGACTCCATGGTGTAATAAATCTCACTTGCAGGAATTTTGGCCTGATACTCATCTTAAAATACTCCAAACTTTCTTTTTCTGAACCTTGTCACGTGCTCTACCACAGTCCGAAGTAATTTATTCCTTTTCTTCATCATCCAGCTTTGGAAGCCATTTCTCATGCATCCTTATACACAGGATTAATTAGTTTAGGGATGAGTCTTTGTTCATATGTTCAAGTCATTCATTCCAAATTTTTTATTTTCTTAATGAAAACTCTTTCTACAGCTGAAGGTCAGAGGGAACTTTGGCATAAGGGCTGTTTACCATAGTTTCACTTACAGAAAATAATTTATGTAGGAATCATAAAGTAGAAGAAACATTAAATCTGAATATAGTTTGGAAAAGAAAAACTGATGAGAAGAATGCTCATTAGATATAGAAAAGCTGAAAATCGACTGTTTCTTTCCACCCCTCAAATTTTATTAAATTAGCTCATGCAAATTAGTAAAGCTGTTTCCTGCCAACTCTGTTTACATGCTTCTTGAAGCAGCTTTTTTTCATTGAAGTCAGCAAAAAACACAGATTTCCATCCATGGTTTTGTTTTCACTAGTTGCTCTTTCCTTTGCTGCTGTATGTTGTAAAACTAAAATGAGATACCCAGTTATTCTTTCTTTTTGTCCAATCGAGTCTACTTATTCATGAACCTGCTTGAAAGTGTTGAATGTTTCAGTATACACTGTGATAAGCCTGCAAAATTTCTGTGTTCTTGAGCAGAGACTTCCTTAAAATGTTTGAATTTGCACATTTCTGCAGAGTGTGCTTTCACATAGTGGGAAGAGGACTGGGAATGGACCTTTACTCTCCCAGGGTTAATATCAGGTAATGCTGCACATTTCCTACATCACCTGTTTGAGTTGCAGAGGTGTGGCACTACTGTGTTGTCACATTTTCCTGCCTGTCTCAATAGTTGCCCTCTAATGTTTAAATATAAAATGTTTTGACTACTTAGTACAGCTTTTAAACATCTTAGGATATATCAGAGTCCAGGCACAAAGATGTATCCTGGGCTCCTATCTCAGGTTCCATATCCACTATAGGATGGATGTAATTGTCCTAGGCAGCAGGAATTATGTAGCCTTAAAACTTCCCTTAGGATGGTGTGGCACAGCACACACTGACTTATGGTCTACTTCCATGTCATGATGTGATCTCTTTTTTTGATTTCTTATATAATTTGGTTGGTAATTTTCTGACTATTTCTGCTACTGTGCTTTGTTTTATGCTGATTTTCAATCTGTTATGTCTTCAAATCTGTGAGTTAATCTTTGACAACTTTTTGATAGCCAAGTAGGATGGAGTCATATTTTTTTAAATGTATTAAACAAAAAAATCTGGTTCCAGAAGACATTGCTTTGAAAGATATATTTTACAATTACTTTATACAAACTTTATGTCTGCTACTAATAAAAAAGAAAATATTGCAACTAGTCCCTAACTGGGCATTTTGCTAAGTTACTGTTTTATTCATTTTATTATACTAAGGAATTTAAAAGCTAGAAAAGCTGGCATTAAACTGAAAGGGCAGTGGAAAGTTGGTAGCCTAAACATTTGTTTTGATTCATATGGAAGGAAAGAATTTGGACCAGATGCTTGAAAGAGCTCAGAACCCAGCAGCCCCCATTGTTCTTCATTTAGGTGCCTAAATGGTAACAGTTGGGTGTGCAGCTTTCTTGAAAGCTGATCCTTTTGTGTTGAAGCAGCTTTTAGGCTTTAGCCTATCTCTTCCTGGCTGTAGTACTTTAACTGTAAACATTTTATTCCAGAATTGTCCCTCATCTATATCCTTCAAGCATTTGCTTATAGTTAAGAGATCTATTGTTAATATTGCAGGGCTGCAACCCATTCAGTGTGTCCTGAGTTTTAAAAATGTGTCCCTCACGTTGCTTTCATACTGGGGACCTACTTCTTTACATCTAGTGCTTTGGTAATAGATTTTCCAGGATGCAACCAGAGTGTGGACCCTCTTAAAAATGCAGTAGAGTCATATGCTTTTGTTTGCTTTAGGCTGGCAATCCTGTAAAATATAACATACTTTAAAGAAACCAGGGCTGTGCCCTTTCATAGAATATTTCTTGAGTGAGGCTAGTGTATAGGATCCTAGCAAATCATTGTGCTCGTGCTTTAAGGTTCATAATATACAGATTATCATGATATGATATCATAATACCAAGCAAATGTAATTTCAGGATTGAGTTAAATAGAGGCATCTAGTGTCCCTTTTTATAGTTTAAAAAAAAAAAAAGATAGTAAAAATTAGCCTTTGATTTTACATAAATTCTACGTATGCAGACACACACTCTCACATGCAAATAAAAACATAGTAAAAATAACATTTCAACTTTTGTTGTGCTGTGGGCTGTATAAGTCCAAAAGTGCCTTTGGACTTCATTCTCAGATTATGAGTTTTAAAAATTTAGATATAATTACTAAAAGGAGGGGATTATTAGTGGGCTTAGAAGTGTAATTTTTAATAAATAAGCCACAATGCTACTCTACATCCCAAAAGTAGAGAAGATGAGTGGCTTTGAAATAAAACACTGAATGAAAATCAAGGAAAAAAAAGTGGAGTTTCCAACTTTGCCATAGACTTCTTGTAAGAATTTGCCTAGTAGAACAATGCCCAGAAGCACCTAAGCAGTCACCAGGGCTGGAAGTTAGCATATACACATCAGCATCATCATTTTGCCAGGCAAACTGTACTGAGAAGCAAGTACATTATTTTGGGCAAATCACTCTGACTATACCCCCTTCAGGAGTCCCTGTGTAGTCCCATTAGTTTAATTTCCTTCAGAGTAATTTCAATAATCTTTACACAGTGCTGTAGTTATTCCATACTTCAGATCTTCAGTTTGTAAAATGGACAAAAGTGGCATACAGTTCCTAATGTATAAACAGAGCTAAACCATTCAGGATGTCAAGCTAGACTGGGGAGTAGGTGGACTCAAAATGCAGTGATAATTCCATTTCCTAAGTGCTGGGTGAATTACTGATCAAAGTATTTTTTAGCAGGTATATGGCTCCAAAGAAAAAAATAACACTTCTATTTTATCATCTTAAATAGAGGCATTTTTATCATTTTGATGATTTTTTGAGCCAATTTCTGGCAGATGTGCTTTAGCCAACCATATGCATAGAGGTGATGTACAGATATATTTCTCTGCCTTAACAAATATTCCAGCTTCTTTCCAAATGGTGTGTTTGTTTGGCTGATGCACAACCTCAGCCAGATATTTTTCTGAAATTGAATCCAGATCAAATGGAATGCCCTGCTGCCTGGCTGAATCTCAGTGCTTGCCTTCATCAGTGTTTCTCACTCTTATAGAAAATGAGCATTTGTCAGGTTATCTGGGATTTTCAACACAGATTCCTGTATGTAACCCATAAATCTATTTTACCTTTTTTGACAGATGCAGATGTCACACCCAGTTAGCATTTAAAGACTATAGCAACATGAATTTGGTACTATCTTGCTCTAGAATGGTTTATTTATTTATTTTGCACATTGAGACCATGCAGTTTCTTCAAGTAAACCCTCATGCATTGCAAACCTACTACATACTGAAAATCCTTTGCTTTTTTCCCCCTGTTGGTCTGAGTTTGATCAGCCATACTGGACAATTTCTATTGGGTCCCACTAAAGTTGCATATCAATTTTCACATTTTATTGCTCCAATGTAAAATTGTCCTCAGTCTTGTTCCATAGCACTAGGAGGTATTGTTGTGAGTTGTCTCTCCAGAACTAAGAATTTCTTTCCTATCCTGAGATTTAACTGGAAGAGCTCAGACACCCAGTTTTTTCTTGTCTGTCACTGACTGACTCATTGCCAGGAGGTATTCAACAGTCTGGCTCCTTTTGCTGTATTTTCAAGTCTAAATGTAAGCCATCAATACAGGAGGATATTTTCACTGGAGTGGTTATTACATTTCTGTACAGATCTCTCGGAAATTGTGTGAGGGTGCTATATAAATGTACAGATTAGAGTGGAGTGGATTAAATAGGACTGGATTTCTGGAATGCACATCACCCCTTACTATGTGTTCTCAGAGTGTGGTTAGAGCCAGCCTGTACTGCATGAAAATTTTTTTGTGATGTCCATTTAACCAATAAATCTGTCATCACTGACTGGTCTCCATTTCCTCTGAAATAAACAAATCACTATTAGGTTCTTTGAAGCAGCAGACTGCCAGGAAACACAAAAGTCACTTTTGCTTCATCCACGGAGATAAAGTAGTTAGTAAGTGGAAATGAGCTGCAACTGAAGGAGCCTCAGTGTTCTCACACCTGCTAGAAAGTACAGTAGGTTTCCACACAGCAGAAATTCAAACAAACCTCAGATCATTGAGTTCAGTGAAAGTGAGCTTGCCTAGCCAAGAAATGAATTGCCAGCCTGTAGAAACGACTTAAAGAAAGGCAGTTTCACAGGAACAGAGGAAACATTAGAGTCCAGGAAGCTCTTCTAGGTCCATGACATCCATTGAGTCAGCTGTTGTTTGCCTGGTGCCATATTTCTGGCCTTTGCACTTGTCTGTCTTCCTTTTTTGAACTAGATAGTCCTCTGCTTGCTGCACTTGGTATTTCATTCCACAGGCTACCTCTCTGTGCCTTGACTGCCTTTAGCACCAAGTGTTTTCATGTGTAAGTTTGCATCTGCTTTTTCTTTCCTCTTGAGCTGGGGTTTATGTCATTGCAATCTCTGCTTCCCAACAATCTGTGGCTTAAGTCTTATCTTTTAACCTCTTTGCAGGGTGAAAAATGAGTCTTGAAAAGCTAGTAAAGTCCTTAATTAATTCTGGTTGTTCTCTGCTGAACTACTTCCACTGCTGAAAAAGGTTATGGAAGTTAAGCTTCTGACAGGGCAGTGTAGTTGTTTTGAAGGGAAAAAAAAAAAATCTTGGTTTTAGGTTCTGGGACTTATTTTTAAGTTAACTAGTATAGTTTACTTCTTCATAAAATTGATGGAAAATGTTCCTCTTAAAAATTTGCAGTTATTTTCAGCAGAGCAGCTTTAAGCTTTCTTCCTAATAAAACCTGACTTTTGACTTTTACAAATGTCTGTGAATATGAAAACTACAAGAAACTTCTAGTGGAAGCTGAACTCATGACAAGAACAATCAATAATAGAAGAAAGATGACTTTTAGAAGGAAAATCTAATGAATCTTCATTAGGGGTGGACCCTTGGCCCAACAAAAGCTAATGAGAATGTTTAAATGGGACAGCTTTACAGCATAGTTTCTAAATAGTGTTGAAAAAACATCAAATTTCTTTATCCATTCCATTTTTTATGCTTATTTCTAAATAACATGATGATTGTTAGGAGTTTTAACATCAGTGTTTCCAATGTCATTTTTTCTTTGTTGGAAAGCAGTGTTACTACAGCTTCAGTAAAAATTCTATCTTGGATTTGGATCCACAGCCAGTAAATTTATTTTGCCTTTAGTCCTATAAATAAAATATTTGATTTGTTCTTATCCAAATCCTTTAAAGTGACTTATTTTCAGACTTGTGCTAGCATTCCACTCTGGGTTTTTTTGTTGCTGGCAACTGTAATACTTCACATTTTGAACTCATGATAAGGTAGAAAGTATTCTTGTAATTACTGCCAGCATGAACACAAGCTTCAGTTATATCATGTCCCAACCATTACTTTAACCCCTGTATTCAGATTATCCTCTGATGCTTCATGTATATACTGTGTTTATAAGGTCATACAAACTTGAAAAGAAATACATGTTTTTAGCAGTATTCACTTAAGGACTTAAGGGCAAGTGAGGGTGGGATGGGGCTTCCTTCTTCCTTCCTTTCTTAGATTCTCTGGACTTACAAATGATGACACCAGTGATGGGAAGATGTAAAAACAGACCCATGGTAAAATGGTATAAAACTAAACCAAAAGGAGTATGGCATCTGCTGTGGTGCCAGGTAATAGATCTAATTTGGAAAACTTCTGGAAATAACTTGGGGCTCCAGATCACAATATAGATTTCCTGGCTCACTTTTAATCCCACATAAGTGATGGTTTTGTCAATAACAGAACAAAGGCAAGGAAAAGAAAGGCATGTATCAGTCTGTCTTACATACAATAGGACAGTGCAATTCCTGCCCCACTTGTTTATAAAACTGGGATTAGTTTCCAAATTACATTTGCCAGAATATCCTAGAGTGAATCCATGCACATGCTGAAAAAGTGCTTAGAGATGATTTTTCAAATGTGATTTTGGTGGCTTCAAGTCCTGAAAAGGCACTTCTGTTGAAACTATGCAACTGAGTAGGTCCTGATGTAGCACAGACATAATCTGGGATCACTAGGAACAAATAATGCAGTAGTGGGAAGAACTGGAGAGAACAAGAGAGACTGTAAAATTTGAATTTGCTGAAAATATATATTCCATGTCTATCTGGTGGGAATGCAGGAAATAATGAAGTAGAAAGTACAATGTCACAAAGTCTGATCATGTCTTATATTTTCCTTCCTTTTTTTTTCATCTCCAGTTATAGTTTATGGTTTTTCTGTTCTTTGTTTGCATTGGTTTTCTATTTTTTTAAAATTTTTGTTTCCCAGAGACTTATGGCCCATCATAAACAGTAAAGGCTGATGGTTGTCCACATCTGCACATCTGTATCTTTGTATCAGTCAGGTAGCATGTAGTCTTCTGCATGTGGATGGGAATCCTGGTTTTGCCACTTTCAAGGTTATCTATAAAAGAAATAGAAGGGTAAACCCAACAAGATTATATAAGCACAGGTATAACTTAAAGGATGTGTGAATAAAAATTGCATAAGGGTTCTTGGATTACATCCTTAGACAATTTATTTATGTAACTACTAAAGCACCTTGTTATAGGAAGAAGGAAAATTTGAGGACTACTAAACACTTAGCTCTACATTACATGCACTTCAAGGAATTCCAGTTACATGACAACTGTAAAGAATGTTTTTACATTTTACTGAGCAAATACAGGATCACTTTCCCTGTTGATTCATTTAATATCTCTCAAGTTGTAAAGAATGCAGTGAAGAAACAGGGTTTGTGGTTTTTTTTTCAGATCAAATGAGGTAGTGCTAAAATGGGATTTTCAAGCCATGTTAAATAATCCTGGAACTAAAAATGTTGAAACTTCTGTCTCTGGTTTGATAGCTAGTTTTGTAACAGTTAAATGCTTAAGAGTTTACTGTTATTTATGCTGGTTGAGTGCTTTTAGTGTGTGATGACTTTAAATGATAAACAGTTTTTAAGCTGCTTTATGAGAACCTAAAGATGTCATGTTCGTGGATTTTGTGTATTACTATGGCAGAATACTATTTTCTTTGTGTACTACACAGCTTTTGGTTGTGTTTATGCACATAGCTTTTTAAGTCAGAGTTAAAAGAGGTTTGTGGCAGCTGCTGTAAGCCATGAATTCCAGAGCCACACTTTTCATATGGGAATGGAGATTCAGTCTTGGGGGCAGGGGGGAAAGACCTGGCTCTGGGTTCGTGAGCCTCTTACCCTCCCAAGTTTTATAATTGTTTCAGTAGAACATAGTTGTCTTAGAAAAGTTGTATGTTGGAGGGAAAAAGCTGCCAGGTTGCTCAAGCTATTTCTGTGAGGCACTTTATAAACAGCTAGAGAGAGACCTTGAGGTGGATTCTTTACTTCAAGGGGGAGTCAGGGAAAGGAAAGTGGTGTGTCATGTGAATCCTCATGCTAAGCAGACTACTTGTGTGTTTATGTATCAACTCAAACTCTTTTTCAGGATATGTGACTTAATACCTGCATATGCGTTACATCAGTTAGCAAATTCTGCTCCTTGGTGTCTGCTTTGTTTCGGGTAGGATGGGGCATAATCTTCATCATCTGGAGTGAGAGTTGAGCACAGTGAGAATCAATCCAAGCAAATACACAGAGGCTAGGCAGTGACAAGGGCATCTGCCTGCACGTCTTAACATCAGGAGGAGGGGAGGTGAAGGGGAAGGCATTCAGAGAGAAGGAAGCATTTCAGACAAGTACTTTGCTCCTGTCTAGAGTCAGCTCTGCTTTGTCCAAGTGATGATTTGTACCGGATATAGCATTGCCATCCTCTACATTTTTCTTAATATTGATTTAGAGTAAATGAGGAGCTGAACATCATTTTTGGCATCTCAACATTATTGCCTTACTGGTTCTTAACTGCTTTTGTAAAAATATTGAATGTTTTGAGAAAGAAATAGTATAGCTATTCCAGGACATTGTATTCATAATGATTCACAAGGTTCTGGATCTAAGAGGAAAGTCTGGGTGTAATAACCAGTTACAAATGGGATAGATAAATTTGATCATCAATAACAGCAGAAGAGATAGAGAAATGACTAATCCAGAACAGCATTGTGGGTCATTGAAGGTCATTTTCCTTAGAAAAATGGGTACAAAAGGCAGTGTACTTTTCCAAGTGCTTTCTACCACTTCTTTCTTTTCACACTTAGATTGCTGAGAGGTGTGAAGCAGCTTACTGTTCATATCCTGTGTGTATCCTGTATTTGTAAACTTTCAAACACTATGTGTTCTTTTCTCAAGTTCTAAAAGGGGGTTTGGTTCCCCTAAATATCTCCTGTGTGCAAAGGGAATTTCAGAATGGCTATTTTCTAAATATGCTTAGGAAGATGAAAGTTAAATACTGATAAGTGATTCTACCCTTGGGCAACCTGACATAAGAGTTGCCTAAAAATAAATGTCTGATTTTCATAGCTCTCATACTAACACAAATAAATGGTTATCTTGTATTTGCAATGATGCTTCTGTGATTTCAGAAATTGCTTCCACTGTGAAAGCATTTCTGAGCAATTGTGGCTTGTATTCCTGCTTCCTAAATATATTTCTGGAGTTTTAGGTCAAATTTCTATATATAAGGATCTCTTAATCTGTTTGAATGATTCATTTTTAAAAGTTATATATAATACATTACATATTACTAATTTGTCATGTAGAAGATAAGCTGATATATTCCCACAAAGACTGTTGCTTTCAGATGTTAAAGCATCTGAATTACTATGTAGCTCAGTGGACCCGGGTACGTGTTGACTTAGCTCTCACAAAAGGTTTGCTCACCTTCTCACAAAGGTCTAGAAAGGCTTCCTGAGAACTATATATATGTTTTCATGTTGCTTTTGTCCTTTCATTCTTGGTTTAGACCCCAACAGGTTTCTTTCCCTTAACCTTTTGCTGAACACTAGTCTGAGGACACTACATATTTTGACCTTTTCCTATGAATCTTTAATTTCCCACAACCTTTGAGATAAATTACACTTTTTCTGGTCATAAGCATACTGTAAGGAATTTCAGAATTGCACCATTTAAGAAGACCATTTTGACTCAGAGAAACAGACTGTGTTGTCCTTGCTTCTGCAGTGGGACCTCAGTGAGATGTGACCTGAACATCATCCTATGCTGTGTCTGCACACGGTGTGAATTTTGTGTGATACTATTTAGATGCAAAACAATATGTAATTATATACATTTGGCCACTTATTGCCATCCCTTGTTCTTTCTTTAAAACTTCTTGCTCTGGTCTAATACCCAGGATGATGATAGCTAGGATGAAGTGGTCAGTGTTTTCACTTGTCACCACCATGAAGAAGTGAGGTGCAGCATACAATAAATCCCTTGTCAGGTCTTGGGAGCATGGACTTTAATTTGTAAGCATGCAGTGCCCAGTATAATGAGGAGGCCCTAGAAGCAACACTGCTACTAAAGAATAATATATTTGGAATTTTCTCTGTCTCATTATATTTGTGCATACCTATCTTCATTCAAAGAAAGAGCTTCTAGGAGGACAAATGTTCTCTTAGCTATGGAAATAGTCTTCCTAGCTGAGGCAGGTATTTTTCAGTCTTTTTATTGTAGTCTTTTCCAAGTAGTATTATAAAAACATATTTACTTGTTTATTTCCCTTTGAGGGTTGTAGGGTCATGCATTAGTGTCCTGATAGCATCCCTTCTCTGAGAATGAATGGTGAATAATTTTGAGTAGTGGCAAACTGTCTGAAACAGGATCCTATTATGTCTCAGTGCAAATTAAAGCAAATCAAATAAAAAACATTCAGAATTAGTTCTTAACTGATTTAAAGGCAGTTTTTATGCATTAGGATGCACAAAGGCAAGTGTGAGTCTTTTCAGTAGCTTTTGGGGGCAGGTCCTATTGACAAATGGGGCACCATCCACAGAAATAATCTTGTTGGATTTGTGTGTTAATACAGGGGTGAATTAATGCTCATTAATATGTTGAAGGAGGATGGTTAACCAGAACTTCTTATCTGGTCACCATTGATGCAATCCAAGAAGCAAGAAGGTGATTTTGTGATGTTCTCAGACTTGTCTTATCAATGTCTTCTCATGTTTGTCCACAAAACTGAAGATTAACTTGCATGACAGTTACTGCATGACAACTGCTATTATGTCAAGGGCTTGAAGGGCTGACATCATGGAAGTGAATGAGGGAAGAATGACTGATATTGAGATTTATAATAGGTACTAGAGCAGCTTGAGAAAGGTGAAATTTGTAGAACCATCATTGAAAAAAATAGTTTATGTATGCATTTTTATTGATGGGACTTAAAAGCTAAGGGAAGTAAAATTGAGATGTACTGAGATTCTCTGGTGGCTTAGGTAAAACACATGATAAAAAATCATTAATTTTTTTTTGTTTTACATTTTGAGGCATGAGGAGACACAGATTTCCTGCTTTCAAAAAGAAAGTGAAAATATATGGGAGGAGGAAGGCACCAAATTGTGTTTAGAAAAAGCTTAGTGTTCAGCTAAATGCACAGATGCATAAACTAAACACTTTTTATGCCTAAACCGCTGTTTATATAGTAATGAGGATTTTCCATCAGTTTCTTCAGTTAAACAGTAGCTTTTTGCTGTTTAATGGAAACATGGCAGTCTTGCATAAAAACATCAGCTATATCAGCATGTTATGCTCTTTTATCTTTTATGAGGGTTCAGCATAGCTGTAACCCTAACAGACCAACATTTTAACCTCCTTTCCTTTTGAATTTTGTCTCAAATTTGTGAAATGAACAGGGTCCAGTTTTGCTTAAGAAGCAAACTGGGGTTTGGAATGATAAAGAAAGTTGATATCCAGTTTTTTATTTTGTTTTGAAAGATGGAGGAATCTTGTTTATGACTAGGAACATCTGCAAAATGCTCCAACACCAGCATAAATTAACTATTTACTCAAACTCATGTTTACATCTGCAGAAGAAGCTGTTGCTCCATGTTTTCAGTGCCCCAGAGGCTTATAAATCCCCTGGAAAACATTGCAACAATGTGAACCAAGCCAGTGCAGTCATTCAACAAGGACCATTTTTCTATGGCTGTGCTCTACTGGAGCATGCTCAGTCCAGCATCTACAGTAAAGCCATGACTTGGTGACATTTGTTCTACTGACTGGAGTCACTAGGGACTACAGAAAGGAAGGGATAAGGAAGTTGTGGTAGTTGGACATTTTAAATAAGCAGGCAGCAAGCAGATGGATCATAAAAGTGCTCCTAAAAGGAGGTCTCAGCAGAGGAGCAGGGAAGAGAAGGAATGAAGTTGTTCAGTGCTTCACATCTGCCTCTTGACACTTTGTCATACAACAGACAATTGAGATCAGATGGTTCAGGTTTTGTTTTATATCAGTAAAAGCTATCAGCCAGTGTCTTGCAGGGATAGTTATGCTAAGCAAACAGTCCCTTGTTCATAGGCATGCCTTTTACTTCAAGATCCTGAAGGGGTGTGAGAGGCTCCATATTCAGGGTGGCCATCAACAGGTAAGAAAGATTGGAAAAGCTCCTTTCTTGGCCTTAAGGCTTTTCAGAGCTGTGCAATTTTAAAATAAGATACCCTTGATAAAAATAGTATAGTGCCCAATCATCATCTTTAATTGGGTGGAAACTCAGTGACTGAATAGTTTAAAATTAGATGGAATAAAGTTTTATATTGAAAAGAGTAATGCCCCAGAGCTCATGTCTAGTGCTATAACTCATTTTGTTGGAAGGCTGCAGACCTTTATTCCACTTCTTAATATACCTCTTGAATTTGTGGCTTTTCAGAGCTGCTATGTACTCTTTTTCAGAGCTGCCAGACCAGAGTTCAGGGGGTATTTTTTGAGGTTCAGAAGGGGATTTATCTACCTCTTCCTTCTCACCCCATTAGCACTGGCAAATACAGAGTTCATTGTTGTTGAGTGAAGTGCAGCCCTGGAATTGCTGGTTACTGATACATGTACTGGGATTTCATTATTGCTTCAGACCTCTGCTCTTTAGAGTACACTCCTACATCCTCTGGTAGGTGTGCTAGTAATTTTATTGCTCTTTTTTTCCCCTGTTTCTGTGATCTGATAATCTCAAGTACTGTGTCTCAGAGCATCCAACCCTAGATTATATGGATGGGAAGAAAAGCAAAGAAATAAAACAACAATTTTCATTTCAGAGTCAAAAGAGGGGATGATGTTTTACCTCCAACCTGCCAACCATGACTGAAGGTGACAACTAATCACAACAGAGAATGTGGGGACTGATATGGGTTGTTTTACAGAAGAGTTAAATAACCTTTGTATTTGTTTCTGGTGTTACAGCTTTTAAGGATGGAAAAAAGAAGTTATTACCTACCTAACTTGTATCTTCAATTTTAATGAATCTTCCCATTTTTTCTTATTTCAGTAGAGGCAGATAAAAGCTTGCTTTTAATGGGAGCTTTGTCAAAAGAGTGAAACCAACACTGTCTGGGATTGTAAAAGCTATATAGGTTTTACAACCCTGTGACATGCTCTGTCAGACTATTTCACTAGCACATCACTTTACCAGGAAAGCTTTTCTTCTCCAGTTTACACCCAGCAAGTTGTGTGAGGTGAATGATGGAAGAGTCAGGCCACACTATTTAACATTTGTGTGCCAAATAGCCTCTCTTATTTGGGAAAATAAAAGTTTCTACTTTTGTATTAATATAGTGATCACAGAAAGACTTTCCATTACTGAAAAAGAGCTGGAAATGAAGCTGGGGACAAAATGACCTTTTGATTTGACTAACATACTGTGGAGTTGTGGTTTAATTATTGAGGCTCTTGGGGTCTGGGAGATTCTTTTTTCTAAATATATCTCTTCTCAGAGTGCTCACTTGAGACCTGAACTTCAGGTACACACTGACAAGTTGGCAAAATCAGGCCCTTATTACTGTTCTTTCTCTTTCCAAATTAAAAATTAAGACTATGTAAAGAATATCAGCTACCTTGGGAGCAGCAGTCCATTTTGGACATTTAAAGGAGATTTAGACCTCTTAGTTACTTTAACTCTAGCCTCTCTATATTCTGTTTGTAAAAGTATGGCATAAAAATTTTCCTTCTCAAAAGCTATACTTGAACCCATAGTTGAAGTGACCTCTCCTCTTAAATATATAGTAAATATTTTCTTGCACTCTAGTCTTAAAATAATAGGAAGTACTCCAAAAAATTATGCTGTGGCTTTTTGCTCACATCAAAGTTGAAGGTTTTCTTTATTGCACCCTGCCAAAGCTTTCCATTAGGAGTCACAAACTTCAACTGTGCAAGTTTCATTGTTAACAATCAAGTAAAATGATTTATCAAAAACCACTCCTAGACTGTAAAATTAATAGTAAAATAGATTCAGCAGAAAACTTAAATCTGTTTTGCCCAATATACTAGAGAACTATTTTGGGCTTTCTGTTTAATTATGTGAATATTTTTCTATCCCTTAACAGTTGTACTACGGTTTGAAAAATGAAATTGTATTAGCTTCAAACATGACAGATCCTTTGGGTGTTTTTTATGGATCCTGCCATAAAACACAAAGAAAGGAAAATGTGCATGCCACTAAGGTGGAGAACTTGTAAGTCAAAACCAGCTGATAGTCAGGATTTCTAAAGTAGTAATTGGGAGGTTTTCTATCTAGGATTAACAGATAGTAATAGTTCTAAGTGAAAAATTAAACTCTCACAGTTGGTTTGATAGCCAATGGTATAAATAGTTTAAACATCTGAAAAATTTTACTTTATAACCCATTTTATTTTGGTTTCCCTTGAAAGACAGGTAATTCCACTTAATTGCATGTGGAAAGTATTTTCCACTGTTTTTCCATTTTTTTTTAGTTAGTGTTATACTTCAACACAATGTTTTAAAGTAGACTGTGAATGAAATAGTAGAGAGTACAGCCAGAACAGCAGCCCTGTTTGGTAGGAGAGTGTGTGTGTGTGTGTGTGTTTTTTTTTCTGTGCTCAAAAAGATGTCTGCATATCTGCTAAGGTATATTATGAGCACAGCTGGGCCTGTTGCCTTCACTTTAATGCTTTCTGAGGGATACTAAGATTTAGAAAACATGTCACTAAAACATGTGCAGGCATATGCATTTGCACAGACATCTCTGATATTTCTTAAAGACCCAGACAGCAAGAATGGCTGAGCCATGTCCAACAGGGGCAGTCTCCAAGGCAGGGAATGACCACATGAAATTGCTTGTGAGGACCACAATACTCATCAGGACTGTGGAATGGAAGGGGATTTGTGGTCCTGCAGTGCTGCAAGGTGCTTCATACACCACAGACACTAGTTATGAGTGTTTCAGAAGCACAGGTTTTAAAGAGTAAAAACATTTGAGGCAAACTGAGGGAAAAAGGAAAGGAGGAGAGAAAGGGCATGCTAACAGGATTAAGCAGAAATATTGGATCTTAAATTTGCTCCAGACACTGGTATTTTCTGTCACCTGTTCAACATATATAAAATTGTCACTACATCATTAAGGAGTTACAAAGAAATCTGTTCCATGATGAATGGTAAAAAAAAATTAGCCAGTGTAACACATGTGGAAGAATTACACTGAAAAATACGATTGTGAACTGGTTTCCTGTTTCCTGTAGCAGCAATGTAATTCTTAGAAAGAGTTAAAGTAGAATTGTTGGTGCCCATTTGTATTTTCCTTTGTGAAACTGTATCTTGAAGACCTGCTTGGGAAAGATAGGTGAGTAAGGCAATATGGAGCCTTAAAGAAACTCCAACTGTGTTAAACTTCTGTAAGTGTTTCAGATTTTATTGCTAAGTATGGAAAACTAAAAGCCTGGATTCTTTGGCTCATGTGCAAACTATTTATTTTTTTGTTTGGACAGAATCTCATGCAATTGCAATAAAATGTTTTTTAACAAGCAATCTTAGAAGTCAGAAAGATTTTGACTGTAGGTTCTAATGTATATTCAGGGAAAATATATATGTAGGAGCCTAAGAAAATACTTTCCTGTAATCAACTCAAGACTTCTCATGATCATACAGAAAATAAGCTGGGACTTAAAATGGGATCAAAATGGGCTCTGACACCCTTGTGATTGAGAAGAGCTTCCACAGAAATTCTTGAGCTTGCCCCAGCTTGCACACTATAATTTGGGGAAGAATTTGGCCTATCCTTAGAAACTGACCCCAATGGCACACTCTTTTTTAGGCCATTTGCTCTAGGGAAATTATATATTGTGGCACAATGATGTGGTCTGTTACAAGATTTACAGGAATTACTATAGATTCTGGGGCTTACTTTTTAGAATGTCTTGTGTGTGAGGAATGGGGGCAATGGCACTGTCTAGATGTGGCATGACAGCTAGGGAAGAAAGAGCATAAGGTTCAGTGAAGTACACTTAGTACACTCAGTGAAGTCTGGAAATGACACCTTGATTTCAGCAAGATAAGGTGACCACCATGACCATGTGCAAAAAAGTTGAAGTCTGTTTGCATATTGAAAAAACACAACAATTAGTTACTAGAAGAATATTTGGAAATTCACAATAAAGATTTATTGTAGCGATATCTCAAAATTAAATAATCAAGATCTTTATGTGGAGTTACCAAGTTTGAAATACCTCATTAAAAGCGTTTTACTCACAGATCCTAAGAATAATATCCAGAGGGTTTGAGCTTTCTAAACAACAGAATTATTAGCAGGAGCTGACTGTCATTTGGGAAGCAGGCATCACTAATCTTGCAGTGGAATGTACTACTGCTTTAAATGCAAGAGACTTGAGTATAACTGTGAAAGCATGCAAAACTAATAGCCATTTCTAGAAAGAAGCTAATTTAGAAACAAGGTTTGTAAAGTGCATTGCTCAATATATCTTCCCATCCCCACTGTACTTTGGGTTCTTAATATTAACAGTGGCAGTCTGGCTTTACAGGGAAAAAATCTGTTTCCATGATATTTAAATTCTAGCTAGCACATGCAGAATATATACTGGTATAATTTCTCTATATCTTAGCAGCAAGTCACTGCAACATATTTTTCCATTCCAGAGCCAAAACCATGGCTCTGCTTTTGTCTTAAGTGAAGTATTTAGTATTTTAGGCCATATAAAGTGGAGCAACTTGAACTATATTTTAAGTATGACAAAGAGGCAGATCTACGTATACTTGTGAGAAAGCTCCTCCTCAGAAAGCTCACTGGCCAAAAGGATTAAAACATCCAGAGTGTATTTTTCTCTTTTCAGACAGGAATTAAATATGGCCTTTTGTTAAATCTGAATCCCATAACACTGTCTATGTTGGCTGCTCTAGTATTTTTGGCAGGACAATGATCTCCCTGTTTCACAAAAGTAAAATCAAAACTGCTGTCAAGCATTTTGAGAAGATAAGACTTGTTGAGAGGTGATGAGCTAAATAAATTTGGTGTATCATATGCTCTTTTCTCTTCTTAAGCAGCCACTTCATTACAGTTTGTAGTACTTAAAATCTTTCACATACCATCTTTGCAGGGAAAATCTGTTTTTCTAAGTATTTTTAGGCAATAAAATAGGGCCAAAAGGAGTATTTGAATGCCTCTTTGGAGTTCTGATACAGCTGCTGTCCAGGGAAGGGATTTCATCAGATCAATGCTGATGCATGCAAAGTGTTTGAGGTGGGTTTGAACACTCTTCATTTCTATTCTGATTCCTTTGGGTATGAAAGAGTGTCTGTGGGAGATGTCTAGGAGGAGAGAGTCAAGAAAAGGAAGATCATATAAACTCCTACCTCAACTACTGTTTTCTCCACTTGGATGTCTTTGTTCTAAGAGGCTTCTTCCTAGAAAATTACTCGGCTTAATTTTGTAAGTTAACTGTTACTCAAGAGGACTGACTGCTAATACATGGGGACGTGGTACTGGAAGCTCTTACCTTCATTTGACCAAACTCTTCTTCCTGAAAGGAAATGATAAAAATGGTTTGGTAAATAGGCAAACAATCATCACATGTATGTTATCTGATGCTGCATGTAACAGATGTTCCTCTAGAATTCCAAATGGGAATTGGAAGTCCCACTGGATAAAGTCTTATTTAAATGCAGCCTTTGAGATTTCTTTAAGGGAAATCCTGTTCTGACTTTTTAGACAAACTTTTAGGTGTTTCATAAAGTGTCTTTCAAGCCTTTAATAACATAATCTGTAATTATACTACTTTTGGGCCTGACAGTGTTATCTTCCACATGAAGATCTATTAGCTTATGTAATTATTCTTGTGAGAGATTTCATATATTATCTTGCATACTTGCATGGTTTGAAAAAGAAGTGACATGTACATACCTTATAGTTAGATTGATCAGATGATCTGGCATAAACATATCTTTTCCAGTAAAGGTATCTTCAAGAATTTGGAGCATTAACTATTAGAATGTTATGTTTCAATGTTTCCAATACTGCTGTACAATTCCTGGACTTGTACTTTCAGGAGGCAGTAACGACAAAAAAATTTGGCAGCAATAACTAGTAGGCAGTGGTTTAGGTCAGTATATAATGTGTTTCAGAATACCCACAGGTTTTGCTATGCCAATTCATGGGGTTTTTGGGAGTGGATATGAGGCTGGTTTAAATTGTAAATTGTCACAGACTGGATTAGAAAGGATTAACTCAATAAGCAAAGAAAAGTTCACTTCCATTCGAATGAAAAGAAGGATTCATGTAGTTTTGTCACACTTGTGCTAGTGTGCAGGTTTGTCTATTTGCATATGCACAATTATGGAAATGATGATGCTGTTTGCTCCAGTTTTCAGAAAAGATTCTCTAAATACATTTAGTGAATTGCAGCTCTAGAAACAGTTCTTACGACGTTCTCAAAAGAGGCACTCAGGCTGAATATGTTTAGTGATTGGGAACTGTGCTTACAACTGAGCAAAATCTTCTAGGAGTATTGTTTAATGACTTTAAAGAGAAAGAAACTTATGAAACAAAAATAGATGAATTAAATCTGCAGCATTTGTTTGCATAGTCTCAGTTGGTGCCAGCAAGACTAGGTGCATCAAAGTAAGCCTAGCTGTATAGTTTTGCATAGCCATGGATTTAAGTAATTCTTTGGTACAAAGATTACACTCAAAAGCAGGGAGTAAGGATTTCAATTAGGATCCTGCAAAGCAACAGGCAATGCTTTGGACACAGGATAAGTTTACATTTGAATTCTGAGTAACTGAAGTGAAAATAGAAAAAAAGGCATGGAAAAACTGCATAGTATTCTCTATTAAATGTAAGAAAAGTTTGAAAGTGACTATTTCTGGGTAAATCTTGTTTTGACGTGTAGTTGCTGGTGAATCAGTAATAAACATACGGAGACCTTTCTGCCAGCTACTTGTTTGTGTCTCAATAACTACTTCATTGAAACTACATTTAACTATGAAGTATTAGAAACAACTTGGTTATGCAGTGCAGTTGTATACCAGTGTGTACTTCTGAAAATTAAAAAGTGAAGTTGTCCTCTACTTCATAATATGCCTTTGAAACTGTAATAGCACAAAGTTGTTCATTTCTTCATTTGTGTGTTTCAGATTAATGACAGTTTACTATATTACTGCCCTGATACTAAAGTATTTCTCTGTAAGTTCATGTTGCTAATATCTTGAAGGGAAAAGGCATTTTGCTTTGAATCATATATCATTGTTGTATCCTGTGGCTGTTTAGAAGCTCTAGAGCTTTTGTTTACACAATAGTGATTTAAACAAATGTAGAGAGATTAAGTTGGGAAGACATGTTCTTTCACACAACATTAAACTAGTAAAGTAACAAGCTTTTCACATTGATTACTTTGTATAGATTGCTTCATTTTAAAATGAATAACTATGTAGTAGTTGTTCTCTGCAAACACTTGAACATTATTTTTAGGAAGGCATGCAATTAAAAGCATTTAATTTATCCAACTTCACTATAGAGTTACAGTGAAATAAGCTTAGAAATAGGTTGTTGGTAGAATCATAAACAGTTTGTTGAAAGGACCTTTAAAGGTCTAGTCTAACCCCTCCTGCAATGAGCAGGGAGATAGTAGGGGGTTTTTAGAGAATAGTGCTAAGTGATAGGAGTCAAAGTTGAAAACTCTGATGCTGAGTAACAATTCTTGGGGAAAAATCTCAATGGCCTTTTGTCACAGATTATTAGTGATTATTGTCACTACTCTCACAATCTTAAAACCATCTGAAACTGCTAATAGAGCACTACCAATCTGACTTATTTTTAAAAATTCTTATCTGGGATCTTATATTGCAGCTATTAACTGAATGTTCATTTCTGTCTGTGAAATTAAGGTACTTCTCCTGTTAAAAAAATAGCAGGTGCTTCTTGCAAATTTTGCCTGTATTTCTGACTTTACCCAGTCAGCAGCAGATCTTTGTGTCACAGATCTTACCAATCCCTTTCCCCTATTCTGTGAGCATTCCTTTTTTTTCCTAGGCATGCATTAAAAGCAAAATTATCAAAATGACTATTTTTTGTATTCTACATAGAGGAGTTAAGAATCTGTGTTTGCTTGGTTTGCTTCATCTCTCAGTGATGTAGAGAGAAGGAAGTAAGAACTCTGGCAGGACAATACAAACATTGGGAATAACAGTAACTTCTGAGGATGGGCAATAGTGTGATTAATAAACACTTTTTTTTGTTAATTGAGGTATTATTAAACTCAAGAACAATCTAAGCCTCCAAATGATCTGCAGAACAGTGATTTATAATTTTGAATATCTTTTGAAATGGTGCCTTCTAACAGGACAAAATTCTGCCTGGAATTTTTTTGAAAACTGATGAAAACAGGTCTGAGAAAAAGGTATGACCTGCAAACCTCAAAGCAATGTTTAACTGCCTGCATTACTTGACATCCAAAGAACAAAGATTTGCAGAAGAGAGACAGATAAAATACTAATACCTGCATGTAGGCTACATCTTCTGAGAGTGTGCCAGAATTTGTCTGGGAGGAGGTGGAAGACAGACAATATAGATTGCTGTATTTTTCATCAAGTGGTTTGTACCATCTGTATGTATTTTACATGTGCCTTTTGAGAGGCAAGGAGTGTAACTTAGATCCCTCTAGGCTTTGTTCTCTGCCTCTACACCTACCATTTGGCTTAAGATGTAGCCAGTAGAAGAAAACTAAGGTTGTTGGGACTTTTTTCTTGTCTTAGTTGCAACAGCTGCAAAACAGATGTGGACTGACATGAGCTCTGCCAAAAATCTCTTCCAAGTCTCCCACCCATTTTCCACCAAAGAGAAGCTAGTCAGGTGATACAAACAGAGACCTGAAGGTCAGAAAGGGATGAGAGCTCCTGATTCTGGCTTTGCAAAGCCTGTTAAAAAGAAGCAATCAGAAAATCTAGATTTACTGCTTTGGAAATTAAACCAACCAGAATTTATGGACATAACATTTCTACAAATTACTATTCCAAGCAGTATGATGTCAATGGGAAATAAAAGGCAGTCTGTACATGAACCACAGCAACACTGCAGCAAAGAAAGTCAGATGGCAGCAAGAATTCGTAACTGGTGTTCACCTAACTGGTATCCAGCTAAGTCTCTCTTTTTAGATATATTTTTAATATCTCAAATCCATTAAGCAAAATTCCATTGTCTTGTTGGCCATATCTTTGCTGAAACAGGTTTCCTAGGATTACAGCTGTTTTGTTGTGTGGCCCTCAGTGCTAAGAGGGAGTCAGCTTTCTGTGTACCTGTCTCAGGTTTCTGGTTACCTCTCCAACTTCTTTTTTTCAGCATTATTTGAGTTTATCGTGGGTTGTTTTTTTTTTTCAGAGTATCTTGACTATTACAAATGCATTCAGTGACATTCCCAATAAATAAATAAAATCTGGAATCTTTTCCACTGGGTCAGTCTGCTGATGAGATCATAGCCCTGACAAAACTGTGGCTGCCAGGCACTTAGAGTCCAACATTGACTCAAAGGTAGTATCCAGCAATGGCAGAATTGTCTAAATAACCAGTTGTCCAAGTATGCTTATATTCACACAGGATCTGTGTGGGCTAACACTGCTAGCAGCATTGAACACTGGGCTGGCAAAGATTAGGGACAACTGCTACTCATGCAGTTATATTTCCCTTTCCTTACATCAGTATGCCAGGAACCTGGAATTTAGATGCTAACCACATTTGTAAATAGGGAACTCAGAATCATGAGTATTAACTCGAATGATGACTTGGCTCCGCATGACTTTACTCGCTGGACAGTAGCTCTCTTTTCCTCACAGAACCATCTGCTTGCAGAAAAATTGCTTGTTGTATAAGTCTTAGTCACTTACAGAGATCAGCATCCTCCTGAGGGACATTTGGATGGTACTTCTGAAGTTTTTCTCTTAGACCATTCATGACAGCAGTAGCTACCAAGGTTTTACGCCCTTGATCTCACTTTCTATTGCATTTCACAGAATCAAAAAATGATTAAGGTTGGAAGGGACCACCAGAGGTCATCTAGTCCAACCTCCTTGCTCTAGCAGGGTCCCCTAGAACACATTACATGGGATTATGTCCAGATAGTTTTTGAATATCTCTAGGGAAGGAGACTGCACAACCTCTCTCATTTCCAGGCTTATGTCTTTATTTATAGCATTTTATTTTCCATATGGTTTCAGTGTCATCTGTAGGTGCATTACTTCTATTTAAGGTCACAACATTTAGTTTGGAAACCAGTGAATCTTTCTTGCAGCAAGTACTGGCATGGGAAGACTTCTTGGCTCATGGCTTCATACAGACATAGGTTTACCAAGACAGTTAAAAGGACTCTAGCAATTACTTTCACAAAATACATTTCTGTGTGATACTGCAGATAAGGAGTATGCACACAAACCTGCTTTCAAATGTGTATGAAATTTCTGTCTGATGGTATAGGAATGGTGAAGTCTGAATACTAAGAAAAAGTATTTAGGTCTCTCTCTTCAGTGATTCATTGGAATGCTGATAGGGGGTTTAAGTATTGAAGTTCAGTATTTGGACCTTATAATGAGGTGGCAGATGAGGAAATTTCAAGGAAAAAAGTAATGTGCATGTTCCTGCAGTGCAAAAATGTGGAGAGAAGTTTTAGTGACTCTAGTTCACCAACTAGGATGAAGGATGAAATGTGAACTCCTAGGTTTAAGGTGGTTTTGATGTGTCAAGTCTTCTGTGTTGAGTTTGGATAATGGATCTTGGCCCACACTGTAGTCAATAGCTGTGCCATCTAATGAGGTCCTATCTTAGAAAATCTCTGCTCCAGCTGTGGCTGAACAGCTCCCAGAACAACTTGGCATCTTTGGTGGATATCCTCAGTCATACAACCAGCAGCACATTGCACATTTGAAGCAAAGTTCTGTGTGTCGTGTCAGCAGCAGCTAAGAGGTTTAGTGATTTGAAGCCATTAGCTTTAAAACATTTTAAATTAATGACTATAGCACTGAGTCAAGTTCTCATTAAAAAAAAAAAAGTTCCCTTCCAAGGAATGGAGTAACTGACAAAAAAAATGAAAACTTATATACCTATATAAAATGCAGACAGTTGACTGTACTTTTGAAAGCAGACTCACTGGCCAGTTGGGCAGTTTCAGGCGTGTTGATGATTCATCTGACACAGAGTTCCAGGGAGTGATTTCTTGTGGGCTTGTTCATTTGGATGTTGAGGCAGGTTTCTATGTAAATCAGCAGCTAAGGTGTGAATTTATCTGTGACATTTTTAAGATGGTTCACGAGGCCAAAATTTGACTAATGATACTCCTGCTGATCTCCTGCTAATTTTGGATTTATAGGTGTGGTATCATACCCAAACTTATGAATGTCTGGTTCCCCACCCCCCCTTCTCTGTATTCTATTTATTTATTTATTTCTGTTAGCTGTTTGTTATCTTCATTTATTTAAACAGACTTTGGAGACAACAACAGAATGTCTGTCACTGAGTTCATCAGTTTGGCTCCGTTCCAAATGTATCAGTTTCTGAGACTAAAAGGAATCAGGAGGGTGGTAATGAAAGTTTCCACAAAGCTCCTCTGATTGTGACCAAAATATTCCTTACGTGATGAGGTGTAGTGGTAGTAAATTTCCTGTACTAATACCAGCTGTGGCACCATGGCATTAGTAGGAGGAGATCCCATTATCACATGGAGTGTGCACTGATTTGTTTTTGATGTGTGTTGAATTCCCTATCGTTTATCTGTTACCTTTCCCTGAAAAGTCTAACTGGACTAAACCTTAAAGCATATTCTTTAAAACAGAGCTTTGGGTTAAGGTATTAGCGAAGTGATATGAGAGAGAGATTCTTAAAGTATTACTCATTAAGACACTAATCAAATGATACACATCCTGTAGTGGTTGGATGCAGTGAGAGTTGCCAAAAGTGGCAAGGAGTTGAAGCTTCACAGATACTTCTCAGAGAACTCCTAGGAAATGAAACACTGCAAAGGTTTAAGCTAAAGTTTGATGTGTATGAGTGGAAGCAGCAGCTCATTTCTGTCAGAACTACTCCTGCCTTCTTGATTTACAGCAAAGAATCTATAGGTGAAAAAGCAAGGGTGAGTTTCAGAGAGAAGAAAGTCTGAAGAATGTAAAGTAAGCATGTTATCTTTGGGCTTGTTTCCTAAATTAGCTGTACACTTGTACACTTGTCCTTACTTCCAATTTTTCATCTTTTTTTTTTTTTTTTTTACAGATTCTCAAGAAGGAAACTACAAGTCAGAGGTCAACAGTAAACCCAGGAAGGAAAGGACAGCTTTCACCAAGGAGCAAATCAGAGAGCTAGAAGCAGAATTTGCTCATCATAACTATTTGACCAGGCTGAGGCGATATGAGATAGCAGTAAACCTTGACCTCACTGAAAGACAGGTATTGATGGGAAACAATGGTCTTTACATACTTGCACAATATTTACCAGTGATTAGTAGCTCCTCATAGTAGAGCTCATGTTTGTTACTAATAGATATATTGATATGTGGATATATCAGATTGTTTATAGCAAAATTATATACATTTATTCTCTCTCTGCTATGCAACTACTTTATATTTTTATATGTACTGGCTACAAATTAGTTTCATCTAGTAGGCAGAGGTGAGAGATAAAAGCACAAGTAATATATTAAATTGGTGCACATCTTTCTAATCTGTTCTAATGTGTTTGTAGGTCCCAAGTAATGCATGCACAAGCAGTTGATTTGCCTGCATGGAACAAATATAAGCATCATGGTTTAGTCTACTAAATATATGTAGTTGCCATTTGTCCAGAGTTTCTGAACATCCTGTTTCCAGATGGCAGCAATGGGAACACCAGCAAAACTGGAATACAGGCATTTTTAACCACTTTATCTTACCCTGTGCTGTGAAAGCAGAGGAGATGATGAAATTTCTTATCATTGTTACTGGTTTCCTGCTCACCAAACCCTGGTCCAGGAAACACTTCTGCATGTGCTCAAGTTTCATCATGCATGTTGTCACATTAATTTCTAATGGAAACATTCACGTTAAGCATGTAGTGAAGCATTTCAGGATCTCATCCCAAAGCAATAAATAGGTAGTCAACTCACATTTCAAATAATAATTACATCAACATGAAAAAAGTGTTAGTAAAGACATTTAGAATACTGGACTCAAGTACACCAAATCTGATGAAATGTTTCTTAAGGGTTTATCATTAAAATTGAAAGCATTTTGCCCACTCATAGGCAGTGTTCCTTTCTGCAGGAATCCACATTAGATTCAGGGATTGCATAAGATGATACTTTCAAGGGTAGATATCAAATTAGATTTGTGAAAGCTAGATAGGAGTTTTGCAATTTTCTTGAATTTTGTTATCACTCTGTCTAAGTAGACAGCTCTGTGAAAATCTAGCCTTTTCTATACAATTGAACACACATTTACTCACACAAGCAAATGAAGCAGGTTTTTTTCTTTGAAGGCTTCTAGAGTATGGCTGTCCCTTCAGCTTGTCAAGAAGAAGCCAGTAATTTCTCTTGTTTGACTTGAACACATTGCCAGGTTCCACTGGGGTAAATGTCAATTACTTAAGTATTAGTCCTGCTGGCCACACTGTTAATACAAGTGATCTTCCCTGATAAATTCTTTATTCATTTCTTCAAAGATCAGGTTAAGTAGTATAACTAAATGAAGAGACAGTTCATTATTCTAAAGGAAAGGGTTAAACAAAAAACATTTAACATACTGAAAAGGAACAGATAAACACTGAATATTGCCTCTTGAGGAGAAAGGACAGCCTGTGCTACACCAGTGCAGAGAATTTATTTACGTCATGGGAACACATGCTGTTTTCTAACTGTCACACAATGTTGGTTCTAAGCATTTTGCTGATTATTGTGATAATTTCTATAGAATCATAACCAGTCTATCTAATTATGTAATCTAATTTTTCCTCTGCTTCCCCAGATTATCAGAAAATAACTGAGCTGCTAGAGATATATCCCATCCTTCCTTCCTGCTTCCCTGCCTGCCTTCCTTCCTTCCTTCTTTCCTTCCTTCCTCCTCCTTAAAGCTACCCTTGCTTAGAAAAGGAAAGCATTAATATTTTTAACCTGATAGAGTCCAGTTCTGTATCTTTCCACAATAAAATGACCTGAGGGAGAAAAGAATGATAGCAGAAAAGATGTATTGTTAATTGAAAACAAAAAGAAAATTGAGAGGATATTCTAGACATATTTTCCAGTTTCCGAATCATACTAAGCCAAGTAATGATGTCACTTCCAATGTTGTCAATTAGAAAGACTCTTTTTTAAATCACATAGATTGCATGGAAAGTGGTGTAAATAGGCATGGAGTTGGGTGTGGGTTTCCATGGTATATGGCAGTCTTCAGAAGCTGAATGCAGTAAATCAAAAGGCTTAACTACTCTTGCATTCCTTTTTTACAGCAGTGTTCCTTCAGTGACTTAAAAAAGTGCTCCATGGAGAACCTAGTGTGACACTAATATTTCTTTTTTTTCTAGTTAAGAGACTGAACTCATATTCAGGACCTGTCTTCCCATTGTTAGTAGAATGAATGATTATTCTTGAGTGGGATAACAGCATTTATTCGTTTACTTACTACTGTTACTACTTTCTTTAATTAGCTGTTCATGACTGAATCAAAATATATTGATAGAATTCAAAAAAACCTACTCTGCAGTGAGGTAGTATTTAGAAAATTGCTACTTCTGGAGCAGTGTTCCTTTACTAGAAAATGGTACTTGATAGGCAGTAGTTCCTTTGTTTGAAATAACTGAACACACAAATGATGACCTTGATCTCATCACAGGAGACCTATTTGTGTTGGAAGCTTTCTTGATCTCTCATGAAACCTTGAATTTGCACATTGAGTATTGAAACTTGCTTCAGCTAATACAATGACAAAATCCAGCAGTGGATATTGGGTGAACTAACACATCTGTTCAGAAAACAGATTTAAGAGCAGACGCAGCTCCTGATGGAATGAATTATTTAGCATAGTTGTTTTTACTATGTTTTTAAAAATGAAACGCATTGTATTATTCAGAGGGCAGAAGAATAAAAATAATCTGGAGAAGGTATTGTTGGGTCATCCTAAATTTACAACTTTTAGCTATTTCCCAAGATGTGAGATAAATCACGGAGCCTATCATCTTAAGAAAGCTCTGTCTTCCTCTTGACTACACTGATAATTTCAACCATACGCTGCTGCTTGAAAGAGGCACTGACCAACTAACACTTCATAATTACCTTTCTGATATTTAAACAAGCTGTAGAAAAAACCCATATGCCTTACCATATTTAAAAAGCTATACAAGGGTATTAAAGTTTTGTACAGTCATCAAAGTAAGGCTCCATTTGACTTTTGAAACAACTTACAAGATCAGTTCAAACATAAATGACTCATGGAAGGCCATTTTACTATAATAATAATAATAATAAAAGCCCCTCAAAACATATTGATCAGGAGAACGAAGTAATCCTATCACTCCTTAAAAAGGAAACCTGAGTTAGGAGACAGGAGGATGAAATCAAATAAGTGCCTCAATTGCCTAGATATTAAGAGTGTACTTTGAGAGCATTATAAGCACATCTGGTGGTAGGATGGCTCTATTACAGTATTGTATCTATACTGCTGGAATTCTTACATATAATTCCTGCTCCATCTCCTGTAGAGTGCACTCACAATCTCTGCTCAGCCAGCAGTTAATATTTTTCAGCTGGCAGGCCTCTATTATATTTTGAAGAGCCAGTTAAACTAAAAACTGTCTTAGCTCCCTAGATATTTGTAACCTTGACAAGCGCATTCTTGGCTTTTTTGTACATCCAGATAAACTTGGAGAAGGTTCCGTCCAAACTTTTTAATATCTCGCTGTGGGATGAGGAGAGGAAGCAGCTGCAGTGGGGTATCAGAGGCGTGGCAAAATGGACATTTTTATGGACGTGGTCCTGCCAAATATAGAAAGAGTAGGAGATCTTTCCACCTCACAAGATCTTTTTGCATGGAGCTAATCAAAAGAGCAATGTTGCAGTTCTGCAGGCTAGCTAAGGTTACCGGAATAAACAGTCCGAATATGTAACGCTTCTGTTTGCCAACATAAACAGAAAATCCCACCTAGTCAGATTAAATTCTGCTTTAATGTCCAATACCTACCTGCTCAGAAGCCACCAACCCTTTATGAAAGGCCTGAAGCCGTTGATTTGGCATAGACAAAGGACAACATTTTGGCAAAATGAGGAGTGTTTTTGCATCTGTTCTTGTCACTCATCCCATGTTGGTACAATGTACATGGAAGCCAGAGGAAGATTTGTAATGACCTTTCTACCAGAAAAAGAAAAAAGCAGCATTATTAATTTAAATGCACTTGGGCAATGTTGCTATAGTACCATAATATACACTGGAGCACTGCATTGTCATAACTATACAAATAATAAATGAAGTTTTCCACTGGAAAAGTTTCCTCCAGAGCCAGTTACCTCAATCCTTCATCACAAGCAACTTCACTGAAATCCTTTCCAGCATCACAGAGCTTAGGAGAGGCTAATCATTGCATTGTTTGGACTTGACTGGTAAGGTAAGAGTAGCCCGCCCCCCTTAGTCACCCTGGTGAGAAACCAGGATGTTCAGTGTGCCTCAGTTAGGTGTTTGTTCTGAACCACCTCTGAAAGAGAAACTGTATTGCCATGCATCACACAGCATGGCTAGTTTCCTACTTTAGGAAGTTAGATATCTACGGCTAGGTAGTGAAACTATTCCCCTGTATGCTTTCAAACAAAATAAAAAACCTGGATTGATAGGACAAGGTTGACCATATCTGTCTGATTTATTGTGCTATCACATCTTCTCTCAGGCACAGTCTGAAGNTCTTCGTTCGCGAAGCGTAGCCATACATACATACATACATCTTCTCTGAAAGGCAGCTGCTCATTCCAAGCTTCCATGTGTTAAGCACTCTCTATACACACTACAATAATGAGCCTGTGTGGCTTGAAATCCTTTGGAGTGTTTGTTTTATTTAAAGTAACACTCTTAATAAAATAAAACTCACTAATGCTTTTATATTTGTCTTGAGCAATATAAATGCAAGCAGTTAAGAGTTACTATGCCAGCTCTTTTCTTTTCTAGGAAAGAATGCTCCCAACAAAGTTAGTTATAACTTCTGCATAATTTTTATTTGTACACTAATTCTTTTTTTTTTCTTTTTTTTTCTAAAAACTACATGACAAAACTTCAAACAGCACACTTACTTTTGTAGTATTGACTGAATTTGAACAAGCAATTCCATGTGCAAAGGTCCAAGTGCCTCAAGCTGTTGGTTGTGAGTGGATCCTACACCTGCAGAGAAAACCCATGAGGTTCTGGGTGGGAAGAAGCCTCTGTCTGTGCCAGGCAGCATATGCAATATAGACAGAAATATTAGCAGGTCTTACAGCTGCTTTTACAAAGAGAGTAATGCTCCACTGTCCCTTACCCTTCTCTAGACAGAAGTTGAGAAAGATGTTGCTGCTTCTGTTGCCTGTTTAAAGAGATAGGAGCTTTTTAGGTTTGTCCTTTATGGTCATTTTAAAAATCAGAGAAAAGAAATTGGTGAGGAACAAATGGTGTTGGAGAGGTACAAATGAACATGTAGAATAACGGAGGGGTTTTTTATGTAAGTCATTGAAAAATGTAGAATCTCTTTCTGCTTTCATTAGTTCTTTCTCCTGAAGGCAAGACCTTCTGAACACAGCTGCAGCTTCTTGAGGCTGACTAGCTTTAACACTGGATGTTGATTTTGAGGCTGCTTTACCATTAAAAGACTCAGGACTACCTTGTTTTGGAAGGCAAAAAGGACCCTCCAGATCTGAAGTCTTGAACTGTGGAACTAGTTGAAGTGAATACAGATGAGGATGCTTCTTACTTGGGCAAGGAGATGGCTTTCATAGCCATGGAGGCCTGGAGGATTGTCATGGGCCTGTAGTCAGAAGCTGCCTTCTGTCGAGTCCTGCTTCTTGACATTGGCTTTTCTTCATACTGAAGTTGTAGCAGAAAGTAACATCAAGATACCATACTCAGCCAAAAGCCTGTCTTGGTCATCCCCTGTCTTCCACTCAGCTGATCTCTGCAAAATGGATGCAGAATGATGCATGTTAGATTTTTTTCTCATGACATAAAATGCTCTATATGCGAGTAATTCATGCACATAAATGCCTATAGAAAGAAAGGCAAAGTTTAGCTAAAGGTGATCTTCCCTACCAGGTCATTCTTTTGCAGATTGCTGTATATATGCAAAGAAATGAATGAAGGCAGACTCCAGAAAGATAAGTTTTAGGAGAATAAGGTAGAGGAATTTTTAGAAGCAGCCCCACCGATTGCCTTTCTTTGCCTTTGGGGACAAAGAAGAGAGACTAATTTTATAAAAAATACTCCCTTAGATTTTGTACAAGAAGCCAGTAGGGGGAAAGACCCTGAAATAGTGTGTCTCTTTCTGTTTAAGGTATGTTAACCCTGAAACCTAACTGAAGAGGTTTTGAATAGTTAGGGTTAGCTGTTTGATCATGAAATCAGTTTTGAAGATCACTGGTAGAGAAGGTGGCAGTTCTTTGGATGGAGTAGATGGAGTTCAGCTGAGTGCTCTCAAACACTTCTGAAACTGAAATGAGATACTCCTATCAGTGCTCTCTCTGAAATTTAATGTCTATTCCATCCCTGCCTAAACGTGGGAGGTAGAAAGGAGAAGGTACCACCTAAGCAGTACCCAAACCTCAACTGACTTCTGTGTAATGAAAAACCAGAACTCACTCCTACACCTTCCTGGGTGCCAAAAGCTCCATCTGTCCTTTGTGCACCTGCCAAAACCTCCTCTTTTTTCTCAACAGCTGCTGCAAAGTCCTTGTGCACATTCAGTGCAAAGCAGATTGCTTTAAATGAGTGAGCAGGTGACTTAAGCAATTTTAATTTAGAATGTTCTGGTAACAGTCATTCATTTCCAAAGAAAAGATAATTTTCTTCAATTCATGTATTTTGGTACTGTTCTATAATAACTAAGTCTTGGAAAAGGCGCTGATGAGGAGCGTGGATGGAGCCCTCCCTGGATCTTCGTTCGCGAAGCCTAGCCATACATATAATAACTAAGAAGACCTTTAATACTCAGATTTATTTAAACTGGGTTTAAGCTCAAAATATACTTAAGATTTTTAAGAGGTTGTGGTGTTTTGGGTTATTTTAATAGAAGTTAGAATTCCTTTAAATCATATAAGGAAGAAAATTAAGTTTAACTGCATAAAACTATCTTAACTTACTCTCCCATGTAACCAGCATGACTGAAATCCAGCTGAACTATTTAAAGTCTCATGTTATCTTTAGTTACTGAACTGATAATTCTGCCTACCATTTCTGTAAATGTTTTAAATTAATAGATTTGATTCTTCCAACCCTTATATTTATTCATATTCTTGAACAGGAAAAGAATTTTTTCTGGTTTTACATTCCTATTTGGTTTTATAAGTTTGTTGAATAAACTATCATGAAAAATACTATCCCTATATATGAAAAAAAAGTTTAAGTTTCAGCTGTATAACACCAGTGATTTCTGTAAAGTTCAAAAGTTTGACTCTCTTTAAAGCTTGGCAGCATAAGCATACTATCTAAAAATAACAGGAATGTTTTCAAAGCCAAAAAAAGTTGAGAAGTATACTTTTCAGTTTTTATAATTTTGAAAAGTCAGGGTTATTTTTTGTTATCTCTATGTTTGTTTGCATTAGAGGAAAGTAAAGTGACAGATCAAAAAAAAAAGAAAACTTCCAATAGCTGACCAGGGGCAGAATGCTTAAAAGGCTTGGTCATTTGGTCTTCCTGACTCATCATTTAGGTGTAATAAAACATGGATTTTAGGATAATGACTTCAAAGACTCATGCTTAGAAATATGCATCCCTTATAGCAAAATAGGAGTTTCAACTGGTACAGTGCTCTCGTTTCTAATTGTTAAGGTTTGTAAGATATCAGGCCTCAATTTTTAATCTCCTTTGGGGCCACTAAAATCTGGAATAGGAAATCTAATTTTAGGAAAGAATCTTTCATTCTTTTGTTGAGAGAGAAATATATTTTCTTTTTTTTTAAAGAAGAATACCAGCAGACACTGTGACTAAGGTAGTGTGAATTCAGACATGCCTTAGTTTTTCAGACAAGGATGTCTTTATTAAGGAATTCTCACTAATTCTAGAACATATCTGTTCAGCTTTCCTCTGTAAATACAGAGTGCTAAAATCCCATGTCAAAAGGAAGCACCTGCATTCTAGAGAGCACTGTAGAAATGATTTATTCTTAAAGTTAATGTGACTGAAGTGCTCTTCTGAAGGAGTATGAAAACAGAAGTTTAGGTGGTATGCTTATTTGGAACCAAAATGATCTGTTGATGGCCATATCATGAAGTTGTATTAAAAACATACATGCAAGACAGAACATAATTTGGCCCTTATGCCTGCTAAGGAGTTATGTATCATAACTATATGATTTCTATTGTAATGTAGACACTAACAGTGTCAGCCTCTTTTTGAATCTCCTATGATTTCTACAGAGTAGACCTTAAAATAAATTGGTCATAGCAAAAACATTAATCTTGTACATGAGAAGATGTGCAGTG
Organism: Bucco capensis; assembly: GCA_013396975.1. Taxonomy (NCBI): domain Eukaryota; kingdom Metazoa; phylum Chordata; class Aves; order Piciformes; family Bucconidae; genus Bucco; species Bucco capensis. The sequence goes on along the minus strand of VWZO01009208.1, from coordinate 487,245 downwards.
TAACAGTCTAATCATCAGATGTGTGAGATGCAGATGCTAAACAACTTGTTGACTAAGGGAAAAGAATCTGTGCTTTCGTGCCAGTAAGCAGATGTGCTCAATAGCCTGGCTCATAAGTGCTGATTTAGAAACAGCTGCTAATCCTACCATCATCTTTAATATAGTTCATTTCCCTCCGCTTCCTTTGTTTTCCGTACATACATATGCTTGCTGTGTACAGTTAAGTTGTGCTAGTCAGGGTGGAGAAAAGGGAGAGCATTTTAATAAGTAATAGGCAATCAGAACCTGATTCTGAAAGGTGGTGAGCACTTTCAGCTCCTGCTGGAGCTAGCTTAGGCTTGAAAAACAGCATAAAATGGTTTATAAAACCTACATTATCAAGTTTGTCATAGTAGATCTTTAAACTACTTTAAAAGGGTATTGTTTTTGCAGAAGTTGTAAATAGCATAAGCTAGTTCTTTCAAATGTGGAAAAACATTGAAGACATTTTCAAGTTCACTTTGGTAATGGCTTTTCCTCTCTATTTTTATTAAAGTTTTTCTTTATTTTTCTTTTAGTCATTCTGTCATTTCTCTCACTCTTTCTTTCATTCTCTTTCTCCTCATTCTCCTCTCTCTTTTTTGTTTCTCAGGATGTTTTGCTCGGATGCATGTTTTGCACAACACCTGTTTCAGATGACTTGTGCATTTGAAAAGTATAGTTTTCCATGAATCCAGATAAATTGACACTCTGAAGTACCTCACACAAAGTTTGCCTCACTTCCTTCTCATTACTAAAATATAGATGGATCACATATCAGTAATGACTATACCCTCCATAATTGACTCTTCAGCTCCAAAGGAAGTTCAAAATTCCAATATCTGAATTTGATCTCTAGAGGAAATAACAAGTGAAGGACCTGTCTCATATTATTAGCACATGAGCATTAAAGTCTTCATCTAGAGTCCACTGAACTCAATGGAAAAACTCACACTGACATTAGTGTACTGTGGATCGTGTCAAAAGTGGATTTCAGTACTTATAGTGGGGGGCAGAAAGAAATATATTTGAAAGATACCTTCCATACTCCTTCATATAAGACTCCTACTGTACACTAACACAGTGAATGACACCAAAATAGACTCAAAACATTTGCAATGATAAACCTCACGATAGTTGATTTGTAGCTTTTGAAAATAATCTTTGACAAACCAAATAAATTTCTTGTATTATCTAAGTAGGTCAGATACAGATTATTTGAAGTTATTAATTAAAAAACCTAAAGCCTTTTATTTTTCTTTTTTTATGTTGTTATTTTCTTTTGATGGGAAGCCTGACAGTTTACATGCCAGTCAATACTTTCCTATGGGAGTACCATGGTTATTCTCTTCCTCCTCCACTCAACAGAGTGCATGCAAGGGTAGCTGGAGTTCAAGGACATAAAAATATCCAGAGAATTGCTTAGATCTTTTCAACATAAATTCTATCCTGTAGTTTCTTACTCAGCCCTTATTTTAGAAGAATGATAATATTATGTAGTAGTGGGTTGAATCCAAAGTATGTTATTTTTGATATTTTGATTAGGACTGCAGTTGCATCTGTTGCACTTACATCAGTAGAGAAGTGTCTTTGGCAGAGAAACTTCCTTGTCTTAAAAAACCCAAAGTTAAACAAAATGACCTCTTAACTTCCCCTAGAAAGCTGCCAGTGCTGTAGTAATGCTGTACCCTTTTGAAGACAGTTTCCATGAGCACCTCTGATATGTGACCTGAGTATGATAATTCCCAACACCACAGCAGCCAGTCATAAATACCTTCCTCTTTACACTCATTTCACTTTACAAGCCAGATTCTTTGGCTCTGATGAGTTGACTAAAGGAAAGGATGTGCTGTGCTTTGAGGCTTTTAACTACCCCAGAGTCATTTTGCTCTGTTCCCAAATGACTGGCTTTAAAGAGGAATCTCAAGTACAGAAGAATAAATGTCCTTCTCTTCCTTCCCCCATACATACATACAGATAGTGACATTAACTATCGGTTCGATTGCAGTAAAATTTTAATGCAAAATTCAAAGTGATAGTAAAGGTTAAACACTGTGATGTTTCCTGGATGTGTAAGACAGATTCAGCAAAGCAGCATTTTTGTGGCTCTATTACTCATGTTGTACAATATGTCCTGCTGTGCCTGTTCCTTGCTGTTTCTTTTAAAACTCTGAAACACATTCTGCTGAACACAGCAGAGGATACACCAACATTGCAGGCTTGCTTGCTTGCTTTCCAAATGAGAAGTTGCAGACATTGTTTATTTTTCTGTGGAACCTTCATGTGAAGAGCTGCACAGGCACACACGCATGAGCATTAACTTTCCATGGATCAAACCCAACAGTCTTCTACTCATCCTCTTTTCAGTGACAATATATTTGAAATCAGCCTTTAATCTGGTCTAATACATTTGACAGATGCTGTACACATCTTTTTTTTGTTTGTTTTTTGTTTTTTTCCCCCTTTTCTTTTGGCTATTGAAAAAAAAAGTCCTTGTGGTTTGCAGTGCTGGTACTTTAGAACTGTGCAAATAATTTAGGTTTGCTTACCCCACATACATTTCTGTACAGAGAAGGGGAGGCAGGGAAATGAGTTTCAGCTGGAGTAAAATCTTGGGGTTTAATGTGACTTAAATCCAGATACATTTGTAATCTTTCATGCTATGAATTTCTTTACCACTCTCATTTGAAACGATTTGCTGATTTTGATTCAAATTTATAAATGCCTTGCCCTCTGGCTTTGGGAGTATTTATCTGTCTGAGAAATTTGACTGGAGTCTATGGCTAAGTGTGGTAGTATGGAGGATCACTAAACTAGAATCATTTAAATACATTTGTGAATGGGCAGAGGAGGTCATAGGTTTTGATGGTAAGAAATGCTCTTTCAGCTACCAGTTTCTAGAAACAAACAGGCAGAAGGCAATGCAAACTTTTCAGTACAGGTTTCCTTTCCAAAGTAACTACCCTCCTCTGAAAGGTAATTAAAAGCACTGTAAGCACAAGGGGCAGCAGTATGGGTCCCTGTCACCAGAATAGGCTCTCACTTACTTAAAAGGTAGGTTCTTGTGCGCAGTCTCTTGATGGGAACCATTTTGCCTCTGTTCCTATGCCTGTGAAATGCCATTAACATGTTTTTCAAGAGTATATGAAATTTTTAATATTTTATGAAGTGCCCTGAGATCTTCCTGTGGCATTATCTGCTGCAGATAGCCTGGCTGCCTTCCTGTGGTAACCCCTTGCCCTCCTCTGCAGTGATTGTCCTCACATCGCCAGGGTTCCTGTCCTATCCAAAACTGGATCGCCTGCTCCCGAGGGAAGGCTTGCTGTGCTTTGTACCATCCAGACAGCAATGTGCTGCATATGGAGAAAGAAAAAAAGCCAAGTGCTGTGCTACAGCTAGAAAGATCGTTATTACCTTCAGTGACCCCATCTTTACTTTCTTGTTTTGTCTTTCTTCTATGAAGGTAAAAGTTTGGTTCCAGAACAGACGGATGAAGTGGAAGCGGGTAAAAGGGGGGCAGCAAGGGGCAGCAGCCCGGGAGAAGGAACTGGTGAACGTGAAAAAGGGCACACTGCTCCCCTCCGAGCTCTCTGGCATCGGCGCAGCTGGGCTCCAGCACACGGGGGACTCACTAGCAAACGACGACAGCCACGACAGCGATCACAGCTCTGAGCACGCACACTTATGATACACACAGAGTGTCCCAGCTCCGTTCTCAGGAAAGATGCTTTGCTGGAAAGCCTCACACAGGCATCGTTTACGTATGCAAGTGACTCTGGCAGTGATTTTTAAAGTTGTTATGGAAAATTCAGGCTTCTTGTGTCTGCTTTTCTTGATTTTGAGATGGTTTACAGTAAGTGCCATGTCTTAAAGGTGCCTCAAGAGTGGAGAAGTGGAAGATGAACTTACTTTGAACATTCCAGATTTGGTTGTCATGTTTATGACAGCGGGCAGGTATTTTTGCTTTAGCTTGCACTGAAAATTACATTGCTCTCAACAGAGGTTATATTCTGAAAACCACAGTGCCACAAAATCACTATCTAGTGGATAAGAAATGTATTTTAACTCTGTATATATTTACCTTACAGCATTTTCCTGTCTTCACTAATTTTAGCAATGCATTCATATTAGCTGATGGCAATAGTCACTCATGACAATAAATGGCTTTTTTTCTCTTTATTTTTGTTTTGTTTTTCCAAAGACATACAATACATGCAGATACTTTTGTTCAAGTAGAGAACAATACAGTAGTGTCTGCTAGGACACATCCTTGTATGACAGACAAAACAAACCTTATGTTGCATTTACTATCAACTGCTGCTAATAGGGTATTATTAAACTTACCTAGCTCCTCAACTCTTCTTATCTTATAACTGCAAAAAATGATTTTTAGGATCATAAGGATAGTCCAGTAACCTGCCAAAAAATGTCATGTTCCACTCATGCTCAGTGGAAACTTCCCAAGGGATTATTCATTTCTACTTTGTCATAATTGAGTACATTGGTAAATATTGACACTGTGGAAATGTTGTTTCTTCATCTTCAGTTTAAAAAAACAACAGATAAGCTGAAAGTTACCATCAACTGCTTATGTTGGTAGAAAGAAAAATATAAAGGTAACTCAGTATTGTGTCCCATGTGTAAAATCAAGACACGTTTTCTGTTATAAGCTTTTGTGTACATACAAGCAAATACCAAACCCCCAATTTTAATGCAAACCATTGATTGTACTTTGTAAAGAAATATGTTTAATAAATAATCCTTTTTAAATACTTCTAGTCTCTCTACAGTGATTTCATAGGATACTTAACATGATGCTATAAACTTCTCTAGCAGCTCTGCCTTGTTCAGGTCTTTCAGAACTTTGTCTGTGGACAACATAAAGCTGTGTTTTCAAATTTAGGCTTTTAATCTTGGCTAAACCTTCTACCTTGATCCGTTTGGGAAACTCTTTCCTTTAGCAGGAAAAAGGCAGCTAGCAGCTAGTGATGTCTTCAGCCAAAACCAACAAGAGTCTGTTCAACCATTTTTCCAGATTTAGAGCAAATATAAAGGGTTATTCTGTTTGATCTTATTGAAATGGAGGAAAGGGAATAAATATCAGGAGGGGATGCATACTTATATTGTAATACCTTTGTTCAGGAGAAAAAAAACCAAAATATCTCCAAAAAAATGTGGATCTGAATCGGACTAGGTGACAGTGTGATAGATAGAGCTGAATGAAAGAAAGAGCAAGGAAGAAATGTGCATATCCTAGTAAATGCTTGTGAGCACTTACTGAGGCTCTGCTATGTGGAGCAGTTAGGGCATCATAAAAGTTAAATGTGATCAACAACTCTGTGTCTGCTTTCCAAATCCTTTCCACTGTAGGTTTGATCTTTCTTGCACATTAATTGTTGTCATGATCATTTTAGTTTAAAATATCCAAGCAAGGAGTAATTACCTTCTTTAAAGACTTCAGAGCATTTTATTGATTCCAGCAGTTAAGGGGTTTTGCATTTGTTTCTCCATTCTTTTTCAATGCCTTTTTCGTACAAAATTGCTGAGAATGGGAATGGGATAGAGAAGTAAGTCAAATACTTATGAATACTTAATATTTTTGATTTCATGACTGGATGGGAAGGTCTTTTGGGGTGGTGGTGGTGATCATTGAAACAAGAAAAAACCCCCGAGATTCAGACTAAAGCTTTTTATGCCTGATTGTTTTTTTTTTGGTACCTGTTAAATGAAATATAGCTAAGTTTCAAAATAGAAGATTAGAATGAATAATTGAAAAAAAGCATCCTGAATTTTCAAATAACATTTCTTAACAGCAGAGACTTGGTCAAATATAATGTGACTTGTTTGCTAGTAAAGAGGGAAAAGAAAATTATTATCTTTCAAAGACTCTGCCAAAAAAGCCTTTTCAGGTTTACAGAATTGTTTGTTGCTGTCTTTCATAAAGGCTGAATCTGAAAATGGATCAGCCAGGTTTGAGCTGACATTTTACAAAACAAATGGAACTACTTTATTTCCATTACCTGAAATGCAGCAGCATTGTGTTCCTAGCCCAAGGCATTTTGAGAGGTATATTATTCAGTTAGCAGCACTGTGATTTGACCAGGGTGCTTGCACTGGGGGAGCAGCCAAGATGTATTATGATGGCAATGTCTGTGCCATAATAATCTCACTACCATGAATAATTTTTTCCTGTTGAGAAAGATGGTACTTTTCCATTTTCCTAGTTTTAACTTAATCTGCTGAAATTTAAAGCACAGGTTGAAGAGAGAGAAACATGTGCAAACAGATTGGCAGTGCTAGGAGAATTTTTGTCTAGATAACTGAATGAACCTTCAAACAAAGGACCAAATTGTGCAACTTTATATTACAGAATAAAAAGAAGACTAACAAAATTGATTGTCTCCCATGCTTAAAAAGCAGCTTAGACTTAGAATTTGGCTGTAAGGTGCTAACTGTATATAGTAACCTCTCAGATTACATAAAGACCCCTGGTGGCTTTAAACAACTGTTTTGTGGGTACACCATTGGTAAGTACAATATGGTGCAGAGATCCCACACTGGCACAAGTTAAAGCTATGAAATCTAAGCACAGTGTGCTTAGGAATTTACTATAAAGCACAGCCCCACAGAAGTACAGACATGCTTCTTCCAGATTTCAGCTAGCTCATATTCAAGCCACACAAAGCAGCAAGGAATGTGCTTTTAACTCCACTTTGTGGGATAGCAGGTTTGCTCAGGAGTCATCAATGCAGATGATGTCTCCTCTTGTTCTGAATACCCCAATTACTCAAAACTGTCTTATGGGAGCCCCTGGGATCAATCACCTGCTCTAAGATAGGACTTTGTGTCAAAGCTTTAGCATAGTTTTGTTGCTGAAAACAGCAATGGGTAAAGGCTTTTGAACTAGGTGGTTTGTTTTATCTTTGTGGGTTTTTATCTGTCTGCAGACTAACAGAAGGTTCTTCTACCAATCTAGCCATATGGTATAGCTATGACTATACCATTTAACAGATGGACAAATTCAAGCTTTAAGGCTGCAATTTGCCCAAAGCTGTGCAGGCATTTGGTGGTATAGTGAAATGTGATGTTTGGTTTATTTATCTTTATTAGTTCCTTTTACTGAATAGTGGCTAATCACTTTTCATAACTTACTGTCAATGAATCCTGCTTCTCAGGACTAATGGTGTATTTTTTTACTTACAGTAATGTTGATGCAATATCTGTACTGAGACTACCTCTCTGATGTTCTGTTGTTAGCACATCGCTGAGCCAGACACACAAATGTGCATTCATAGAAAACATACACAGAAAATAAAATTGACTGGAAAAAGGCAGTGATGTTTTACAGTCCAGTTTTCAACATGATGGATGATAAGATTTCTTTATGCTGTCTCTGGTGTACAAGGCTATATATTATTTTTCAGGGTTTCTTTCTCTTCCCTTATGACTGTTGAGTTTTACTTTTGTGGTTTTGTTTACTGTGGCTTCATTGTTTTCAGATTGATCTTGATAATAGCAGTTCAAGAGGTGTGGTTGAAATAACATTGCAAGCTAGCTGAATTTATTAGATCACAAAGTGGAAGTAGTTTGGTAATTTAATTAAATGCTTATCTTTTCTTGACTTTTTTCATCAGATTCAAAAAATAGTCAAAAAAGGAGCACAAGAAGGAGAGACTCTACCTATGTCTTCCAACCACAGGCCAAGTTTCAAGGTAGTTCATGTATCCTGCTTTCTTAAATGAAGGCTCTGACTGCTGCAATAATATTATTTGTAAAAATAAAGAAAGAAACACCATTAGGATGAGCACTCTTAGCAGCTATGAGGAAACACAGTTATATAAGTTAGGGACAAAATGTCAGCTTGAGCCTTCATTTAGAATTTCCTGGCTTCAGTCAGTTTATGTCTCTTGGGTGAGCTTTTATTATGAGTACATGCAGTATTTAAGATCAGCTACATGATTCAAGAAATTTCAGAGAGTGATGTTTAACCAGTTATGTACTGTAGTTTAATATTTTATATAATGTCTATGGATTGAAAGGCAGAATTCTATACTCTTAATTCTTTTAAGAATTCTATATTCTTAAAAAAGGCAGTGAAGCCAATAGCTAGCAATAACTGGCATAGGGCTTCAGTAGTGAGGCACATCATTACCTCAGATTAATAAGGACTTACTAGAGCTCATTTGCTTTTATGTATTTCTATTCATTTTCATTTCAAGCACATTGTTTTTTAACATAATTTAGAGCTGAAAGCTGCAGCATAGGAATCAATTTCAGTGTAATTTAAGACCCCTGACTGTTAGTTAGGGCTTTCATATGGCATAATAAGAGGTTATCACAGTCATCTCTAAAATCTGCAAATGTATTAAAAGTTTCTCTGCCATTTCTTACTTCTGCCCAAGCCAAGCATGCAGATCTGTTAGCCATTGGCCTTTTTCTGGCATCTGAGCTGTCATGACTCCTATCTGTGGAAATCTGGTGAAACTTTACATTCATTCAGTTGAAAACAATCACCTAGGCAGTAGATTTGGTTCATATCAACAAACACAGAAGACCCCCAAAAGTGGTGTAGATGAGAGTTTGTTAAATAGTAGTTGTAGTAGGAAATAGTCATCGTTGCCTTTTTCTTGCAGTGCTTTTCTGTAGACAGAGTCCAAAGAAAGGTAAGTTCTGAAATAAATAGCCTTTTTAATGGATAAAGGACAAGGAACTCAAGTAATTTCTACTGGCCACCTTGTGTCATTGGCCTAATAAGTATTTTGGGACTAGGTTCAGTGCCCTACTATGTGTGCTGTGAGAATTTGGTTCTGTTCTTTTTTGGTCTTTGACCCTTGAATGTTTCTATGACAATCTCTTCCAACCCTTGCGACTCTGACTTCTTCCCCTAGCAGGATTCACAGCAAAAGGGTAAATATGTGGCTCTTCAGGGCACAACTGAAAGATAGAGTTGAGATAAGGCGTAAGATTCAGGACATTAAATAATAATTCAAATTGCATTAGTTCTGTTCAGAGGACTAATTGACTGGTATAAAGCATATTGCCATATCCCTGTTCTTTCCATAAATGATTTCATATTTTTGTATACCAATGTGATTATTGTAGAAATTTTTACCTATTATGTTTATATCTACTAAGGTGATATACTTGAATTTAAATATTCAGTTCTGATGTCTAACAAAGTAACATTGCTAGTCCACAGACAGACATTGAGAGAGAAAGAGACAAAATTTGACCATAAATACTGTCCTGCTAACATTTGGATTTTATTTGGAGATTTTGAAAATTTAGCATCCACTAAGGGAAACCTTGTAAAATGTTATTTTACATTAGTGAGCTACAACTTTCAGATTCACTCATCCTTTAAGTAAACAGCACAATAATTGGTTTCTGTAGGAACTTTCTTGTAGCCACATGATAATATCATGGGCTTTTATGTTATGAAAGTGTGCTCCAAAACCATATGAAGCAATGAACATGGCAAATACCTGTAAAAGTGGCTTACTATTTAGGGACAGATTCTCATCCTTAGTGGCACCATGAATATATAGACACTGTATATGTTGCTCATGTTTTCTCATGGACTGCAGGGCTTTTAGAAATGTATCTATTCTGAATGCTTACCACATTATTTGCCAAGAAAGTCACATGCACAGCTGAGAAAATACTGAAATGGGCATCTTCCCAAATTAAAAATTTATCTTGAAAAGTGCCGTTAGAAAAATTCTGTGCAATCACCACAGAAATGCATTTAAGGGAGTAAGAAAAAAAAAAGCCCTAGTTTGGAATTGCACCACATTATAAATTATTTTGTGTATGTATTTCTCTAATTCTCATGAATACAACTATTCCTTGGAACTGTGGAAATAAAATGCACAGTTGTTTAGTTCATAAGCAACACTGAGTACAATATACAGCTGTTACTTTCTAATTTTAACATACTTGTGAAAGACAGTTGATTCTGCTGACAATGTTGTGAAGAGTTCTCAGGACTCCTTTTATATAGACTATTTTTGCAAGAGAGAAGATTCTTCTATGGAAGCAAAGGACCTCATCTACAGCCTAGAGATGGCAATGGAAAGATGACGATTGATTTCACAGAGATTTGGATTTAGCCCAAAGTACACACAAAAGTTCATACAAATCAGTGAACAGTCCAGGATTAAGACATTAGCCAATAATTTCCAAAGTGACTGTTGACTTTGTGCCTCTGTTATGACACATGGTATCCTGATTTCAAGGAAGTTTTGAGTACACAGTGAAAATTAGGACCACTTTATGGAAATGTGAGTTGAGGACCCCATATTACTAGTCAGTGAAGAATATTCCGCTCTTGCTTCTAACAAGAGTCTTATGATACAGGATTTCTATAGCTGGCAAATCATCACATTATGTTATTAAATGGTAGGTTTCATAACCAATAGAAAAGAAACTTGCTCTGCTGCTTTCCTTCTCCTGTAATTTGTGGCATTAGTAGATAAGAAAAATAAAGCACATGATATGGAGAGGTAGGTATGAACAGATGTTCCCAAATGGTTGCAGGGGGGTAGGGGTGTCGAGGAAGGTAAAACTTTCCTTCCACTCAGATGTCTGTCTTGAATTTCTCACAGTTTTTGCAGACAGTTTGGCTCACTTCCAACATACATCGTTGCCTGTCTGGTATGAAAAATGCCATCTGTGGTGTATGGAAGTTCTTTCTTTAAAAGTGGTCTGCTAATTATTCTTCAGGCAGGTGTTACTAAAGTGAAGTCAGGTGTCAAGCATGGTGTAACCTTTGGATTGCCTAAAATTGCCCTGTGCTTGGGTACTGTTCTTTCCCCACAGAATAGATCAGACTATTACAGAGAATTGAAATGTTGGTTGATATAGGATTGAGATGACTCATGCAGCAGTATATATTGTGGTGACACTCAAAAAAATCAAAGTTAAAGGATGTGGGCTGAATGAAGAGTATAAATTTTCCAAAACAAATATCCTTTCAATTCCTTTATGTTTGCATTGCCATCTTGCAAAATGTTAGAAATCCTGATGCTCTTAGGAATTGCAGATGGGGTAAAAGGTGGTGGAAAGAATTTCCTTCTGTGCTTTAATAGACTGGGAAAACTATTAGTTGAAAAGAGCATGGAAGATGGTTGTATTGTGTGAATGACTCCTGCAAATTCTCACCTATATTCACTCACAAAAACACTCCTGCTTTAAAGCTTTTTGAAGATTAATAGGATGGTTAATGGGCCAGAATCAACACATGGAGGCTGCAGGCAGCCAGTCAACTGGCTCCATGAGCCTCAGCTCCCAGAATAAGCACTGCTGCTGCCTCTCATTCACAATAGTCAGTCTGCTCCTCTGTTCCTTACATGACATCAGCCCTCCCAACAGAAGATGAAAACTCACCACACAGAGCCAGATGTTACAACACTTCTCTCTCCCTAGCAGATGAGTGTTGTTAGGAGGTGAGGGATTGCCAGGATAAATGCAAGGCTTCCTATTTCCTATGCTCTTTTCAGAGGGTCTTTTGAATAAACAGTCCTTTACATTTTGTAATCTTGGCATTCAGAATGAATGATTCTGTTAGTGGTTTAACAAATGAGGATGAGGAAAGCACAGGCACATTTACTCCTTTTGACAGTAAGGCTTTGCATTGTTTGCTTTATCAGTGATGAAAGTAATCCAACTTTCTCCCTAGCCCTTGACAAAATATTTACAATAGGTTGATATGACACTGAGATAAAGAGCAGTCCTGTAAGGAACTGAATACCTGGTGCTTTTACATTCTTGAGCAACCCTTAGGCACCTGGATGATTTTGAACTACCAATCTTCTACTACAAAGAACAGTTTTACTTTCAGAAGGACTTCCTCTTGTGTTTTCAGTATCAAGCATAGCCTCTGACTGTTGGCTTAGGACATTGTGATAATGACATGTACACAAAGCACTGGCATGCAGCATTATTGAGATGATTTCCTTTTTGGCTCAGCCAGATTCCTGTTAAAAGCTATACAGACTCTTAAGAGACTAACAAAAGAAAAATTAAAGCTCCAGCAATGGCATGGAGATAAGCCTGCTGAAGCTGGAGTTAGGATCTTGTGAAATTAAAAGCAGACTTTGAATACATTTATTCAAATATACCATTGATATTTCATTACACAACAAAACCACAAAACACTAAACCCCTTTCTTGGCCCAGGCTGAATACCTATCAAAATCCCAATATTTACTTGTTAGAGTGGCTTCTCCATTAAATTTGCAGAATAGAGGCTTAGATAAACACATTTTGATTAGAAAGGAAAACAAAGCTGAAAATTGCACTGAAATTATTCCTATAATGCATTAACAACTAAAATGCATTCCATACCTGCTCACATTATGACTGAGTCCATCAGGATGGCCTTTTGAATGACTTTGTGACTATAGCATTTGACAGTTCCACACAGAGGCTTGTTTTAATTCTAGCAGGAGAGTGTAGTTTCCTAACATGTTTGCAATATAAGTGCCTTCTATTAGCAGAAACACAATAGTATATAAAAAAAGACTTTTTCACTGAACAGTCCTTATGAAGACAACTTTGATGAGTCTGATAAAGCTCTGAGGACCAAGGTAAGAAGAGGCTTCTTAGAAATTATGACAACAAAAGATTATATTATCATCCAGGAATTTAAACTGGCATCTAAAGAATCATGCTGAAAGGTATATGTAGCTTTAGGCAAACCTTAAGCACCTATTCTCCCTATTTTTGCCTATCACTGCTGTGCAGCTCTTTCTGAGGTGAAACTCCACAGCTGTGTAACAAATCAGAGAATGAGAGTGAGAGAAATGAATGTGAATCATGCTGTATCTAACTGCAACTGCAGCTTGCTTAATTAGCACTGCTTGGATTCCTGCAATTACACAAACTGGATTTTAACTGGGACACTGCATTACACTCATCTGTTTTTTAATTTCTCTTATATGGAAGAGAAACAATGGGTGGGTTGGTTGTTTTATTTTTTAAGTAAATTGTTAAAGTCAAATACAATTGCAACATTTACTTACATGAAATACAATTTCCATACAATGTATGGAAAGCAATTCATCAGCTCAATTCTCACACTGATCTTCTCCAATTCAAGTGTGTTCTAACCTGGCATAAAGCATGAGATTTCATTTTACAAGTAATGATGTGATGCTCAAGGCAATAAGAATATCTTATTTTTAAGAACATTTAAGGGTTTTTTTATGTTTGTGAGTTGCAACATTTAGTGAAGACTTAAGTGGCAGAGATGAAATCAAATAGTTCCTCTTAAATGAAATAACCTGATTTGTCAGAACTCAACAGATTGTATCTCTTGTATCTATGCTATATCTGTGATCATAAAGTACTCAGTCTGTGAGCTTTTTGGAAAATTGAATTATTGTTCTGTGGAAAATTTGATTTTGAAATTAGTTTTCACCCTAAATCAAGTTGCAAAGTGATCCTGATTGTAAAAAATCATCACAAAAAAAATGTACAAGGTAAAAATGAAACTTGTAGAAAACATAAACATAAAACATTTTCTGAGTTATTATGCTACTTTCACGTTTAATTTTTTGTTTACATTAGGAAATTGATATAGTTTTTGTCTTCACATTACTGCTGTTGCTTAGGCATCCCACATAGGTGTGATTCAGAAAAACAAAATTGTGTTAAGTACTTACGTGAGTAATGGAACAATTCAGAGAATTTCAGCTGCCCAAAATAGCCAAGAAAAATAATGTAGAGATTATTCCCCTTCTCATTTGGGCAAATAAAAAGAAAACTCTCAGCTTTTGAAAGGCCAGTTGGCATAGGGTCCAAGAAATATTTAATAAGATGTCAGTACAACAAGATGTCTGTGCACGAAGTTCATGGAGGAATGTGCTTCAGTGGAGCAGAGTGACTCGATGGGACAGAGAGCATTTTAGACACTATTTGCATCACTGCTAGTTCAGAATTACACACCAAATGTCTCATTACAGATCCTCATGCCAGATACAGTATAGTAGTACTAAAGCAAATACAGATCTTTATGTGATCATTACATCTAGTGTATAGAACAGAGGAAAAAAACCAAACCAAAACCACACACACAAAAAAAAGAGACAGAATCTTTTAAGAAGCTTTTCATTGACAATTTGCTTTGCTTACTACATTAAAGAGAAAGTTTGCTCAGGTCGAAAGGTAAAAAAGCTGAAAAACTATAAAGCCAAAAAAAATATTTGGAACTAAACTGGAGACATAGATCAACATGTTTCAAATTCCTTTAGCTTTGTGACAACACCTGAACTGCAAATGTGCACCCATATTTAGTAGCACTTCTCAAAGAGACTCTGAAGGTAATATTAACTTTCTGCTCAGAATTCTGAAGAGCTGGTAAAGGGAAGTCTGTGTTTATTCTCAGTTTCCTCACTTCCCTTCCTATCCCTTTCTCTCACTGCATTCCAAATCCAAAGATCTACCTCTTCCTGGCCCAAAAGAAAGGACAAATAATGTTACAGAAATGGCTTAAACATGCCAACAGAAGTTTTACTGACTGAGAAGCATGGCCTAAAATCTTCACCAGTTTACAAGTATCTATAGAGTTGTGAGATCAACGCAATTCTTTTTTCTTTAAACTGAAAAAGTGCAAAATAATGTATTTCATAAATTGTGTTGCTTTATTCAGAGTGACTATTCAGATTGTGGTAGAGTTTGTAATCTTTTGAGAATGAACATGCATTCCCCAGGTAGATCATCAGTCTCTTAAAAGCTAGAGAGATGATTCATGACAAAATTAATGGAGCTGATTCATTGCAAACCTATTCTAAGTAGACAGAACTAACCTTGATAGTTGCATCTGGACTCTTGCAAACCTTTTTGTAATTTCCCATGAATTTGTCTACCAGTATCTTGAATAAATTGTGACAGAAAAACCCACAAACTTCTAAGCATCCCCCCAAACATTACACATACAAATCTTACTATTCTGACTGGGCTTTGGCTCAGATATTAAATCAGTAAGTGCTTCAGAACAGGTAAACAGCACAGCAAAGAAAACCTTACAGACATCTTGATCACAGCTGCTGGATAAGTTACTCTGTAACACTGGAAGGATTCCCCACAGCTAAGTAACAGGGAATACATTCCATACTTATGACATACAAATTTGAAGCCCATTTCATTCCCTGAACATAAAAAGAGATTAGAAACATTCATGACTATATGGAGAATTAAATTTTGGAACTAGAATGAAGGAGGAAAAACCAGGCATTTCATAAGTGAATTTTGTAGTGGATAGTCTGTTTTTCCTCAAAGTGTGTGCGTGCATAAATGAAATTTTGTTTGTCTTTTCATTTATATTCATTACATAAAAAGGAGGACAAAAAAAAAAAAAGAAAAAAGCTCTTTCTACAATAAAATGTGACATATATATTACTTGTAATTTGATTGATCATACTTGTTTCAATCATTCATTTTATTAAATCACTTTTATTCTTGCTTTTCATACTATATTTAAAAGTGTGGAACATGAAATGAACCTCAAGCTTGCCAAATAAAAAAAATAACCAAAGATTGAAAACATTTATCCTTAAGTATGTGACAATTCTAGTGTTTATACATTTGGAAGTTTTTAATTATCATATGCTACCTCTAACTAGGTTTCTGCTCTATTTGAAATCTTTGAGAAATTTCAGGGTTTCTCTGAATTTTTACTTGCTTGCTTTCCTTTAAGGGTTTTTTCATAACATTTTTTCCCTCCTAACAACTATTTGTCAATAGTTATCAATTAGAATTTATTCTGATTTATATTTTTATTGAGTCCAAATTTCAGATTTTAATTGTCTGTTGCTTTTTTTTTTTTTTTTATTGTTTCTGAAAGCTTCCAGGGTCTTTTGAAGCTAGCAGCTTCAGTTAGTTACCTTCTGAAAGGGAGATTATTGATTAAAAAGAACCTGTAACTTCTTTTTATCTGATTGCTCATTAGGGGAAAGAAGCTATTTAAGTTAGCAGGACTTCAGCTAGTAGGTATTTTGGTAATTAGAGAGCCAGCTGGGATGTGAAGAGAATGCAGGAGTGTCTCCAGGTAGGCTGGCATTGCACAATATTGTAAAGTTTAGTCCTCAATGTGTGTCAGATAAATTCCCTGGAGTGCATTAAAAGTACTGGAGTGATAAAGCATGACCTTATATAGGTTTGGGCTGCAGGGAGCATTTGGTGCTTCTTCCTGGGGTGGTCTCACAGTGGGAGGTGTGTTTTGGCAGAGGTACTCAGGCACTGGGTAAGAAACAGTGGGAGGAATTGTATAACTGTTGAGCTTCAAAGATAACAAGTTACATGAGGTCTTCCCAGAGCCTCTGGAGCAGCATGAGTATCAGTTGCAGGATGTAACAGAGGAAGGAGGGTGTACTTGTGGATGTATGGTGGACAGAGACTCCCTGGGTGGATGAGGCTGACAGTTTGGGACTTGGGACAGTATGAGAAAGGCTCCTTCTTTGCCCTCAAACCTGCATTGATGCAGTGGCTCAAAGGTATGGAAGGGGAACAAACTTTAAAGGGGAGCACTAGCTCCAGAGGTGCAGGAGGCAATGGCTTTAGATTGGCACAGGAGGTTTCTTGTCTGCCAGAGGCTCAGGTAGCTTATTAATTAGAAGAAATAAAAAGGATTTCCCCCTTTCCACAGGTGTTCTACCACCTTTGGTGGCTAAGCATTTCACTCTTTTCAGTTGGTTTAAATGTATTAATAGTACTCAGCATAACTCACTGTAGTTTATTTAAGGGAGTCATCCACAGAAAATAATTTCTCCTTCATGGACTGGAAATTTGCAGGCTAGGAAGAAATAGAAACTGTGATTTTCCTAGAGAAAAGAAATTATTCCCTGTTCTTTGTGATAAAGAAAAATAGCTGATTTCAGGCCAGATGATGCTTGAAGATCTCAAGCTTTAAAATATTACCCAGTGATTTTTATCAAGTACATCTGCTGCTGGTACTAGAACATACCTTTCAAAAGATGTTTAGTGTCAATTGATGACAACTGTCTTTCTGTTCAAGTTCATATACATGTGCATAATCTTTAAAAATCTCTAAGACTGTCCTTTATGATTAAAAAAAGAACAACCCACAAATCAAGTAGTGTTTTTGTTAGTCTTGCTTGAAAGGTGGAAATTCCTCTGCTTCCACTCAGGAATGAAACAAATGATTCCTGCCTGTGCACATGTAGTAAAGGGGTAGCATGTGCTAAAGCTCATGTCAAGAGATGTTTCATAATTTTGGATTTACCTAATCCTAGTTTGGATTCAGATGCTCCTACTTCAGAAACATGAAAGAGACTATTCTAGTCATAACAATTATAATAATTGGTCAGATAGATAGTACAAAGACCTATTAAATAGGTCTGATCAAATGATCTTGATCTGTAAGACATCTATCTGAATTTGAGGTTGTGGGCTATATAATGCTGACATACCATGTAGGTTATAGCATGCAGCAACTTGAACCCTGGTGTTTCTAGTAAATTAAAATAAGATTTTTTCAGAAATCAAGTGCAAGAAATTGCACAGGAGAGCATGCCAAATAAAATTTGGAAACACTCACAACAGGTGGGCAGGCTGTTCTTCTGAAGTTACTTGATAGGCCTGCCTTGAGGATGGAATTTATTTTTCCAGTAACTCCCATCCCATCCCCTCTCCCTCCAAAAAAACAAAACACATTTTTCCTCAGTAGGAACAAAAGGTTAAAGTACTTCAAGAGCAGAAAAGGCTGGAAAAATAATACAAAAATACCCTTAGAAAGTTTCTGCCTTATTCTTCCCCCTGCCTGAGTAGCCTGGTGAGTGCTCTCTGACTCACTAGGTAGTTCTATTGTCTGCATCAGAACCAGGCAGCTGGTGTGGGGCTGCTCATGACTTGAAAGGAGCATTTTGGAGCTCAGGTTGTGCACAGATAAGCAGCCCAAAGAGCCAACTTTAGGGATCACCAATAACTGACCCAATTAAGAGTTCACTTCTTAAGCAAATTGATAGCTACCATGGGGAGCCTACTCATGGGCATCTGAGCAGCCCAGGCAATAAGGCGTGCAGTCAGAATGAAGAATCATTTAGTCAGACAATGTGCCTCTCTTTGTTGCCATCTCTTTCTACAGAGCTTAGGCACGAGATACCAAGATAAGTTGGATGTTCTGAAATTCCCAGGCTTTCCTCAGCAGGGTGGAGCATAGCCTACCAAGTTGTCATGATTATCCTTTCTGTTGTGAATGTCTGTCTTGACTTCAGTGCAGGACAACTCAGGCCAGTTTAGCATTTATTTTTTGCTAGGCTATTTTTTCTGCTGATAGAGCATGGCAAAATGGCTCAGCACAGTGTCTAATGACCACCAGGTCTTGCATAAAAATATGGCTGAATTTCT
Source organism: Bucco capensis (assembly GCA_013396975.1). Lineage (NCBI taxonomy): Eukaryota > Metazoa > Chordata > Aves > Piciformes > Bucconidae > Bucco > Bucco capensis. The sequence continues at coordinate 468,858 of VWZO01009208.1, read as the reverse complement.
TGTTATGTGAGTTTGTGGGGTAAATCAACTCATAGAAGAATCCTGTCAGTCTCTCTCCCTGGGCAAGGTAAGTGGTGGAGGAAGTCTGTTAGAAGAAGCAAGGGAGGAAATAGTGGTACTGCTCACCCATTTTCCAGCAGAAAGGCAGCAACTGGCTCAGCTAAGTAAGGGACTAGAGTCTAAGGGGCAAATTATTCCCATGGGTGAATACTCTAGGGGACAGAAGAAGAAAGATAAGGAATTTTATGAATAAGGGGAAAAAGTATTTTCTTCATAAGAGAAAAGAGAACAGCATGACACATAGCACTGTTTAAAACAAAAGACAAAAAAACCCAGACAAACAAACAAAAACCAAACAAAAAGAAACCCCGAAACAACCTGTCCTAGGATCAAGAATAGAACATGTAAGCATAGAGGATAAAGTTCTAAGACTAGAATGTAAATCCAGTTACTTTCCCCAAAATATTACCTAAAAGGATGTATTACTTTCTCTGGACCTCTTGGCAATCCTTGAATAAATTGATTTTGCTAACAAGTTCCACTAAATTAAATAACTTAGAATGATCATACATGAGAACTGTTCTGTAGTTAGCAGTCCTGCATGGAAGAAATAGGAAGATAGCAGTAAGTGGCTAAGTGATTGGTATGATTTTGATTATATGCAGAACATCCCTGTCTTCAGGTTTCTGGAGTCAGGATAATATTGTTATTAGGAATTGTGTATTAATACATAAGACTCATATGATATGAACAAAGACTTGAATAACTAAAAAAAACCAAACACAAAACAAACCTGTACAATGTAGTGTTTATCACTGGCAAAGACAGTATTCAAAGTATTTCATAACACCAATTTTATAATAACACTGATGCATTTAGTGTTTCCCTAATGACATCCACTGCCAAGTGTGAATATCAGTGCTGAATACATGGAGTAGTGATATCAAAATTTCTGACATCTGCTCATCACAATATATTCATTTAAAGGGTTGCTATATTCAAAGAAGAGCATACCAAGCCTAGCTAGGTTCTGGATATGCTTCAGTTTAATGTGAATGATTGCCAAGGCAGACTTTATTGCCCATCCCAATTTCAACCTGCCCTAATTCCTTTTATGTTTATTATTTAGTGCTGGTTTAGTGCTCAGAGAGACCCAAACAGGAAGTGTTTGGGCGTTCTCTGTTCATGAAGTGGGTGGGATGGAGTTCTTTAGAGAAAACAAAATATGATCCACCTCCAGATCATCTTAGGCCAGCTCCCCAATTTCCTCTAAGTAGAACAGAGGCTTTTGCTGCCTTAGTTACTGGAATGATCTACTAGTCAACAGCAGAATCCGTTTCCAGACAGAACATCCTTTGGCATTTTTGATGGCAGCAGAGGATGGAAAATTTCTACTCTTCTATATTTTGTTGTAAAAAAAAGAAAAAAAATTAATTCTTAACAAGTAGGTTACTTAACTCTGCAGAAAATGAAATAAAAAAATCAACTCTTGGGGGAAAAAAAGTCTGTAAAGTTACTGAATGGAGGGAACATTGTCTGGTAGAGGGTTAGAGCTTCCACTAACGCAAAAATTCATCGATGCTTTATTTTCTATTCCTTTCTTAACAGACAAAAGAGTGGGCACTGGAAAGTTTCAAGGCTTAAGTAGACAATCACAGCTACATTTGTAGAGCCAGATTACTGAAGCTTATCTAAAACTCATAGATGTTCCAGATAGGATATTAAAATTGTTTTTCTCCTTACCAGAGGTGTAGCTATTGTAGTTCTATAATCTATTTTTCCTTGGACACAGAAGTTGGAAAACACAACCCATCTGTTTCCCCCATGAGGCATAATCAAGTTCAAATTCTTTCCTTTAGTTATAAAAACAAGAATTTCAGTACAATGATAATATACACTGAAATGGGGGGTCCAAAATAATTTTTAGGCAAGTCCCCAAAAACTGATGGATTCTCTCCTTTCCCAGAACAGTGTGATAGGAAGTAGTGATCCAAGGCACCTGAATTATATCTTACCTTGTGTGACCATGGGCTCCCTAATGTTGTTCTCACCCCAGACTCTGTTCACTAGGAACATCTTTTTTTTGGTGGGGTTAAGTTTAGGTCATTTTAACTCTGCAAGTTGATAGTGGAGTAAGATGAACACCAGCACCAGAGCAGTGAAGGGCTCAGGGTGACCTGCTGGGATAATTTGGCTGAGGTTAGAGTGAGTTCAAGGAGCTTGAATGCGAGGGTAATGCTGTAGAAATACTTAGACTAATCTAAATGAAAAAGCAAATATTTTCTACCATGTCATTGCCTGCAATGAAGATCTAGTCAGAATGCTGTTGGTGTGATTGAGTAAACTTGGAATTTTAATTTAGATTAAGATTTTAAAAGTTAATAGAGTTCTATAAGAACCTCAGATTGCCATAAATAAACATTGAAGTTGAGAACACTAGGATGTAATTTTAAAGCATTTTAATAGGTTTATTAATTTTTACTTATATCATAGTACTAGTATACCTGCTCAGACAATGCTCAAATCTATTTTACCATCAATGTCATTCTAAAATACTTGTGCTTTGTTCAGCTTGAAGTAAATATTTTCATTGGTACTTCCAGTAACTTTCTGACATTCATGCACTACAGTATTGTTACATTATTCAAACTGTAGACTTGTTTAAATCTATCCCTCCCCTGATGTTTAAATGCCAACACATTTAGTAGAAACATCACAAATGTGCATCACTTCAATTATTTTCATGTCAATTTCTACATATATTTCTTTTTCTAAACAGAAACTTCAGTTGTAATTATGTGTCATAGTTCCTTTCCAAAACTAAGAGTTGATTCGAAAGTTTTTCTTAATTTAATGATTGACAGGATTTAAATTGTGACAAAAGCACATTTCTTCTGCAAAGAATGCAAGTGGAATTGAACTTCAGAGATGAAGGCATTGTTAGGTTATTGTGTTATTTTATTTCTGGCTTATATATTTTATTACAAAGCTTATTATTTGTACTAATGCCAAATGTATCCAGTCTGATTGACAAACATTTGACTGGGAAATGCATGCTCTTGAGCTTCAGACTGAAGACCTAAATGTACAAAGTGTGTCCTTATGCCCATTTCTAAAAGTCTTTTTCTAGAAGGATTTACCATTCAATTTTCACTTTTTCTTTATATTTCCCTTGTTTTCATTCCTTTGTAAGTGAAAGCATAATAGATTCCTTCTACCTTTGGTATAATAATGTTAATTGGAGCTGTATAAAAGTCAGCTGTGATAAACCCTTCTGGAGGCTTAAAAAACTTGAAATGGGAAGTGCCAGACTGACCCATACAGCTGAACAGAGGAGTCACGAGCACAACTTGTTGTGTTACTCAAAACTTTTAATTTTTTAATTTCATAAAATTCTGCCTTTTTTTTTTGAAGTCAAAACTCAAGCAGTATTTTTTTTTGTTTGCATGTGTGTATAAACCTGTCTAAAAGTGAAACAGAGTGTCTTGAGCTCTGCTGTTGGGAGATTTTTGGCGGGTGAGAGGGGCACTCGGAGGTGTGTGAGGGCTTTCTCTTGGCTCCCAGAAGTTGGTTGTGCATGTGGTGACAGCCAAACACACTAACCGACCAACCAAAACAAAACCCAAGAAAAACTCCAAAGCCGACAATTCAAAGTAATGAGAAATCCGAGGCTTTCCCCAAGGCAGCCTTGAAGGCCCTGAACGCCACAGCAATACGCTGTGTGTGCAGGCCGCCGAGTCCTGTGCAAGGCCCGAGCGCTGGGCCACGCCCGGCAGCAGGCACCGCGGGGAGGGCGGGAAGGACCTGCCGGCGCCGCTGCACCTGCAGCTGCGGAGCGCGGAGGGGCCATGGGCGGCCCGAGGGACACCGCGCCCGGGCAGCAGCTCCGCGCTCTCTTTTACGCGCTGCCACCCGGAGAGAGCTCCTTCCGCACGGTGGAGGAAGTGCCCGACTACGTGCAGAAGGTGAGAGTCCCCTCCCCGCCCGCGGCGGCACCCTTCCTCGTCCCGTGTGCCCAGCCTGCGCGCAGCTCCCGCCTGCTTTATTTCAAAGGCGGCGGCGGCCCAAGGAAACCACGAAACGGCCCCGAAATTACGATTAAATACCTCGTCTTTCTCGGACCGATTTCAGCCCTGGGCTTTCTGTCTGCAGGCTGCCGATTGTCAGATCCCTACGTAACTGTGCACTCTGTTCTGCTGTGTTTCACATGAAGGCTCAGATGCTTCTGATACTAGGAGCTAAATTGTTCTGAGAAGCACCCCAGATACTTGAGGGTTGATACTAACATTGTTAGGTTGTCAGTGCTGCTGGATATGGTGCAAACAGCAAACTGAGTAAAGTATGGTGTTTGGCTATTATGGTGCTTAAATCAAGCAGTCAGGTCTCTCTGTGACTTTAAGGTGAGTGCTACAATTCAGTCAAAGAAAGAAAAATAAAAATTTCTACCTAAAATAAAAATGAAGATTGTTTAAGAGAACTGAGAACAAATATTTATATTGGGACAGTGCTGTCTCCTAAAGCTCCGAGTCAAGAGTACAGAGGTCAGGGGTGAGAACTCCCTTGTCAGCAGGCAGCAGCATATCTCTCCCTCCCCTCCTGCCCTCCCAGTTTATCCACTTCCATGAAGGTACCTTTGCTCCTTTCTGTCCTACCTATTGCACTTATCTTGGCACCCAGCTCTTGTTGAACCTGGACGTGGTATCAGTGTTTCATGGAGACAGCAGATAAATGCTGTTTTACCCTTGTCAAAGTAAATTCAGCCCAGCTTCACTGAAGATACACACATTTTATATGGGCCCTGGTAGCTCTGACTAGCTCCTCTGCCAGGTAAACCTTGCACTGCTGTGCAGCAGCTGCAGTTGGACTGGAATGAAGGTGTCATGGGTTGTGTAGAGCAGTGCAGCACCATCAGCAGCTTTCTGAGAATCGTAGTATGCAGCAGCCTCTGCATTTATCAGCAAACATTGGGTAAGCAGACAGCTGCTGCAAACTCAACCTCTGCATGCAGATTGTGGGTGATGAACTGCCTTCCTCAGAGGCTTTTTGCAACTAGGCTATAGCATCAGGATCAAGGAAGACTGCTACTTGACAGTACTGCCTAGTCAGCTGATCTCTCTGTCCAGCTCTATCTATTAGCTATCTCAATCCCTTTTATGGTTCTCATGTTTCCACCTGTGTATCATTCACTTTCTTGCAAGCAGCATTCCTTAACATCTCTGGGCTTCTTTCTCCCATTCAGACCTGTTCAATACTCAGCTCAGACCTTGGCCAAACTTGGAATTTTTTTTACTGTGCACACAGCTGTAAAAGTTTAGAGAAGGATTCTTAAGACATCTTTGCATTATAAAAGTGTCTGCTGTTGTAGAGCACCATTGTGATAGGTTTGTAAAGGACTCTACTTCACAAAAAAAGTACATTGAAATAGGGTTTATACTTTTCTATAATTGCAATCATGGGTTAGTTGTACTAGAATCTCCCCTCTTGTGCATTTCTTGCCAGACATATATTTTGATGATTGTTTAGGTCTTCTAGTGATATAACTATCTTAACTCTATGGCTTTAGTCTGAGCTTTGGCTTTGGCCATGTGTTTGTGGGCAGAAGGTGAATATCTACAGTCCCGCTCCAGCTGCTTGTCACTGTATTTGACTAGATAGTCTGGCAGCTTCTCTTGGACTGTTTAGGGAACAATTGCAAGAGCAACAGATCCATGGGATTCAGCAGGGCTAGATTTAATAGTGACCTGATGAACCATTCAGAGGGGGCTGGGACAGGTAATCCCTTGAGTTGGAACAAATACAGAAGTGGATGTCTGGGCTGAGCTCAGCCCAAGACAGAAAAAAAATTCAAAATTCTGCCTTTTAATAAATGAAGGCCTCAGTTCAAATAATTCACTCTGAAAGACAGTAATGATGATGTAGGTGTGAAACTACTGATTACATTAGTGTCTCCTAAACATTTGTGGTTTGTTTGGCTTTTTTCTTTTTTTCTCCTGAGACACTGTAGAAATGGGATTTAGATCTTGGCTCTGTCATCGTTCATGTGCATCAGATGAGGATATTTTTAGTACGTTAGATCACATGGCTACAGCTGAGGGGATATTCCCCTTCCACCATTAGGCAGGTGCAAAACCTCCTAAGTCACTCAAATATTCATATTTTTATTGATCTGCAAAATTGAGCATTTTGATTTACAAACTACATGCATTTCATGGGAGTACCTCCTTTGAGCCAGAGTCAGCAGTGATGTTACATCTGGGCAGCAAATGACAGCAGTGGGTGAAGCAGCTCTGATACTGAGAACAGAATAACTCAGCTTAATTTACGTACTGTACCTTCTGGCTCCAGTTATATTACTTCCATTTTCAGAGGCAGGGTAGCTCACAGTCCCTGCATTGTGGTCTGTACATGAAGGCCCCAAGTCCTATTTAAAACATGAGCTGATGAGCTACTGGTGACTAGTAGCAGAGCTCTGTAGCTTTTACCTAGGGAAAAGTCACCCTTCCAATCTAATCTCCAGAATTATGAGAAGAAGGGTCCAAATCCTGGAATATAATAATGGAATTTATTTTTGTGAGCTTTTGTCATGTAGAATTGGAAACCCTTGATTTTCCTCTCTTTCTAGGAAAGAACAGAAAGTATAAGTCAACTCTTTCTCTGGGGCAGAATATCCTGATTCTTGCAATGTATACTGACACTTACCCTGTTCTTTCATGAGCATCCTCCTTGCTATGGATATGACATTATGTTCTGCGTGCTCTGGTTTTTGTATTTTTTTTCACAGTCTACAGATGGGCAGATGGAGTGCTGTTTTTTACTGCATAGTTTATATACTGTGTAGTATAGTTTTCATGAATAGCAACAACTTTAGTTTGCTCCTTGCTATTTTCTGCAATTATCACTTGTGCTCAATAAAGACTTTCATGAGTCAAACTCAGGAAGAAAGCACTATTCTGTTGAAAGCCCCCAAATGAAAGCTTTACATTTAATAATCACTTTATTTACTCTGGTTTTGAGAGGCTGAAGATTAAGTTCACAGTTCCACTCAATTCACATTTTAGGCTTTGCTTCTAAATAATGAGGCACAGAACCTTCATGTTTAGTTTTACATGAAAGTTAAGATTCTTATAAGGAACTGGGACTTTAAGAAAATAGAAGCTACTTCAAGACTTGAAGTGAACCGATAAAATTATGCTGAGTTTCAACTTACAGTATTTTTTGTAACTGTATAAAGAAGAAACTGATTTTAAATGGTCCTTTGCATTCTGGAAGTGTTGGTTTACTTAGAAGGGAACCCATCTTACTCATTGCTTGAAGTAAGGCTTGCAAGTTATGGATCAGTTATTCAAGTAAACCTCAGGCTAATGCAAATCTCCATTAAGTATTTCTGGTGATGAGTGAAGAGAAAGAAACTGGAAACAGAGAGGGAATAAAACATTTGTAGACCAGAAGATACCAAAGGATCTTCTGGTTTTGACCTATGATGCCAGCAATGGCTATTTCTTGGAATGGGCTGCATAGTCACTGGGTTTTCTGATGAGAATGATACAGAAGATCTGCTATCTGCAGCAAAAAGCATGCAACAGAAATGCCGAGTAGAAAGAAACTCACTTTACTGTTTTTTCAGCTAATACTGTCGGATGCCAAATTCAGTGGCTGAACACATTCAAAAAAACACATATCAAATCAAAGCAGATTCTGTTTTACCTTGCGATAGAAGAATCCACAATTGTTGCTGCTCTCACTGACGTACTTGACTATGAGAAGTATGAGTTTGGAAAGACTTTTGTGTTTTGTTTTGAAGCCATTTAACAAATTATATGCACAAGACACAAGGTAGTATAGGAGAAGGTTAGTGCACTGGATTTATGCTAGTGTGCTGGATTAAATGGTAGCCTTGGTTGTCCAATTCATAAGGTTCATGTGGAGCTTTATCATAGTAGTAGCTGGTAAGGTGCCAGCCAATGTGGGAAGTATCTGTCTGAATAAACTACATTTAGGAAAGGTAGCTCTAATTCTATTTGTGTTGTGACTTCTTTTCTTCAAATTGTTTTCCAGAGTATTCCATTCTTCATTGTTTTTATTGGGCTGGAGTTTGCTGTCAGCTGGGTTCAGAAGCGTAAGCCGTCAGGTCGGATCAATGATGGCATAAGTTCTCTCTCTTTAGGTATCCTGTCTCGACTGCCAGAGTAAGTATACATGTTATAATAGCTTAAGATTGTTTTTCAATCACTAAGAGGGAAGAACAGATAATTATATGTTGAAGTTATTGCTAAACCAAAATGATTAAAGGAGCTATCTGGATCTTACTTCGCTAAAATGAAGTTGCATAAAGAGTGTAAATGTTTTTCTAATCTATAAGTCTTAATATAGATTAAAATATATATTAAAATATCTTAAGATGTTTTCCAGCTTCAATTATATTTATCTATATTTGATCTTGGCTGCCATCTTTTGCTGATTCTGGGACATCAATTGACTTGACCATATCCTATGTTAGAATGTATGTTAAAATCTGAGTTTTCTTTCATGAAACTTCAGAAAGAAGAAAACAAAACTAACCAACAAAATCCATTATTGTCATTAATGTTATAAAAGAAAATGTGTGCATATAACCAGATTGGTAGAACTGTGAATATGCATGTGATGGTAAGTTCTTTGAACTCAGTTGTAATCTTGTGTTTGATTTCAGAGGCTTTTTGTACCTGACAGAATTGTTGCAAACGTGATCATCTAATCTGCTCTCCAATGAGACATTTGCCTGAATTAATTCATGGTGAACAGACTTGTGTTTTAAAGAAATATCCACTGTGAAATATTACTAAATATTCAGTAACAGAGAATTCAGTAAATTATTTATATAAAGTTGCTCTAAGTGTTTTTCAGGAGCCCTAATTACTAATTAGAAATGTCATGTTTTAGATCTGCCTTTGCATGATATGATCTTCCAGATGATAGTTTTAATGACATCTTTTCTGTTAGAATGGGAATTAGTTTCTATTCCCCATGTATGAATTTACAGATTACCATCAAATTGCATAGAATATTTTCATTCCACAAAGAAAAGTTTATCCTATTTGAATTTTACTATATGGTGTATTTTCAAGTCTTTTGATTATTCCCACAGTCCTTTTTCTGAATCCTCTGCAGTTTTTCAGCTTTCTAGTTGTGATATCTCAAGTGCACTCCATATTTCAGAAATTACTACGTCAGTGCCAAATAATGAAGTCATTTGTTCTCTATTTCTACTTGTTGTTCCTGCCTTTATATATCCCAGGTCCTTTGAGCCATCCCTCATCCCCAAATACTTTTTTTAGGTACTGGGGCTTACAGTCCTCATTTGTAGGCAATATAGTCTTACAGTTGCCACACAAAAATACAGGGATTGTACATTTGGTTGTCCTGAAATAGTTTGAATCTATGAAATACCTTTGTTACTTAGAGATTCCTGGGTTTTTGTCATTGCAAATTTTACTAGAAATCTTCTTTTTTCAATCCAAGTTACTGATAAAATACATTAAAAAAGAGCACAACAACAGAAAAAATTGATACCTTCTGGTGAGTAGCACCCATTTTCTGGACTGTGTAAATCACCTGCTTTGCAATGTAATGAACATTTGACAGGTCTATGTCTATGCCTTTAAATTAGGTACAATGACCTAATTATTTTAGTTATTGATAGTAAATATCATGAATGAAGCCTTTTAAGGAGTTTGGTGGATAAATGATGTCACTTAGAGATGCTCAAACTCTTCACATACCTGCAAATAGGCATGAACTTTCAGTATGAGAAATATTCAAAGTAATGTCTTCAAAGTTTGAAAAGTCAATTAAGCAATTTTTGTAGCTAGTTTGCAACCTGTAATCAAACCATTTTGCTGCTTTTAAAATGACTTGTGAGCACGATCCTGAAAGAGAAACATTCAATTTTTCTTTACATTTTAAGCTGTAACAAACTGAATATTTATCAATATGTGAGTCTTGTGTGCACTAACATACAACTATGTTGTGTTTAACTATGTTAGAGGCTTACTCCACTTTGCATGCAGTTAGTATTCAAGTAGTTCAAATGTCACTTCAGCTTCACAAGTTTTCTAGACAGTCATACACTTCACACGTTTACCATGCTAAATACTTATTTTTTTTCTATCTGAAGTATTCAGGACTGATTAAGTTAGACAAGCAGACTGAGATACATGTACAGTAAGTTTGAATGGTTTTGTGAGGCCTTTTGGGTCTATTTTAAGAATATTAAAATACTAAGATGCAGTTATTCCTGGAAGAACTACTTGCTAAGAAAACTAGTGTTGCGTGTGTGGAACACAGCTTTGCAAGGTGCTGAGTTCTTTTATTATTTTGGCACTCAGTACTTTGCTGCAGAATCTGGCTTGTGGGCTGTGCAGTTTTCTTTTGGATAAGAATTATTTTGCAGGGTTGGTTCAACAGAGTGAACCAAATGATCCTTAAGGACACAAACTTCACAGGATCAGGGAAATCTGCAGGATCAGGAGACTTAGTCATTGCTACAGCAGTGCAAGGAGTCTCTTCCAAGTTGTTTATGCATCTCTCATGGAAATACAAGACTCCCCTTACCAGTTCCTTATTAAAAAAAGAATTCTTTAAAGCTTTTAACTTTCTGAGTGTGAAAGCAGGCAAAATACAGACTTCTGAAATTAATTAATCATATGTAATACCACAATTCTAGTGGTGACTGCTTAGTGTAACACCTCTTTTGTAAGTAAGAGGAGTTCTAAATAATAGACTGGCTAAAAAGGCTTGAATTGAAAAAAGAGAACAGTTTACCCTTCTGTTTGCTGCTTCCATGGTGTGAAAGAATTGGGTCAGAAAACAAAAGGGGTTGGGGGAACGGAGTATATGCAAAATCTGTTGCTAATACTTTCCCTTCAGTCTTTTCCTTTCAGGCAGAAAAAAGGTAGGAAAAGCTGACAGAAACTGCTAAAACAATATTTCAGCAGAACCCACAGCATCAGGGGAAATAGTAGTGCAAATCATTAACAGCTGAAGGTTAGATTAACACACCATTGATTGTATCCTCTCTCAGGGACTAATTTTCATTTTCTCAACCAGCAGCAATGGTTTGCCACTTCCTTAAAAAAATCTGTGGTTGAATCTGAAATGGTGTGCTTCAGTCTATTAGTTAGAATGAAGCTTCAGATGAATCACTGCAAAAAGGTCTTTACATTTAATGAAAAAATTAGGAGTCACAGACCATATTCAACCTCTAAGTTGTTTTTCCATTACACAGTCTGTATAACAGAAGTGCTGCATATCTTGGGGGAAAAGAGTATTTATTCAGTGTTTCTTACTGCATTGTTGGAGAAAATGCAAATCATAAATTGTTGCTATTTGTATGCCAAATATTAAAAATGTAGGTGCAAGAGGAAAAGTCTAATTGGACAAGGCAATGTGTTTTGTTTTTAGGCTTGTTAGACTCAACAGCATGTAGTATGTTGAATTGCTTTGTGTGTACATATCACATCTTGTAAAATAGCCTATACATTTCTTAAATATACTTTTCTCTGCCTTAATGCATACTATGCATTCCTCTGTATGTATGGATACTAAATGTTGTATGCAATGAAAAGTAATTTGGGGGAAAGGGAGAAACTTGAATTACCAAGCCTTACTCTCACATCCTACATGTTGGTGGTTAAAAAATTTCTGAGAACTTTTATTCTAAATAAATAAATAACTTTCTAACTAACCATTGCCAGGAGACTTGAAATGCTGCTTTAAAAATATTCTCCCAAGAGAAAGTTTATTTTGGGTATAAATATCCACTATACAAGTATGTGCATTATTTCATATTGGCCCGTTTCTTTTAAAGCAGCAGAACATAAATCAAATTTAAAAAAAAATGTTTGGGGATAACTGAGGTAGGTACACATCCAAACTAGCTGGGAAAGTCTCCTTTGTTTAGAGTCATGCTCAGTTGCCAGTTTTTAGTGTTCAGCTCTGCAACACAGTCATACAGTGTGTGAATGCATAGATTTGTTAACACAGAGTTCTGACTCTGCAAAGAACTCCATTTCTAAAAAGAACATTACAGTTTGTATACATTTTCTTTGGGTTTTGAAATAGGAGATTAGAGTTCTCTGAAGTGTTGATGAACATCAGAAAGAAATATGAGAATACCTATTAGTTCATGCTGTTGTGCATCTTAAGATACCTGCACATCAGCAATAATTCAGTCAAAGGAGTACAAATCCTGTTTCTGCTATAGACCAGTGTGTTCATGGTTTTGTAAGTCATCTAGATTTTGAACGATCTTTTTACAGAAGAGGCAGTTCCATGTATGTTTTAGACTAACACTGCTACCAAATGAAGTTCTTTTGACTGACTTGGACTTCTCGTTGCTCATTCCTGCTTCTGCACCTTCTCTCCCCTTTTGTCAGCATCAGCATTTGTGTTGCCCTATGGTGAAGTGGTCCAGGAAGCAGGTCTAGCACCCGACCTGCTTCAGGTCTGACTATGGCTGAGCAAAATCTTGTGCTAGCACAAGAAAATGGGCTCAGAAAAAATGATTCAGGGTTGCAGAACATGAAATATTCAATTATTTTCTAGCAGTACTGATTTATCTGCTTTAAAGTAAAATTGCAATCTGAAACAAGAATTTTCAATTCTTAGTAGTAGCAATATGCAGAGCTGATTAGATTCAGTTTAATTAGTTCACACCCCTGTGGAGCTGGCAGTGTCCTGAAAGAAGACAAAATACTTTCCTGCATGGATTTATCCATTTAAAGTATGTCCTGGTTTCCTGAAGTAGCTACTAGCTACTTCACATATAACCATAGAAAATTATAATCTCATAAATTAGTGATTGCATCTCTTAGAAGAAAATTTGATACATGCAGTTTCTTGTAAATTATATTTTCACTTAAAGACTTATTAGGTACATTTTTTGTCCACATCTGTTTGACTGAGGCTTTGGGCAGATGTTTATTTAGAGCATGGTCAGATGTGTTGCTTCTGATCCAGCTGCCCCCTCAGATCTACCAACATAACAGCACATTTAATTGCTCCCTAACCTGGTCCTGACAAAGTGATCCAGCTAAAAGCAGAAACAAAAGCCCCCCCAAGAACTATAAAAGAGGTGTTTAAGCTCAGCTGCATTCATTTTGACAGAGCCAGGTCAGGGAGCAGCTATGCATGCAATTATGCTGGCAGGTCTGAGGGCTGGTAACCAGCACACTTAGGGCAGTGATGAGCAGATGGGGCAAAACTGGAAAGGTAATCATTTCACCTGGTTAAATGGCAAGTGAAGCTGCTGTGCCATGCCATACACCTAACCCAACCTAACTTCTGGCTATTGCACTTCTGTCTTTCCAGCACTCATCTACATAATCCTCCCTTTCTCCGGTGTGAGTTCAGTTGCTCATTTTATCCTGTGTGGAGTTACTTCAGTTCACTGTGGGAACAAAATGGTATTTGCTTAAAGCAGAGAAGGTGGCAAGTGAGAATGGGACAGCCAAGAGCTGTCTGGCTTGAGGCTCAAGTTCTACTGAACTTGCAGTCAAGACCATGCCTACAGCAGCTAGCTATGGTAATTTAAGACACTACCTGTCAATAGCTGTTCTAAAGAAATATGGAATTTTAACAGGTGACAAGCCTGAAGAGACAGAAACTACTCACCTTCCCATTCCTCCCACTCTCCAGGTATCACTAGGTAGTTATATATTCCATAAAAGCACCTTCCTGGCTGCACTGTCCTGCTAATTGTTCCCACATTTTGCTAAAGGTCACAGCCCTCACAGCTGTGTCAGAAAAGCAGGTTTTAAAATAACTCACTAATCTCATGTAGGTAAAGCAGTCAGAGTAGCATAAGCAGTTTCAATAAGGGGCTAGTGCTATGCAGCAGGAACTGCATTTTCAGCAGGCAATCCTGATTCTGGAAGTGGATTTTCTAAATCGGTTCACTTTTAAGCTGATGGCAGTGACTGTCTACATGAACCATCTTTGTTTTGTCTGATTAGGTTTTGGGTTTTTTTTGTGGTTTTGTTTTTTTAATCTGGTTGGTCATTGATTAATTGAGTGTAACTAAATCAGTAAAAGTTGGGGTAATTAACCCACACAAGAGATACCTTATTCTTGCTGCATCAGTTTAACACAGTTTTATAAATTTGGTGTAGATCATGCTGTGTTCTCAGGCAAGAACTAATCCAGCTGTGCCCATTAAACATACAGGTGGCTTTTGCCTGCTGTCAGGTGCTCATCATTACCTCCCCAATCCCTTGTTACTGTCTTTACTTCTTTCAGTGGTGAGTCCTTCCCAGGCATATCAGCAGCATTACCTTTAAACTGCAGAAATTTATTAACTTGGTTCACTTTGAAGCAGGCTGGAGATTACCCATGTGGGCAGAGCTGCTGGCAGAGCATAGGAGTATGACAGCTTGGCATGCATGCAGTGCTGCTTCCTGGTGATGACTAAGGAAAGCTCTGAGACAGAGTTTAAAACTCAGCAGTTTCTGATGAAATGACTTATAAAACTCTAAAAATTCAAAATAAAGATTTGGGGGAGAGACTTGGGAGCATTGGGATGTCTTGAAACTAAGTGACTGAAACAACTGGTAGTCCCTGCCTACCATAATGCCCTAGAGATTGCTATATGTCACACAAGGCTGTCAGGGAGCCTATTACTCTTTTAGGTTGTAACCTCTTACACAGACACAGCTGTTTGCAGAATGCATGCTTGTCTACAGCCTTAGAATTGCATGATTGCCTGTTTCTTTGCACAGTGGGGCCAGTAAATGGCTCAGTGATTGCCCATTTGTGAATCCCGGAGCCCTGCTTTGCACCTGCCGTGTCTCTAGAAACAAAGACAAGCTGTCAGTGCTTGTTCTCAAATGTTCTTATGCTCCTCTGTGAAAGCACAGACTGTGAACTGAGTTTACCCTTGTTGGAAATATGTTATTAATTAAGTTCAGTAGTCTCTGTAGCTCACAAAATATACTAATTTCTCAAACCCATTAAATGTTGTGTGGATTTTTATTCCAGGTTTCTGTATTTTTCTTTAAAATAAATTGTGTCAGTTTGCATGTATTTTGAAAAAACCCTAAGGAACTTCTGTGTAGAGTATCCTTCTGACTGAAGCACTTCTGTAACCGATGCATTAAGCTTAAATCAGAATTCCACTAGATGGAGCACAGGGGTAACATTTTTCGAGCTGGCCAACCTGGTTTCCTTGGTCAACACCTAGAAGTTACAGAAATTGGGGGAAAATATCTCTTAATGATTCTGTAAATCAGTGTAACAAATCTGAAAAGAACAGACTTACACCATTGTGTATATCATGGACAGAATCTGTTATTTTAGAAGTTCAGAATTATGACCAAAGCAGTTCAATACAAATTCTCGTGCAAACATTTTTCCTCATTTCATTATTTGTTGTGCTATGATGTTTCACTGAAGTTATTTCACCATATTTTTACAGACTATAGGAACACTCATCTGTTACCAGTTCCTTTGTACTGGATAAATTCAGAAGAACTAATCTGAGTTGGATAGAATATCCTTCTCTCTTTTCTCATTTCTGTTTATATATGACCTTGGAGAATATTATAGGCTTATTCCTAACATAACTTAAACTGTAATGCAAATTTGCTGACTTCAGTGGAACAACCAAGTAGGAGAGATCAAAATCAGATCCTCTGTTGGAAAAAAGTACTAAGCAAGCATTTGTATTACGCTTATATGGTACTGTTTATACAAATATTGAAAAGTAGGTCCATTGCCTCACAGAAGACAGTGTTCTAGAATCTCCCAGTATTTTATGTCCTGAGGTTACTGGAACAGAATTTACTGTCCAGTGTGCTGGGCAGGTATAAATATGTCTAAAGAAATCTAACTTCCATACTTGTAAAGGAAGAACAGTAATGGCAGTAGCTCAGCTGTACTGAAGTTTTTAAACTAGGGTTTGTAATCTTTTTTAAAGATCACAGGTAATTAAATTTACCAGAATACCTTGCAAAATATGTTACCACTATGGATTATATTGCTAAAGGCAGTGGAACTTCTGAAAATATTTAAGTTGTGCTGGATTTTTAATGGATTGCTTATTTATGTATGAAAGAGCAAAGATAAGCAACAAATGATTTGAATTATCTGGACAGGACTTGGACTTAATAATAAGAAAGTGTAACATTTGTTCTTTTCCTTCCAAACCCTATTTTTTCATGTGATATTCCATCCACTACTGCAAATTAATATTAGTGTCTTCAATTAGAGGATAAAATGAAGTACAACAGGAATAGATTTGGTGAAGAAAAGGTCAGCTCTGTCAGACAAAATGTTATGCAATACTGGGTACAATACAGCTGGGAGGGATACCAAACTCGCCTCCATTTTACTTCATTTTGCATTTGACTTTTTTTTTCTCCGTGAGGAAAACTGGGAGTTTGCATTATTTAGGCTAAAATGCTAGAGAAGAAAGCCATACTGAGGAAGAGGAGAGGCTTTAATTCAGCTTTTGTGTCTGGTGGGAACATTTTCTCAAAATGTAGGTGCTATTTCCTGTAATCAAGGGCTTTCCAGAGCCTGATAATCATTTCCCAGCTGTATCATTTTGGTGAATTATTTTTTAGCCTTGAGGTTATTTCTTGACTGGTTTTGCATATTAGGAATGGGAGAGGATCGTATTCGTCTTGATGATAGAAAACAGGGAATAGAACTCCCACAGCTCCCTCTCCTTTTCCCTTCACCTTGTGGAAAGTTTGGCTTTGTGCTAAAGCGTGAAAAAAGCCTTGACTGCAGTATGTCAGACATATTTCAGCTCGATTTGTGTCAACCCTAATAAGTCAGCTGACAAGGTAATAAATTGGATGTCTGTTCAAGACCTGGCACCTGTACAGGAAATAAAAGGGGATTTCAGTTGCAGGAGGTTTGCTTTGTTTTTCAAATGGACCTTTTCTCAAGGCTCCTTTACCTCCCCACCCCTTCTTTTTACTGAAATCATGTTATCAAAATGTTTATTTCAATTGTGATTGGAGCCAGTTTCTCATCTGGAAGAAAAGCTCTATGAGTATCCTTGGAAATGGAAATCCTTATGCTTCCCACTCTGAAACAAAGGCTTACAGAGCATTTAATTATTCATATATCCTGCTGTTACATATGTTGTCTGAATAATTTCATATTATTGAGGAAAAACTGCCTTTGTTGAACATTTTTGAAACTTTACATTCATGTAGGTTGAATCAGGCTAGAAAAACTGAATTTATTTAACCCAGGGAAACTGTATTAGTAATATCTCACTATTTTTAATGATAACATAACCTTGTGACCACAGTGTCTTAACATGTTTCCCTCTGTGTGTGACCTCCAAGGATGCAAGTCTGTTAGAGCCCTTGAGAGCCAAGCATTTGTAGGTCCAGCTGTAGAGTTGTGCTTTCAGCTCAGGGGCCCCAGGTCGGTTCCCAGTGCAAGATGAGGTAGTGACTACAACAGTGGTGAGAGCTGAGGCAGTTTCCCTGGGGTCTTTGCTTTTGATACATGGATCTTCCTCCATACTCAGAAGAAAGACAACTACTGTCTCTGACCCTTTTCACTTTTAGTGATTCTCCTGGGCACCATGGAAGAGGTTTCCTAAAACTTTGATTTCATGTTCTAAAGCTCATCTGTGAGTTGGAGGAAGAAAAATGGGACCTTGTATATTCTTTGAAATGGGCAGATTTCTTTTTTTCCCAATTGAATTTCCTTCGCTTTTCCCCTCCTTTATTATCCTGTAGGGATCTACTGTAAGTAGATCTTAATTTCTACATAGAGAGTTCATCTCCCAGAATTTCCTTTTTGGACTTCTTTAATTAGAGGAAGTGATAATCTGACCCAGTGGAAAGAGAAAGAGAGAAATGGTTTATTAAAACAAATATTACCACCTTTGAGTAAAGTCTGTATCAACTTCAGAAGCAATGAGAGAACTCTCTCAAGGTCAGAACAGTTGTCTAAGAGCACACTTTGCACATAATAAGAAAATTATCAGCAGAAATGTTCAAAATCCAAGAAGCTAAAATCTATGCAATGCATATAGTAAGATTTGCTATACAGTCTGACTGTTCTAGGATTTATTACTCCTTATGCAAAGGATTGGATTAGATGACAAAAGTCTTACCTATCCACCTTTGTCATATTTATGGTTAAAAGCTAACATTTAAATGAGGAAAAAGTTTTCTTAAGTTCTCTTCAGTATTTTCAAGAAGTGAAAATGGAACTTCAGGGATAAAAAAAAGGGGCAATATAAACCTTTAGAACTCTAAGTGAACTTTCAGAATTGTAACTGAATGCAAGCTCTGGACTTTTCTATCTATCACACTGTAAATTTAAAAAAAATACTTAGCTAAGCAACTCTTCTTTCTCCAGCATTGCATAGTGGTATGATGGATTACTCTCAATTAATTACAGTAATCAGCTAGTGTTATGTGCTGTAGAGTTGTGATTCAAGCATGAAGGAAAGAATGTACAGCAAATTACATATATAAAAAATGTGTTGCAGGGTTAGCTCAAGTTTTACACCTTGGCCTCAGCCTGTGGAAAAAAAAGACTCAAGGGTGAAATACTGAAAGCTGATCAAAAATGGAGGAAATGTACCAGTTCACATATCTTTGGATGTACTGCAAAGGCATTATATGTTAATAAAAGCAAAAGAATAAAGTAAGAAAACAGTACCTAATAATAACTGATACTCTGTGTTGCAAGAGGTGTTTTAAATTTCCTGGTCATTGCAAAGATGTTAAGAAATGCCCATTTCTTTGTGTCTGAATAATATCAGCTCCCTTCTGACCTGTTGTGAAAGGGATTGAGAATTTATACTGAACTTTACAGATGCCTCATGAGGTGAATTGCAAAAACCTGGTTGGACACATATCTTCTTTAAAAATATTTATAGAACACAGCTCTTATGAAAATTAAACGTGTTCCAGGTGTGTATGGTACAACTTTTGGGCATAGCTAAGTTGCTTTTGAGTTGGTGGATACACCTGTCATTGTTAGTCAAGAAATTCTTCATCTGCCAGCTGCTAAAATGAAAATTCATGGGTTTTGTTGTGTTTTGATTTTGTCCAAGAAAAACCTGGGATGATTGTAGTAAAGGTAGGAATGAGTTGCAGGTAAGATGTGGCAGCTGGTTGTGGAAAAGATACAGTTCTTTCTTCTTGAGCAAAAGTTCCTTAGTTTGGGGAGTTTGGGCAGAGTTTGGCGATAAGTACCACTGTCAAGTGGCACTGAGGGAAGAATGAGCAGGTATTGACAGAGAGATGTACAGAGACTCTTTTAGCTGATTTCAGTGTAAGGAGAAGTTCCAAGTGAGACTAAAGTGAGAGCTCTGTTGGTCTGTGTCAGTCTTTCAGCTGAGGTTTTGCAACTCTGTAACAACTATGTGCAATTTGTTACTATATTTAAACAATATCTCACAGGTATGCCATTTGCAATCTCCAGTTGAAATTCACTGAATTTGAATCCCTCAGTCTTCCTTCAACCATGAATATGATTTATAGATTTTTAAAATCTCACACAACTTTGCACAAATGTGGTGTTCTGATAATTTTCTCACTCATCTGGATTATTTTTTCCTATGTGTTGATGATGGTGCTTATTTCTGAACCTTTGGCCCTAAACTGAGGTGTCTTCAAGTCAATGATATATAAAAAGGATATACATGACTTGCCTACAGTTAGTATCTCTTCTCTACCTTTTTTTTTTCCCCCTGCTTTTTCAGAGACTGCCCCAGTTCAGTTCAACACAGTTCCACATTTTCAGCAATGCAACAGAGGAGGTTGTATGAGGAAGCTGCTGCAAATCATGCTGTGGACTACTCTCTTCTCAACAAATGCCAGTTTATATATCAGGCTGCAGCTGAGGCACCATTTCACAGCTACCTAAGCCAGCTGTCACCTGGGCCATCTCAGTGCCCACAGCCTCTCATCTCTCTCTTGCTCGTTAACACTTCCTGATCTCTTCAAAAACTCACCCAGCAATCCCAAAGCACTTTGTTTGGAGATAGCTCAGCCTCCAAATCAGTGAAATGAGGTGGGAAGTGATGCGGCAATGAGGGGAGGGTGTGACTGTGGCAACCCAAATTTGTATTAAACAGCTGTGGAGAATTACCACTGGATGTAGCCTGCCTATCCTAGCGCTACTTTATCCTTCTCCTGTTCTCAGTACTGACTGTGTTAGGTCAGGGATAACTGCTTGCTCCCTGTAGTCTAGGAACTCGGCAGCAATAAAAGCTGCTGTCTGGTGGCTTTCCTGCCTTTGCAAATTCATGGTTTTTTCTCCCTCTTTCTGACAGTCCTGCTGTTTTTCTCTACCAGTTGTCCTTTCCCTTCTTTTCAAAGGCACTGGGCTTTGCCTCCTACTGCTGCTTTTATCCTCTTTTAAAGTGAAGTGATATGCTGAGCAGATCAAATACCTCATTACTCCCAAAAGTCCCGTCACCTTTCATGTCCTTACAGTAGAAATAGTCAAGGTATTTCAATGTCATATATTAGTGTTTGAGCATAGTTGCTGTTACAATTAAGTAACTTCTGACATATAAGTAGCAAGGATGGGTTTCTTCTAGATTTGGGAAAACAGAACATTCTAGCACCTGCGGAGCACAGGAGCACTTCAGCCTTTGGCATGTATAATGCCATGGTACTTGTGGTGACTGGGTGAGAGTTGATTTTAAAAAAAACTCATAGACCTTAAGCAAAGTCAATAGTAGGATTGTTTGGCAGGGGTTACAGAAATTGGAGAATGGTTTTATGTGATGAAAGAAGACTCCCATCTGATAAATGATAAATACATGATGAAAAGGTTCTGTAATTAAAGTTGACAAAAATATTGAGAACTTTTTTTATTTCTGTTTCAGTGTTTTATTCAGAAGTGTTGACTTAATTAGTTATATCTACATATGGAATAACTACAGACTCTTTGAACTGCCCTGGGACTCACCATGGACATGGTATTTGACACTTCTGGGAGTGGACTTTGCATACTATTGCTTTCATCGCATAAGCCATGGTAAGAGTTTACTAGTTTTTAATATATTAAAATACAAGATATGTTAATGATTTATTAATAAGACAAAGTATTTGGTTTTGTTTCTATACTTAAGCTACTCTAAGTCTATGTAGTTGCCCTTGTTTCCAGGGATGAGCAATGACTGGAAAACAGTCATACATCATACTCTGTATAATAAACATGATTTTATGAAAAGAGGGAGTATGACTTTGAAAGCAGCACCACAGTGATAGTGAAGTATCATAGGAAAAAAATAGAAAGTACTTAAAAATGTAGGGTCAGTTTCTCTCTATGCCTCTACGAAAAACACAGCACATGGCAGGTGACTGTTTCCAAAGAACTTCATGGATGTACAAAACGGAAAGCAGTAAAAAGCAAGGTAGCCAAAATAACAGGACAGCTAGCAAACAATCTATTTTTGTGGGTTTTGAAAAATCTTTTTAAGTATGCAATCATTGTTTAGTTGATAAATGATAATATGTTTCTATATATCGTATATATAGAGAGAGTACATTCAGTTAACATGACTACATAAATGTGATTCTTGCCTTGTACTTTTTAGGAGTATGTTTTTAACCCTACTTGATTTTATACAGAAAGAGAAAAAGCACAGTTTAGAAAGAATTTAACTTTTATTTATTGCAACAATGGAGCCCATTTAAATCATGCCAGTCATGTCTTTTCATACATATTGTGATGATGTAATGACACTGATCCCTATGTATATGTCTCGTTACATATTTCTGTTATGTAGTGACAACGTATTTTTGCTCTAGCCTTTGATATCCTGTCTGAAAAAGCAATAAGACTTTCTGTCAGTCTTAATTTTGGGCCTGATCTAAAGTCCGTAGCAATGAAATAAGAATCTTCTTGTTGTTTAAGAGACTTTGAACTGGGCTTCTCAAGGCAAAAAGCTGTGGGATCTAGAAACGATAGTCTGTGTAATGCGCTTGCAGAAGGGGAAAATGTTTTGATGCCAATAGGCCAGCGGAATATATGGAAGTAGGTAAGAAAGGAGCCTAAGCTGCTGCGGGGGTTGGAGGGAGGAAGGGTCCCTCCCAGGTGGGGATGGCTGGCAGGCGTGAGAACAATGCAGGGTGGGTGCAGGGGGACAACAATGGTAGGGGGACGGGGTGGGAGGTGAGGAAGCAGGGGGAGCTGGAACAATGTGGTGGTGGGGACATCTCAGCCAGGAGCTGGAAGCCCTGCGTGGGTGTATGCGAGACTGGGAATACGCTTCACAAACAATGACATTAACAGTGCTGGCAAGGCTACAGCTCAGGCTGAGAACTGGACCAGAGCAGGAGGCTATTCCTGCATTTTAAAATAAAAATAATTGCCTTTAAGTGTTAGAAAATCACTAGCCAGGCTGTGCTTTCACTGGAGTCAGTGGTGAAATTCCCACTGGCAGAGAAGGGAGCAGGGTCAACTCCATGCTCTCGAAAGCAATTGTATGCATTTCTGTTCCTGCAGCAATTTTGCATTTACTCTCATCTGGTTTTGGTATATTTTGAAGGGATTGCACACTTTGAAATGAACCTTGTTAGCTGTTTTGGAATTAAGATCCAAACCAATTCTGTCTGTGTGTTACGGAATTGAGGAAACTGCTAAAGAAAATGCTCTCTTGTCTTAAGAAGGTCAGCGCTGAGCTCTTCTATAAATGTTAATTTATTCTTCTTCAAGTTACAGAAATATTGTTCACTGTTAGGTCTGTGCTACTCAGCAGGGAACTGATGCAAGGTTATAGAAAATCACACTAAACAGAAATTTTGGCTTAACCAACGCTGTTTTCTATGGTCAAGCAATGATGAAATCCATAGCGCAACAACACAGCTGTGAAAATTGTCTACCTTGGAAGTTGCTAAGGAAATTTAAGTGGAGGAGATGGTTTTAAAAAGGAAAATGTAAACTTCTGAAAAATACCTTTGCACTTTGAGAAGCCAGGAATCTGTACAGTCTCTGATATAAGCAGACCAAACACACCCTTGCAATAGAAAGTGACAGGGCCTGATGATTCAGGCTTGGATCCTAGAGCAAAGTTAAAAATGAATAGCACATGTATATCCCAGGAAATTCAAGCTGTGTGGGCTTATGTGTGGGGATGTAAATAATAGCACTAATTGTTTCAAACTGGAAAACTAAACTTCAGATACATTTTGCAGTTGTTTCTTAAAAGTTCACATAATCTTGATACAAAGAATCATCATCGTGTAGCTTTTCCTGTCTGCAAGCAATAATTAGATAACTCAAACCTCTGACTTTTTACCACCTTATTTCATGTGCGTGAAATAATTGGACTGCCCATTCTGCTATTTGAATGAATAGTCTAAATCCTAGTTTATTCTGTAGAATCTTAGTCTCAAAGTTTCTTCTGTAACAGAAACTCTGCTATATAATATCAAGTTTTTATCCAGCGCTTGGGAAGCTATTTTTTCCTCCTCACTATATGTGTGTAATAGCTATTATCATAAACTGAAGTTATACAGCAAGAAGAGGAAGTATTTTTAGGTGTGATCTCATTTTGCAAAGGATAGAGTTATTCTAAGTATGTGCTTGTATTTTCCATTGTTTGCAGTAGCCACTAAAAAGTTAGAAAATAAAATGTTTCACCACTTCTTCCAGCATTATTCTGGGCCTGATCCAAAAGCTGTGGCAGTCAATGGGAGTACTTAGTTAGCCATTGCTTTTTCTCTTAATGTTTGAATGAATTTGTAAGACAATGTACTACTAAGAAAATTATGATGTGGAACCACAGATTTGATTTTAATTTTTTTCAGGGAAGGATATGTGTGGGTTTGAGGGATTTTTACCAGATATTTTAATCTAGCATATATGGATTACTCCTCAAGTTTCCTCTCCAGGTGCAGAGTCCTTGCAGAGTTACTCTTGCTTGAAAGGGGGATTTGGCTGTCCCAGAGCAGTGCTGAGCCATAGCCATAGTGCAGCACACCCCTCCCCATGCCCTGGCCTCGCGGATACTCCTATTGCAGACATATGACAACGGCAGTAAGGAATTTGGAATCTCTGTAAACTAATTTCTTCAGCAGCCACACCTTGTAATCAGGAGAGGAAATCTAGAGACTTCCAGACCCATACAAAAACAAGAGAGACGCACTTGTATGGAGCCCAGGTCCCAGCTGTGGGGCAATGGGGGCTTTGTGGCTGGCTCTGGTGTGGGCGGCTCTGCTGGACCCTGGGGCACCCCTGGTCTGAGCAGGGCCCTTGACAGTGGCTGTGGGCCAGCAGAGGATAGTGAGGAAGTGTAAAACTCCATTCCTCTGTGCAAGGGAATAGTTTTTGATCTATGCTTCCTGGGGGATTGTGTCCTGCAGAGAAGTGTGGTTTTCTGTCAGCCAAGGGACCCTTCTCTCTTTCAGGCCCTGGAAGAAGCTGTCCAAGTCTGGCAGCCAGCAGGTTTAGAGAGCCTGTCTCTTTTTAACAGCAGCTTCCAACACCTCTTCTTTTGTTCTCCTTTACTGCTGGGGAATTTCCATTGCTTCAATGTCCCTCCCCTCAGACAACCTGGGAGAAGTGAGTTTCCTTCAGCAGGGCCAACCTCTGTAGCAGCTGTATTGTTCTGCCAGGGCCCCAAAGGCCTGTGTCAGCCTCTCGTCCCCATTGTCCGCTGGCAGCTTCCAGCTGTCCTGTGGGATACGTGACACGGTCCCTGTCAGCGAAAGGCCAAGCCAATATGAGCTGATGGTTTGAGTTATGTGCAGAGGTTGTAAAATAGACCTCAACTGATAAGTATATCCTCGGCAGATTCCCCAGCTGCTACATAAAATTTTGAGTTGATGGTGTGTCTCTTAATAATTTACTTATGGTGGATGAGAAATAAGCCTTCCACTACACCAGACATATTCTGGAGCAATAGATTACAGGCTTCTCAGATTCTTCCATCCCACAGGACTGACCTTTTGCCCAAGGCAAGCTCCTGAAGGGTCAGAGAACAAAGAAACCCTGAAAACTAACTTTAGCTTTGTCCCTCAAAAGGCCATGCCTCAGGTCTGTGGCAAAAGCTCTCAACTGAGGATGTCAAGATTTTCTTTCTAAGATTTGCATAAATTGGAAGCTTTGTGAACTTTTCATCTCCTATTCTTTAGAATTTTTCTTAAAAGTGGGTTTCTCTTAGCCATAAATTACATTGCTTCTGCCTCTTCTCCCAGAAAGCATCTTTGGTTATCATTGCATAGAACAATTTTTTCAGCAGTAGAGCTCGCTTCAGAAGTTTCTGTCTGCTCTTTCCTACACCATGCTGCAGTTTACCACCCACTCAGTTCTGGAAAAAAACCTCTTGCTTGGAGGCTCTGTATAAGATCACTGGAACAGTCCATGTTAAAAAACAGCATTGTGTTTGGTTTCTTAAGCAATTCAGCTCAGTTCGGTAGTCATGGGGTCAGCTTAGCCATGGGGGAGGACATGTGGTCCTGCCCAGTGGTCAAGAACGCAAGCAACATAAGCCAGACCTGCTAGCCCAGAATCCATGGGATAACTGGAGACTTCAGAGAGAGAGAGAGGATTTTCTGGGTCAGTAGTGCACAGGCAGGCAACTCATTCTTTTATGAAGAACCAAAGTGAATAAATAGGGGCAGGTAGTGTCTCAAGATTTGCATCAATAAAATTACTGGAATGGACAACAGTAAACTTTAGTCCCTTCTCATTTAATACATAGTCTGCAATAACAATCCTAATATGTTACCACTTTGGACATCAGTGCAATGCCATGTTCACTGTTGAATGAGGAGAGGAGTTTGAAATTCCAAGCTTGTTCAGTGAAAAGACAGCAGGGACTCAAAGTCTCTTCACCTTCTACATTTACTGCTCAGTTTTGGAGGATGTATTGGAATCATATGATTGTGCTATTTTTATTTATCTGACCCATTCCTGCCTTTGAAGTGCTCCTTTTATGTGCATTTTATAATGTACTTTCTGAAGTCAGTATATAAGAACGGACTTGTTAAGTAGATTTTATATTGAGAATTGATAGTATATTGAAATAATTTTGAATTTAAAGGATTTCAGGTTTATGGGAAATTCATTATAATAAAATGATGTCTGATATTTGTTACTGGGGACATGGTCAGAGACACAAGGTTTTTATTTTCAGAGAAATCTGTATTCCCCTAGAAGTAGAGTAAATGGTGATGGTTTTTTACATGCCAAAGGCTCCATCTGAGGTGTGTGTGCATGGGAAAAAGGTTGGGCAGTGGTGGTATTTTAGGCTTGTCCCCTCATGAGGGAAAGTGCCACTGTTTACCTCACTTACTTGAAATCCATGTCCAGCATGAAACAAATTTGATTCCACTTTAGTAAAAGACACAAAACTTAGGGAACTGTAAAGTGACTGAATGAGGCTCTGCTCTTTTTCTTGTCACAGCTTGTGTTGATTGCAAAGGGAATCGATACCCAGTGATTAAGAGAAAAATATTATCTTCTTGTGGATTTTAAAGAAAGCATTTTTTTGCCATCTGTCAGTTGTTTTTTCTTATTTTTTTAAACAGGCTTGGGAGAGCAGAATGTTAAAAAGCTGACTCTGCCTTACAAAAATAGCAAAAGCAATAGCTGCTTGTCATATTTTCTGTTCTATCTTATGATTGATTCTAGTCTAATACCTGCAGACAGCATAACATGAATTGAAAACAAATAGAAAATTCACGTTTATGATTCATTCCCGGCCTTCCAAGTCCACTGTACTTGTTTTCATAACTGTATTTTTTATCTTTCTCTTACTCTTTAGAAATAAGAGGTGCTCCTTTACCATATGCCATTTGATTTTATGAGTGGACACTGAATTTGTGCAAGACCACAGTCAATCTTAGAAAAAACAAAATGTTGCCATTTCTTCTGACATTTAAATGTATATTTTGGTTGAGAAAGTTCACCTGAAAACGACCTCAGCTGCAGTGAGGCTTCCTGACATCAAGTGATCTAGAGTCACTAAAATTATAGGAGCCTGCTTGTATTGTTTTCATGTTGTTATTGTTCATAATAAGTTCCTGTTGTTTGAAAGAGAGAATGATTTCTTGTATACTGGCAAGAATAATGTCCTGATCTGAGGTGCAGTTGACTCAGTCTATTAAATTTATTGTGGCGTATGCAGATACCAGAAGTCCCCTGCTGTTTTGCTTTAGAAGCTGTGTGATAAGTGACTTTCAGGAAAATGTCGGTAACCTGAAGATCTCAGAATATAGAAATAAGAGGAAATCCACTGGAGATTTTTTACTCTGTTTTGATTTCTGAATATACAAAAGACCTTTAAGGACAAATAGATTTTCTAAATATGTGAAATGCTAAAGGTTATTAAGAATGACGGTAATAAAAAAATCTGCCAACGGGTTGGATGGGAGACAAAGTGATTTGCCATGGATTTTTGGCTCTTTAGAACTGCTGTAGGATGTGTTCCAGAGTGGGAGAGTGACGTAGCGGAGCATAGGATATGGCTCACTGCTATAGGTGTGAAATTAAACTCCATGATATGGGTTCAACATTTAGTTCAAGAAGACGTAAGTGGCTTATCTTTGGATGATGGAAGAGTATCAGGAGAAAAGCCACTCTACACCTGCCATGATTCTTGTAGGTTTTCTGTAAATATCTGGTAATTGCTTTCCTTTTCCACAGGATACTGGGAGAGATGGATTTCTATGGTTGTTAGGAATTAGACTTTGATATGAGTATAAAAGCAATTTTTTTTTATAATGCCAGAGACAATTTATCTTTTAAATATGATGAAATATGTGTTCATGAAAGTGTGAGCTCACACTATTATGACAAATTTCTTTTTTACTAAAAAAATTCAGGTGGTAATTCCATCTCCTCTCCGCACTGTTTATCTTTTCTCAAGCTTCCACCATGAAGAGATCTGGCAAGTTCCCCAGTACAAAATGAAAAAGAACCCATATTCCTCCATTTTTCTTGTTAGTCATCTTTTCTTATGCTTAGAAAAGGGGCCATCAAAAGGTTAATACTCCTCTTAAGTATAACTCAAATCCTACTTTGAGGATTTGCATAATACTTTGACATTCTCAAGGCTCTCTATATAGGCATGCATTAGCTAGAGGTGCCTATGGGTGTCTAGAGGGTAGAATCTAATCTTTTTCCAAAATGCAGTGCCTGGGTTGTTCCAGAGGGCACAGACTAGGGAGAAAGCTCTGGATCTACTTACACAAAAGCAAGTTGGTGACATGCTTTTACAGTAAAACATTAGAAAACATAAAATAAATATCCTTAAATACTCAAAGCTGTGGGGAAAATCTCTGTTCTTTTTCATCTAAATTTTTCTTCAAGGTGGTAAAACCTAAACTTTCTGGAGCTTGAAATGAATTCCAAAAGTCATTGTGCACTGACTTTCTTCTGAGATCCCCAGGAAATATGCACAGTGTGTGGATTAAACAGATGGTTGTAATGAAGAAACTGATACATTGCACACGTGGCTGTTGCGATTACAGTCATGCTTCTATTAAACTAATCTGATAGAAGTGTCGTTGCACATGGACAACTTAAAACAGTGTCTGATGGGATGAAGTGGGAGAAGAAAGTTTGCTGTAAATTTGCATGGGCTGACCATTCTAAAAGTCATCTGTCTTCAAACATTCCTTTCCTTGACTGTGCTGCCCTCTAGTCTGTGAGTGTGCATTCCAAAGAAGGGGAAAAAAGTTCCCTTTTTAGTCTGAGTGGAGACATGAGTATGAAAGTATCTAACTCACTGTGTAGAGAAACAGTTCATTTGACATACTTTTGCAAGTGTACAGTTGAAAACCAGTGAAATGGTGCATAACACTTGCTCTTCTTAAGATGTTATAGAATGTAAAATAAAATGTGAATTATCCAAGTTTGAAGGTGAATCTTTTTGCAGTTTGTATGAGAGAGGAGAAACTAGTTCTTTTGCAGTAGTTTGAAGATTTTTTTTATAGGATTTTACCTCAAAAAAAGATTTGAAAAAGTTCTATTATACACTACCTGATCTCCTAAATGAATGAGTAGATACATGATTATTTGTGAGTTTGAAAAGGGTGGGTTGTTGTTTGGTTGGGGTTTTTTTTGCTATGAATAAGTAATTTAAAATGACTTTTTAAAGCAGACTAAAAGTGCATTCTACCCCAATCCCCAAATGGCAAGCTGCTTCTTTCAGGATATTACTTAGATTTCTAAAAGCTGGATGTCTGTAATAGTTTTCCTTTCTTGCTAAAAATCTAGTGAGGCCATTACCATTTAAAATACTTTATAATACATTTCAAGATTGGCAATTAATGTTTAAAGTGTTTGGAGGAAAGAAAACATTATTGTATCTGGGTAATGTTCTTTGCATATATGTTTCCTTCAATACATCTTTATTGCCTTAATTAAAGTATTTAAACTGCCGAAAATGCTTTTTGAGTATAGGAATGGTAATCTTTTCCACATCACACTCTCTCTAAATTGATAGCATGCTGGTAGAAGATGTAACTTAATAAAAATTACTAACCATAGGTTTTGCCTTTTTCTTCCCATTTTTAAGAGCTGAAATAATCAGTAAATCCTTCTTTGACAGAGTAAATAACCTACAGTACTTCTCAATTGTTTTTTTCTCAAGAATCAGTAATTGTCAAACCTGAATAATGTCAACAAAGTTAAATATTTTAGAAGTAAAATTATTTTTTTAATCTTAATGACAAGCTGTTGTTCATCAGAAGGACTGAGCATGGTCCTGTTTTTTTTTCAGAAGAAACGCTTGTAAGACTTTCTGGAAAGTTCATAACTAGATAGAATCAAGAGTCGTCCTCCTAGACCCTACAAAACCTTGCACTTCCCCGTGCATACACACCAATATGATTTGGTTAGTCACAATTTTTGTTTGCCAGCAGCAGAAAAACAGAATAGCCATTTAGCCCCCCGAATTAGTAACCCAGAGAACAACATCCAGTACCCAAATCCAAGCACTGTACAGAATCCAACTATGAATATTGGCAACAACAGCTATCTAGATTCTATCTAGTTATGAACTTTCCAGAAAGTCTTACAAGCTTTTCTTCTGAAAAAAAAAACCAGGATTATGCTCAGTCCTTCTGACGAGGACAAGTAAGTGTCAATCATTACTCAGTGAAACAGAGGGGGGTATTGCTTCAGACAATGCAGAACAACCTATGCATATGACCTTGTAAAACACAGGGGAGGTTTTCCCTTGCTACTTTTAACTTCAATAAAATTAGGAAAATTTCTTTCTATTTAATGACCAGATATCACAAGTATTAAGGCTGTTCTAAGTATACCATGTCATTTTATGGTTGTAAGTCTAGCAGTGGCAAAATGATTGCTAAATACCAAAAGGGAAGTGCAGACTCTCAGACTGTAATAACGCTATGGCATGTGATGTGTTTTCACAAGGAGTCATTTTAGAAATCAATGATATCATGTTCTTGCCTTCCATCAACTGGAAATTGGGCTATTAAATTGAAACAGAAAAAGGTAGGAAGGTTTGTAGTTTTTTAAAATTTATTTTACACCACGGTGTAAGAAAAGAATATGCTTTGTATTTGCATCATATATTTTGTATGTTTTTTGTTTTCTTTTTTCTTTTAAATTATAGTCAGTGTTAACACAGATGGGTATAAGTTTTCCGTTAACTGCTCTTTTAAGAGCACTTCAACTTAACCAAGCAGAGATAAGTTGGAAAGCATGAAGCTGGTTCAAGAAAATAACAAAGGAGAAGTGAATGCAATATCAGCTAAACAAGAGATTTCAAAAGAACTCATTTCATAGTTTGAATTCTTTATTTCTTGCCTAAAACATTTTGCTAAGCAATTTTAGATTGGATACCAGAATGGTGATTTGGAAAATTTAGTCAGCAGTAGATTCAAATTACTGAATAGTAAGAAAAACTAACCTCAGAATCGGATAGATTCAGAAATTATTGACTTTTTCCTTTGCTAAATATATCTCTTTGGTAATAACACTTGAGTGTCTTAGAGTGGGGTTTTTTTTCATAATTAACCTGTTTTGCAAAGGATTTAAATTTCATTATGTCCTAATGTGAAACAGGGGAAGCATGGCAAAGGCCGATGAAGAGACTCTCCTAAAACAGTAGCAGAGCAAGGGACAAACGTAGAGGTATTGACCCTCAGGCTGGTGCCTCCAGTCCAGAGGCAGTGCTTCCATTACAACATTTCTGCAATTGGAATTTGGTTTTATTTTTGAGGAGTTTTCTTTTTTTTTAAAGTGAATTGATATTCACATTTCCTATTTTGTGACTATGCCATATCTGAAGTTTAATTGGCATAGGTTATGCTATATAGTTTATTTTCAAATCAATCTGTATTCTTACCTGTGGTTTGAGTGGTTTCTTCTGGATGTATATAACACTTAAACAAGATTTTTTTTTTAATTTAAAGATGTAGGATGTTTTGCATGCATTGCAAATATATCTGTGTAATAAATACAGCTGCGTATGTATGCTCCCTGTGGTTACAGAAGTACATAGAATAAAAACCACAGTCAAAGGAATCTAGACTGCTTATTTTTATACTTACTGATATCCTAGGGAAAAAGGTAAAAAGCAGTTTATAAAACCTGGACAAAAGAAGGATGTAACTTTTTTTTGTACTCCCTTGGGCTGGATCTCAGCTGAAATAACTGACAGTTTTTGGACTTACTGAAGGAAATGATGAGTGAAGATAAATATCCAGATGTTCGCTAGCCAGATGTGTAAGGTTACATTTTAGAAGTCATGAATGCTCTACCTGTGTCTTCTGAGGAGGAAGCTGTAAATAGTAAACATGCTAAATTTTTATTTCCACAGTTTAGGGGGGTAAAAAGGCCATTCAAAGTAAAACTGTTTTGCCTTCAACCTAGTGTCTTAAGAACAGATGCAATTTGCACATGCAAATTTGCCCAGCATGCAAGTGGAATTTTTTTAGTGACCATTACATCTGCGTGGCTAACTTAACACCCTTTGTGCATTGTTTTTAATTTAGGGGAGAAGCAACTTATGGAACTGTCTTAATTTTCCAGCAGTAGGAAATAGGTGTGTCGAGTCTTTGTAAGTTTCCTATTTTCTGTTCCAATGTTTCAAGCTGTTTATTTATGACAACAAAAAATTTAAACCTTGACTTTTTCCCCTCTTTCTATCGCCTACGCTGAGTCTCTCCCTTTCCTACCTAACATACAGATCTGCTTCTTTTCAACTAAATTGTTGGAAGTGGCTGCCTGCTCTTACAGCAGCACAGCCTATCTCAGCTTGTGCCTGCTCTGAAACTGGGAAAGAGGAAAGAAAAGTCTTGTTAAAGTCAAGTAAATAACTTAGCTGCTAGGCAGTAGGAAAAATATTGGATTTGATTGTGTATTATTCCCATATGGGTGAGATATACTTAAAATTGAAAAGGAAACCAGCTCCCTTAAAACTTAAAGGGACAGATTTTCAAAAATTGGCAGCCAATTTTCACCTATAATTGTACTTAATGTGGAAGGGATTTTCCTCTGCTGATGAGGGATAAGAGGGTCTTGCCACCAGACTAGCACTGAGGCAGAGGAAGTCCCTTTCAACACATAAATGTTGTTACTGGCCAGATCTTTCCCTCCATCCTTGGTCTAAAGTTCTCCCATGGTCCACAGGATCCCAGAGAGGTGGGTGAGGCCTGGAACCTGCCCCAGTGCATGGGAGGTGAACTCGTTTATGTGAACTCGCCACTCCTAAAGGAGCTCCAAAGCAAGCATATAAAGAATGAAACTTTTTTAACAGACAAAAAAACCCCCAAACAACCCCCCCAAAACCAAACCCAATTTTTAAATAAGGTTATCCTTCTCCTGGGCAAGCAGCGTTGCAGCATTGAAGGTTTTTTTACTGTGCTATGTAGACATTCTAATGTAGTCCAGTCCCTTCCTCCTTAGAAAAAACAAAGCTTCCAGAAATCCTTGTCTCAAACACACAGACTGTCTAACCCTGAATTTCTTTAATGGCTTACTCATTGTTTTGCCAGTTGTGTATGAGAACAAATAGATTCTAGAGCATCAACCAAAGATCAGCCATTGCATGTGCATAGACATAGCTTGCTTCAGCTTCAGTGTAACGTTGTGTGGAAGTGTCATTTGTTCAGGACAAGGGAGATGTTAAAAGGTGCAAAGGAAGTGTGGAGATATCACTAGATGCAATACTTGCTATCATGAGTCTTTGCATACAGAGAGGGAAGGGGGGCAGTTAAGAGGAGAGAACAAGGAAGAGGGATGGAAAGTGACAATGAAGAAGTGATTATAGAAGTGGTATAATCCTAGTCCTGGTAGTTCATCCCTGCTCCTGGGGCAGCTGCTGGTCCCCATGAGAAAAGAATAAATTGACAGGACCTGGGAAAAACCGCTTTACCACAACCACCTGGGAAGTAAGGAGTTCTGGACCCTGCCACTTACCTTCTCTTCCTACTCATGGCTGTGGTTTCCTCATGCAGGTGGGGGGAGAGGAGACTGGAATAACAAAACACATAGTTCATATTTTCTAGTCAAACTAGTTGTTTTTCAAGCATGTTGTGATGGCTTCTCTGCATGTGTTGACATTATTGCCAGGTCTTGCAATATTATCACCTCTTTTAAGAACTTTATTTGCAGTGTTTGTTTTGAAATAATTGTGACATTTTTCTTTGGCTTTGATATTTGTCTATTGAACACATTTACTTTGTTTTTTCCTCCATCTTGGAGGAGTCAAATCATTTTTATAAGTGAAATATCTTGACTACAGCAGGTGAAGCACTAAATGATATTTTAGATATAACAATAACTGTATAGAAGGAGAAGACTGGGACAGGCAAAGTGAGGTACATTCAGATAGGAAAATGCTATGGATCTGCCTGTGTGAGTGGGATATGGAAGCACTGTGGGATGCAGAGGAGACTGTGGGAAGGGCTTGATGGAACAGAGGAATGTGACAGAAAACAGTAGACGTTGGTGCAGTGTAGAGGAATCTATGCAGTTAGGACAAATTTAGGAGTGTTCTAAGGCTAAGGGAGGTATATCTATGATGGAGAGACAAAGTTGAGGGCTAAAGCCTTGTCCTGTAGAAATCCACAGAGGTTTTTTTGTTAAAAATGAGAGTTTGCACCAAAAGTGAAGTCCTCTGTTTATGTCAGACACCAAAAAATCCTGTATTTTTGTATACAGCTAAAATGGAATTTTGCTATAAAATTTGGGCAGCCCTCTCTAGTCTGCTGAAAATACTCTAGTCATTTCCCAATTAATTATGCTTCAAAAGCTTATGGTTGGCAAGTAAATGATTTTTCAATGTGTAGAATGGCAATAGTAGTTTATAGTAGGGGAGTTTGGTAAAATTGTCCTCTACTGTCTATTATAAAGGAAAAGGCAATGGCAAGTGCTAGAGGACTATATTGTTATGTATATTTGTTGGTATAATTTTTCTCTCTGTAGAGATGTCTAGGATTTTTCATTTGCTTATGTTCATTGAAAGGCTGCATTAATATTTTTTAGTTACATGTAGATTTATATCTGTTAGTCAAGTAATGCAAGAATCCCTTGAGAGGTTTGCTACTGAGTGTTAATATAATTGCTGAAAAGTTTCACACATTTTTTTTATTTGGGAATAATATCCAATATGTAGTGTCTTTTGTGTGAGGCAATAGCACAACATTTTATACATTAATCAAAATAATTCACAGAGCTTACTTCATCTTCCACTCTAGTAGGATATGGTTACTACACAAATAATTTTAGGACAGGAAGTAAGAATAATACTGTAATTAACTGAAATTGCAGGGGAACTTAGGTAGTCAGAATGTAATTATGCAAGGCAGAACTCAGTCAGGAAACAGGATTAACTTTCCTGTTCTTTTGAAAAATGCCAGATGATTGCTAATATTTATAAATGGTTTTTACGCATCAACTGAATGATGGTGCCTGTGACAGAGGAGCTGCCTTTAAAATTATGCTAAGCAGTTAGTTCCTCTCTGACTCAGTGATAAAGATGCTTCCTCCAGAAGCAGCTGTTAAACTTCCTTCTTGCAAGATAGATTTCCTTAACGATGTCACATCCAAACACTGGCCCAATCCTTATTAGTTTGTCAGGACTGATTTGATTGTGGTATATCCAAAGTAAAGTCAAATTGGAAACGACTGAGTAAAACTGTTTTGTTTTAGACAAAAAAAACCCCCAAAAGTGCATATTCCATGTCATGTGAGACAGTGATACAGGAAGGTTCAGCATGACATGACACGTACTGGCTCAACAGTGAAATGAGGTTTTCTCAAACTTTCAAAGGATTACAAGAGGCCTCCTAACTTTAGTAGAAATCGTTTCTACAACGTATATCATTGCTGAAAGTGCTTGCCATGTGGTTCAAAAGTGGCACAACACAGCTAAAGTAAGAATTAAACTGTGCCAGAAGAAAGAGAAAATAGGAGTAGCTACTAAGTATTGTCATTTAAAATCTAATAGCAGAGAATGATATCTAGTTCAGGAGGAAATTTGCTGTATCTCTGATTTGTTCTGAAGAGAGCTTTGGAATGCTAATTGAAACTAAGGTATTGCAGCCCTCCTATCTCACTCAGGTGCTTGCTGTGTTGTCAGCAGCTTTGAATGCTAAATATTAACAAGGTCAAATAAGCCACATATAATTCTGCTGTGTGCTATCAATTCACGTACATGAGATATTGCAACTTTAAGTGTAAACTTGGGGTTGCTCTCCATGCACGTCATGAATTTTACCTTTGATTATCTTACTTTTTCATTATTTACTTTTAAAATCATGTGTGCAGTACTTTTAAGGATTTTAAATTTTAAAAAAATTAAACCATTGACTACTATGTTAATCTTTGAAACAAGCTATGGTTATTAGCTATTTCGAGATTGGTATTTATTTAAAAGTAAAAATGCATGTTTTTTTCCTTCTAAATTTCTTTCCTATGTCTAATTATGAATAACTCTGTGAATTCTCTATAATCTACTGTATTCATACACTACATGTGCAATATGATGACCATTAAATATGCTATTTTTGTGAAAGCATGTTATACTGATTACAGTTT
Organism: Bucco capensis; assembly: GCA_013396975.1. Taxonomy (NCBI): domain Eukaryota; kingdom Metazoa; phylum Chordata; class Aves; order Piciformes; family Bucconidae; genus Bucco; species Bucco capensis. The sequence goes on along the minus strand of VWZO01009208.1, from coordinate 432,858 downwards.
AGCATAAAATATTTATAATACTGTGATCTGATACTTCAAGAATATTATTCTCAATGCAAACTAAAAGTGTTAATTCTACACTTATTTTACTACATTAGCTGAGTTAGTCTACAGAATAAAATCCCAATAAATCCTCTGCTCTCTTAATGATCTTGAGAGATTTGTTCTACTTTTGATATGTATATTTGCATGGAAATAAGATTTCAGTAAGCAGTATTATTTACATTAGATGCCTAAGTGCCAATCTTTCTGATCAAATGGCATCCTGAACTCAAGAGCTGAGGTGCGACAATATCTTGTTTTGAGAAAAGCTAACCCAAAGCTTCTGCCTTTTTGGCTTCCCATAATGGTGAGCAGATCAGCAGAGAGATACAAAACATTAATCCTTCATACTCACTAAAGTATGTCTGACATCATGAGCACAATTCTGTGGTATTTTTGAGGGAAAGACTTGCCAAGACTGTAAAGAAAATGTTTTTGCAGGGAGCCTTACTTTGTCCTGACATTTATGTGAGGACACAATTCGCCATGAACCTTTTAGTCTTCCTCTTCCTTCAGAGAATAATGAAAGGAGCCTATTCATCCTGCTCCCCTGGTGTATTTGTGGAAAAATAATAGTTCAACTGCACAGGCCCACTCCTCATCTGAAATATGAGTAAGCCCTGGAGCAGGAGCAATCTGTGCCCACTGCATATTTCTACCAGGATGCTGGACTGTTGCCATTGTTAATAATGTTGAGCCTAAACCCAGCATCTACAAATGAAAGAAACAGAGAGAAATACTTACAAAAGATCAATGCTTATAGTATAAATATACTAAAGATCATGTTAGAAAAAAAATATGTAGGAAACTGTTTATTATGACATTTGATTTTAAAATATTTACACCTAGAAATGGTCTTTGCTCATTTTGTAGTTTGGGAATATTCCTTTGGGAGCAATGGCAGGATGTTTTCTGTTAACCTCATTTTTTTTCTTAACTAGAAAAGGAAAACCTTTTCCAGCCAATTTTTCTTTTTTTCTCCCCGTAACTAGGTAATAAACTTGTATCTAAAAAAACACTTGCTAGAAAGTGCTGTTATCTGTTTAAAATTTACGGAAACACTATGGTTTAATGGTACAATAACTAATGCTCAATTATAGAGGAATTCCTCCGGAAGAACAAGTCATGACTGCAAGTGCCAAATAAATCTGGTGGTGTGACATGGATAGTAAAATTTCATAACAATAGTAATCTGAGGGTTATGTTTTCAAAGCAGATTGTGTTGATAGTACTACAGCTGACATGGCTGTGTTTGATTTGGTGTCTGTATGAGTTATAATGTTCCTAAACTATTAAGGATTGAACCGAGTGACTCACTGTGTATGAGGTGAAGAGTCATGAAGTTATAATCCAGATTATATACTTTTTTTTTAAAGGTATTGTGGCTGTGAAGTTCTCAAAAGCCTGTGTCTTTCCTCAGACACTGCAGGACTATCAACATTAAACAAAGCATTTTTGTAATGCCCTATAAGAAGAAAGATATTTAAAAATTGAACAGGAGGAATGAGGAGAACCTCATTCAAAATTGGACTGTTACCATATAGAATGAACTTAAAAGCTGAATCACCACAGGCAGTCTCCAGGTAGTTAGACATACAGGAGAGGGGTTGCAGCTTCACTGCATTTGTGAGTTGCAAGACAGCTGCTGTGAGTAGTATTGGAGTTGACAGGGAAAGAGGTAACGTTTTTAGATTCAAAATACCCTCAGTTTCGATGTCCTTGTGGTATTCTGGTTATTAATGTGGGTTTTTTTCACCAATGGTTGTTAAATCTGAAAAAATGAATCCTAGTGTTCTCAGATAAGATATCTATAAGTGCTTATATTTTTGCTAATACAGTAAGTAGAACATAGTATTACTTAATTTTTCTTCTAGATAAATTCAAAAGACTGTTGCTGAAAGTACTAAATAAAACGTGAAACAAAGTTTTAATGCTCCTATTTTATTACTTGTTAATATATTTTACAAAAATACTGTAAACCTTTATTACTGTTTTTCTTCAGAGCATCAAAAACATTCTGTTAAAAATATACAGCTGACTTCTTTATATTCTGGAAATATGATAAGGTAAAGAGCCAAAGTTTTATTACAATTTCAGGTTTCCAATTAAATGAGGCAGTGCTGGCACTTGAAGATACTTTTTAATGAAATAAGATGAATTGCTTTTAGAACTAAAACTTTGTTTTGCAGATGAGAGGGTTTCCATTGTTTTCATTTAATAAGTGAATCAGAAACTTTAATTTTCTAGTTGACTGAAGCGATGTGCTAAGGTTTTGTACCAACATGATTTGCAATGGTATAAATTCCATACAGGTTGCATAAAATAAGATTATTTTTCATCCTCAAGAAGCTGAAGAGATGAAGGACTAGAGAATTCATTTAACACTTGTTTTAGTGGATATAGATGACATAAGAAGCATATAATAATAATAGTATCTCAGGAGTAACTCATCATTTGGTTGCTGGAAACATTAATTCCACAGCATAGTGTAGGGAGTAATTTCTAGAACAAACAGTTATTTTGCGGTATCTTGGATATGATGATGGGATTGACTTTAAAAGAACATATGTGGAACTCAAATTTTGTTTAACATGCAATTTCTATAAAGTTTAATCATATATTCGTTTTAAATAGTAATTGCTCTATAACAATACAGTAGCAAGTACTAAACCCAAGATTTTAAAATTCTAGGTATCAATTATCAAGGTATGTAAGTCTATAGAAATAGCATTGTTTTGAGAGGTGACTTCACATGGCTGGTATGGAAACATTTCTATTCTAGCTCTGTGTGTGTGCATTGGCAAGGATTGTGATCTGTGTCTGTTTGAGAGCCTGGTACATTGGGGCCATAGTAGAGTAGCTCTATCTACAGATAAAGTGAAAAACATTTCCATTGTTCACAATTCTCATCTCTGTGGAAGACTAGGTGACCAAAGGAACAGAACCAAAGAACAGATATAGCTGACCTTGTGTTGGAGAAAGAAATGGGCATAGCTAAGAAAGGGCTGAATTTCTTAATATGAATAGTCTAGTTTGTCTCACTTCTTTGGAGAAAAGACTGTAAACTTTTGCAAGGTAAGGACTGAGGACAGTTGCTGCTGTTGTCTGAGAAATTAGGGAGTTGGTTGGGTTGGAGCCTCCTTTACTTGTGGAAAAGGTCACCGGAAATGTTACTGGGGATGTGCTGAGGCGCTAGCACTTCCCTGCTGGCATAGGAGGCAGAGCCTTTCCCTTACTGCACTGTGACTTGTAATGTACTTTACATCCAACTGTAGTGGAGGAAGTATGGAAAAGTCATCTTCGCAGGAAGAAATGTTTTTGAACCTGTGCACATTTAATGGATGGTTATTTTTATATCTTCATTACATTATAAATATAAGGAGTATTTTCTATTTTCTAGTGTTTACTTGAGACAAATTTAAAACTTTAGGCAATATGAGGGGTGAGACTGCTAGGGTAACAAAATGTATTAGTTCTTAAAAGTATGTCTTTAAAACTAAGTCCTGCAACTGTTGAATGACAACTTCTGATTCAATGTCCTGAAAACCTGAGAGCATCCTTGTGATTTTCTGTGTATATATTAACTGCAATTATTACTAAATTATACAATTGTTGAGTTCTTTGTATAAAAATATAATCATAAATAATGCTTAAAGATGCAATATATTTTAAATTCTAATTCTAAAATATGATATGATTTTTTTTCTTTAAATTGTTGGTGATACCCTCAGTGTGGAGTTCTCTAGAACTAGAACCAAAACCAGAACATTCCATTTGCCAAACTAAAATGAATTGTCAGTGACATTTTCGGGTCATATCTTGGACAGTCGTAGAATTTTCAGTCACTAGGCTCTACTTTTTGGTGTGATAACCTGTGAGTGAGACAGATCAGATCACTGAAATAAGCCAAAATATGATCCTGAGTCAATATAAGAATTAAAGGGAAATTTATACATCTGTGTTTGACCTGAGGATCAATTTCTGGTGATTTTTTTTAAAAAGCTTGGATTAAGGGAGAACCCTGTACTACTTTCTCATGTCTTAAGGGAACAACCTAAAGAATACTTTGCCCCCTGAGAGGCTGATGAACATTATCTCTTTCAGAATAGAAATTGTGCATTTGTGTTGCACAGAATGATGATTAACTTTTTGGGAATGGCTTTAGTTCATGCTGGTAGATACTTTTACAAAGAGAATATTAGGAACTATGTAAACATGATTCAAAAATGTATAGTTTTATAGAAACAGTTTTGCATTTGTGAAATGGCTCAAAAGAGAGAAAAATATGGTTTTGTACAACATGGTTTTTTTTTATTACTGCCATGTTCTGACTCAATGGCAACATGTGCTTATGTTTTTGAATGAGAGACTTTTCCAGTTGCTCTGTGTTTAGGATGAATCTATTATGAAATATTTAAGTGAAATAAATATCCTCTTTGAGCAAAATAACAGCTTTTGTGGGAGGTCAATGTTCATTCAACTTGTTTCATTGCTCCTAAAGCTGTCCATCATGTGAAGGATTTGTTTCATCGATCTACTCCTCTACTGGCCAAAAAGAAAAAGGCATCAAATTCTAATGTAAGACAGGTTAACCACTACTTCTATATACAATAAACAGACATAGTAGGGACAAAAACCTTCATTCCTTCTGTCTTACTAGACTTGGGAAGCAGTAGTCTTTAGTTTAATAAAGGCTCTGTCCTCTAGCTGGATTTGTGAAGGGGAATGCCCCCACACAGACCTGATTGAAACTAATGCTTTTTTTATGGGAACATGTTATACCTATCTAGACCTTATGCCACTTGACACAATGAATGTGATCGGCTAGTCATCAGTATCTTCTAAAAGTGAACAATTTAGTCTGTGATGTCTCAATGTCCTGTCATACTGCAAGCTTGTATTTATCATTTACATCATTTGCATTGTATAGCGATTGTAGTTTCTTTCTTGTTGATTTCTATATTCAGTTTAACAATTGATTTAAATTCCTCCTTTTGCAGTACATTGCCAATAAATGGTTCTTGCGCATTGTTCAGTTTACAGCAGAGAATATTACTTTTTTATTGGTAATTGCACAGCAGATTATTATGTGGTGAAAAAAAATCCATTCTTTTCCTAAGGCATAAACCCAAGTTCCTGTCTGTTTTGCGGATGTTAACAATCCCTTGACACTCAAAGAAGAAGAGTGGGAGTATTAACTCTCAGAAACTCTTGGCTGAGTATCCATGAAAAGAGTCTTTCTCCTCCCAGCACAGGGGACTAAGCTTGTTAGGAATGCTTACTGTGAAAGAAACACTTTATGTAATCTTAATAAATAAAATAAATTTAAGAGCATTTTCTTAAGCAGGAGGGGAGGAATGGGAACAAGTTCAACTTTTTTATGTTATTGAGAAACATACAGAGTAGGACAGATTATCTGAGGATTTGTCAAAGCTTCTAAGCATGAACTGCTTTAGGAAAAATGATGGTAAAAATAATTTTCCCTACCTATTTTTAATATTTGATAACTTCAGTGGAGGAAAAAAAAGTCTTTTTCTCCTTCTTCCAAAAGATACATGCAATACATAGCCAAGCTACTTGCACAGAGTAAGGGCCTTGGAAGTAACTTTTAACATGGTAGCAAGAACTCTCTCAATTACTAGAAATGACTGGAGTTTTTCAGTTTAAGGTGACCACTCAAATAATATTAGTAGTGGCTGGCACTCTAATTCAGTATAATCAGAGCCTCTATAATGCTTTCATTGCTTTGCCTTGCAAACTTTTTACAGATTTTTGCAGATTTGCGAACTTTTCCAAATACGTAAAGGCTGTAATTCCATCAGCTACAAAAGTCAAGCCTCTAGAAACCTGGAGCAGTTCTTGGAGGTGTGGGTTATCTGGGCTGATGCAGGTCTGGCAGAGAGCAGGAGACTGGGCTACCGTGCCTAGGGGAATTGTTGGCTGCCCTCGCTAGAGCCGAGGGCTTTGTGTGCGCCGGTTGTTAAGACAAACAGGGAAGGCGAGTGCCAAGAGAGACCGCCCTGCAGAGCTGCAGAGAGATGTTATTATTTTTAAGAAGCAGCCCTCTGGTGATATAACAGGGCTCACCCTGTTAGCAGAGGCTTCATAAATCTTTCTCAAGTGAAAGTTCCTGGCCGTGCAGGTTGGAGGGCAGACAAAAGAATCAAAAGAGCCAGGATGTGAAGTCTCTGTACTGTACATGTGAGGGCTGCCTATGGGACTCTGCAATAACACAACAATAGCCAAGATTGCAAGGCACAGCTTCAGTTCACTGCCTGCTTTCAACTGCTTCTAATAACAGTTTTAATTTTAGATTCCTCACTGCCTTCTGCATAAAATCTTAAAACTGTAATGATTCTTTTCAAAAGAAAAAAGGAATTAAATACCACTGAAATCTCAGCTTAGAAAACTCTCACGTTTCTCTCTTAGCAGTTGAGTAGTAATTAAAGATAGTGATTAGAACAGAAAACATAAAAAGATAATGTGGCTAGAATATAAATGTTTGATTCACTTTGACTTTCCACATATTTGCCATGCTGTGATGAAAAGGTCTTTATATATTTTCTGTCAGCCTGCAGGAGACCTTTTTATCTTGTTATCATCTGCTAATCATTTTAGTTATATGCTTTGCAGTACAGGACCTTCTCAAAGCTTACTGAAGAAGCTTCCTTGGAGCACACTGATGACATGCCAGTTTCACAGTCCAGAATGAAATTGAGAAACTTTCTTTGTGGTTAATACTTGCACCTGTTCAAACATGATATATGTGTATGGAATACACATAAGCCTCTCTGACTCCATCAGTACTGAAGCCACAGTCCTTGGTGTTTGCCAGCTGTGTACTGATGACCCTGCAAATAGAATAGACACTTTTCAGGTCCAAAAATCACAAGACTTCTGTGATTTGAACTAACTGGAGTTACAGTAGCAGTTAGGTGGGTTTATGTTGCAGCAGGTATTAGAGATGACATAATCCCTAATTCTGGGCTGTACCTGAAGCTTTTCTTTTATCTGTCTGCAGTTGTGCATAAACAGTTGGAATTAGTTCTGTTATCCTGAAATCCATCTTTCTTGTGCAAGAAGAAAGGGAAGGGCAGAGAAATGAAAGTGTAATACTTAGACAAATATGCAGGGCCAGATTTAAGGCCATTTAAGTTGTATAGGGAGACTGTTAATGTTTTTGTGCTTGGAGCTGGGAGAGAAGAAGGTGTGCTGGTAGAGTTGACGTGCTATAGTATTGCTAGGGCAAGTTTTCCTTTATTTGCTATTTTAATGTTTCAGCATACCATCATTCCCCCAAGTGGAAAATTAACATGAGGTGAAACATAATGAAAACAAACGAGCAAGTCTTGATTGGCTTTGCAATTTATGTAAAATGTTGGCAAGAGCTTTGATTAAGAGTTTAAATTCACATAGGCTTAATCAAAAAGAAATTAAAATCCTATAAAAAGGCTGCTCAGGATTCCCTCACAGAAACCAGAATTGTTAGCAAGAGCTAATTTTGTGTGTTTATATCGAGATCAGGAGAAGGGAATGGCAAATAGAGCACAATGGGTGGTTGAAGTGTCACTAATACATGTGCATCAGTGTACTCCCAGAAAATGTGACAAATGCTACACACTGCAGAGCTGGAGCTTGGGGCAATGCTATCGGTGGAAGGCCCAGCCTGGTCTGGTTGACAGGGAAAGGTACAACCCTTGTGGATGTAGCCTTGTGACATGAGCCAGGAATGAATAAGGACAACACTATCAGCTGATAATGAGTTGCATTAGTGTTCAATCTGCACAGACTTTATCTTCTTATGTTATAACCTATGCTCTTTTGTTCAGTAGTTCAAGAAATTCTTACTGTACATGTTGGAAATGTTTAGGCAACATGTTATGCCTAAACAAAATCAGAATGTTATTCTCAGTATGACTGAGTTATCATTCACATTATCAATTATCAGGAATGCAAGTTGTACATTGCAGTGCATTTGAATTGCATACCAGGAAAGAAATGGAAAAGTAGTCTAATAAGTTCAGAATGAAAGGAAAAAAGTAGAGAAAATAGGAAAAATTTGAAAGACTTAATGCCTTTTTTTTTTACAGAAAGATTCTCTACATTAAAGATTTAGCCAATCACATTCTTTTAGAAGAGGCTATGAATAGCTATCATCCAAGTAGTTTATTCATCAAGATTTCTTACTAGGAGTTGAGTTTGTTTATTTTGTACAATATTCAATTCCTTATCAAGGCCACAGATACTGAGGAAGTAAGAACATGGGGTAAATGGTGCCATCTGTTCAATGACTTCTTTTGCTCCCCTTTGCAGAAGCAAGTGATTTTTTTTTTGTTACAATTACTAAAACTTGGAAAACAACTCTTCCTAACCTGGCTTTGAGAACTGAACAGGTAAAGTTCAGTATAATAAAACATGGGAACCTTCTACCCTTGCTGGGTATTGAAATGCAGAAATATGATGTGATACATGGAACACTTGCTACTAGCACACAATATATTGATTACTCTCCCCATAGCACAAAAGGTGTTCATCTAGCTAAAATAAGAATCTCCTAGCATGGCAGCAAAATACATGCTAGTATGTAGGACCTTGATTTCCTACCTTTTGCTATAAGATGTTATCTGCCCTGAGTCCATCGGGATCATACATCTGGCATATTTCAGATTTAATTACAAATGTGAAATATCTGCCAAAAAACACGAGAGAGTTTCACACACATTAAAGACTCACACTCTCAAAAGGGAAACAATTAGTTGCCCCAGTAATAACATGTTCCTAGCAAAATTATTGGGGTTTATTTTCCAGTTAAAAATTGTATAATTAAGTTCAAATTTTGGTGACTATTATTTATCAATAACACAGATCATGTTCATTTTGCATCTTACTGACCTACACAAATTCACACACCAGAAACTGGATTTCTTTCTCTTGGTAAAGACTAGAAAGCACAGGAGTGTTGGGGCATCTACAGTGAGAATTACTGGACCAAATTCATTTCAGATCTACACATTTGTGAAAATAGATGGCTCAGGTTACAATAATAAAAGACCAATAATGACTACCATAAATAATTCAATCTTCACTTGTGAAATAATGAAGTTTTTTCTCTGACATTTCATTTTAAAAATCACATTTCTCCAGTTTCCTGCGCTGTAAAAGATTGTGTAAAAAAAGTCAAAGGTGCTTTTGACAAAAACAGTTTAGATGCTTTGACACTGGAACCTGAAATACCTAGGCTGATTTAGGGGGAAGCCATTTTTCTCTAAAGTTCAGATTTTTTTTTTTCTTTTTTAAATTAAGAATGGATTCAAAGCCCCATGTTTATATTATAGGCTGTAGATATCGGACATGAGTGCATATACTGTGCATGTGATTCTGCAAAATGCATTGACTCTCTAAATCCTGCAAAAAATGGGCATGGCCCATCATCAGCTTTCAAGGACACATTCATTTAGTAAGTGTTCAGAAAATATCAGGTCTGTCAAGTCTCGCTTTGGCAGCCAATTTCTTGGAGATGCTCAGTAGTTTGTTTATGAGTGAAGTGGTGAGAAAGAGGAAATATAATGAATGAATAATAAAACGGCTTTTGATATGCTTTCTAGCTAACCTTTAGGTAGTTAGCGTGAAGACTTGAATGATAAAAGAGATCATCTTGAATTAATCGCAGTAATTGCTGGAGATTTAAATAGTGTTGCACACAAGTAATGTTTTATTAAAACTGATTTGAGAGGGTCTGTGTTTAATATAAGAAGCAGGCTTTTCTGCTGGCATGGGAGTGAGAACAGCAGTGTGATCTGTGGTGACAGCACGTGACATGTCCAGTGTCCTAGGATCCAATGGTTGTTTTGCTTGGCCAGTGTCGCACAACAAAATCCATTGGATTTTGTCCCTCATTGACTGTGCTGGTGACAAGATCTGAAGTAGCTCAGCAGACAGAAAATCAACAGCTATTCGGCATATTGCTTGCATGTGCTTTGCTCTAGTGTTTTCTGTAAGGTTTATTAGCTGCTCTCATTATTTTTTGTAGTAAGCGTTGTACTTTCTGATCCAAAACAAGTTTAGACAGCAATAAAAACTGATTTTGTGCTGCTTTTTACAGTTTAAACTCTGTTTAAAAGTAGAAGCATATGACAGTTTATTGAGTTGCATTGATTTTAATGAGTTTTCAACAGCTCATCTTGGATATTTTGTTTTAAAAAGGTTGCAACTCCAGTGAGAAATTTCCTCTGTACAGCATCTTGGTTAGTTGTTCAGATTACACTGTAAAATGAGCGATTCCCTTTTTCTTCTTTACTGGAAAAAGTTGGCATGCAGTTTTTTCTCAGTATTTGAAAAAATCGTTCAAAAAACTTACCATGTTTGTCAAAAATAATTTCCAGTCTTGTGTACTGAAGCTTCTGTATGCTCACCTGTGAAAAAGAGACAGAGAACTGGAGTTGAATTCTTGGCTGCTAGTGAACAAAATTCCTTTTTTGCATATGCAGTGTTTTTGTATGACCCTTACAACTGGAATATCTCATTACATAAAAAATTATATTGAATATTTCCTCCCAAGGGTGTATTTTCTTTTCACAGTACCTTTGCAACATCAGCATAAGAAGAAAACTATATATATTTAAATATCTTTCATTTCAGTGTTTTGCTGAAAGAATTTTAGCAGGCACACGAATTTCATGATATAGTATGTCTTTATTAACAAATGGTCTTCTATTAGGAAACTGGAAAGCATTTTAAAGCACCCTTTCATGGATTGCTTTGTCTCCATTGTACTGATTCTTGTTTTCATTTATGTGTTAAAAGCTGCTGTCAAGAGAGGCCATATATATATATACACACATATATATGTATATATATATATACCAGTTAGATCAAAGTTGATTTTTCAGTAAGCAGTAATTTTTGAATGCCAGTCAAAAATGACTAATTTGACATTCCTTGCCCATGTGAAGTCAAATTAAGAGTTTTCTTACTGTGGAAGGCCCAGACATTGCGTGTTTGTTGCATGTTTTGATGCATGTGTGTATCAGTAGCAAATTGCCATCACCTTTAGAGCTTGCACAACTGTTTTTCAAAACATCCTTTTCTGTGGGAAAGGAAGAAGCCTTTTCTCTTACGTATTTACTGTCCGTGGTGGGAAGCAGTAAGCAAGAACTGTAATTTAATCTAGTCCTCCCACTCACCCCTTCCCCAACAACAAAAACCCCCATCCATGTATTTATATTATCCCCTCTTCCACTGACTCAATGTATGAGTAATTTGTTGGAACACTTTTAATTACTCATAGTTGGTTTCTTCATAAGGAACACTTGGCTATGAGTAAATCCATGGTACTATTCATAGGGAGAAGTGTGTATCTACATGCAGATTTTTTAGGTGTCTAAGTTGACTTTTTACAGTCTGGCACTTTGTACAAATGATAAATGAGCTGAGAGTGATCACCAAAGGACAGACATGTGCATAAACAAATATATGTTCAAGGAATTAAAAAAAAATAAAAGCTTGCCAGAGAACAGGGAACCTTTAATGTGAATATATTTATACATCTCCAAAGCTTTTATTCATGATTTTCAGTCAAATGTTGCATTGTCCAATCTATCTTTCTTTCTCCTATATACAAGATCTTTTGCTACACTTGTGTGATGAGTTTCAAGAGGTGGTTCTATTATTTTTTCTATTATTTGGTCTTTAAGTATGCAAAATGCTGAAGTTGTTAGCTCTTCTATAATAACAAACAAAATCTTGAGATGCATTTTGAATGAAGTCTGGATTCAAAGTCCAGGGATTCCTGCACCGACACAGCAAGAGCTGTGCTGCGGGTCAGTTGTCTGTATCTGACAGGATGACTTAAGTACCTTAAGCAGCAGCCTTTTAGGTGAGGAATCCTGCTTTCCCATCTAAGGCACAGATCTTGGGACTGCAGGGAAACACTACAGCATGAGATAAGGTTCAAAAACTCCTTGTTTGAAGTTTGTTTTCAGTTGTCAGAACAGAGCCTACCTTTCTGAATGCATGTACCTTTCTTTATGCATGTGATGATGGATGGAAGTACTCTCTGAACTTCATGCCTGGTTTTTTGGTGTTTGTGTTCACTGTTGTTAAGACTGAATTTGTATAACTGGGTCCAAATTCTGGCCATGCTGGGAAAAGCAGGGGTTAAAAGGAATGACAGAGCCAGGGATGACAGTACCATTTCTCCTCTTGTTTTACAATTCCACCCAAGAACTAACCCAGTGAGCTGAAATACCCTGCTGAGTGTTGTCGTGAGTGCCAGAGTGAGTAGGAGCGTGTGTGGGTGTACATGAGGAGAGAGTGGAAAAGCAGCCAAAGAGGGACATGCGATCATGGCTTTGGTTAGAGCAAACTACCAGATGAGTTTTGCCATGTGGTCTCACTTCTCCCTCAGAGCTCTGTTCCCCTCCCAACAGAAAACATTTCCTTTCCATGTCTCCATATGCAAACTGAAGCAGGAATTTAAGGCCTTTCCACTGAGGGTGAATCCAGCACAGCCAGAGTGGCACAAGGGAAATAAATCCCTATAGGGCTGGATTTGGCAGATTTGCATGTCCTTCTATAAATCCTCATATTTCCATTATTTTAAATGGATGCACACTGTTCTGTGCTGCCAGAGGAATTGCCATGTCTGCAGAGAGAGCTCTCAGCTTTCCATTGCTGCAACAGGCGAGTACTAACACCAGGTAGAGCTGAAACACTGCCACCTCCTTCCAGGGCTTTGGAGGAAGCAAGGTCAGGAGGAATTCTGTCTCAGGCTTTGAGAGGGGTAAGTCTGTAGCTGAACCAAAGCTGAGTAATGGAAAAGAAGCTGCCAATCCACATGGCTGGTAGGAGCTCTAGGAGAAATGGGAGTTTCCCAGGTACCCAGATGTCTTTTTAGTTTTATTCCTGCTTCACGTTTCTTCCAAGTTGCTGTTTCACTGATTGCTAAGCATTTTCCAAACAATTTCATTTACTTTTTTAGTATTTGGCTTTTGAGGAAGTAGGGGTTGGATTTTTTCCTGTTTGCTTTCCGTCGGAAAAAACCTCAGTGACTGTCATGTTACTCCATCAAAAATGTGCCACTGGGGCTTTCATTCCCTGGCATCGTACCAGAGGGGAAGAGACAGGAGTTCAGAATAAAAGCTCCATTGATAATTGGTAACTCTGATGGTGTGTTTTGCCATTTTCTTTTATTCCTGGTATACTGCTGCAGAGTCAGTGGTTTTGATGGTGTTTGACTGTTTTAAGTTCATGTGAAACTTTTGGATAAGATGATTTTTAATACATCAGCTTCTAAAATGTGTTAAACTCAGTATTCACTTTTAGCTTAAAAGCACTCTGAACTAAACTGGTCCAATACTTTTTTAGGAGTCTATGTGAATCTGAAAGAAAATAACAGATGATAACCTTGAATGACACCTTGTCCTAGGCAACAAACTGTTCTGGATTTGGATGGCTAGATTTGGGGGTGAAGGGGGAGGAGGATGGCTTCTATGAAAAGCTTCTAGAAGCTTCCTCTGTACCCAACAGAGCCAATGTCAACTCCAAGATAGATTTGGCACTGGCCAAGGCCAAGCCAAGTGATGGTGCTAGTGCCACTGTGATAACATATTTAAGAAGAGGAAGAAAAAATAAGAGTGTGGGGAAAGTGCTTTTAAGAACTGGATTTATTTCCTCATTATCCTGCTCTGATTTTGATTGGTAATAAATTAAACAAATTTCCCTAACTCAGGTCTGTTTTGCCTGTGATGGTAATTGCTGAATAATTTCTCCTTGTCCTTATCTTGGCTAATGAGGCTTTCTATGGATTTTCTCTCCTCTATTCTGTTGAAGGAGGGGAAATGAAAGGGCAGCTTTGGAGGGCACCTGGCATCCAGCCAGGGTCAACTCCCCACAGTCCTTTATGGTGCCCTATGTAGGACATAAGGAATTTGAGATACTGGTAACAATTTGGGGAAGTAATGGGGAAAATATGGAATGAACACAGCTGAAGAGTAAAAAGTAGAATTATCATAAGGAATTCCTGTTGTAATTGTGGTGCAGGGAAGGTGTTTTAAGATATAGTTTTTATTGGTAACAAAATTATACTAATTTTCCATTAAGTCTGTTTTGTCCATGATTGTACTTGCTGAGCCATGTCCCTGTCCTTATCTCAACTCACAAGCCTTTCATTATGTTTCTCCCATGTCTAGCTTAGGAAGGGGAGTGAAAGAGCAGCTTTGATGGGCACCTGGTATCCAGCCACAGTCAACCCACCACACTAATAAATCATTTTAATTCCGTAGGAGGCAGAATGTGGACTTCCTATTTCATCCAAACTGAAATTTTAAGACTGGAAGGAATAGCCTCTGGCTAGGCCCCAAAACCATTAGCAGATACTAGTACCCTTATACATTGTCACAGTTTCGTTTTCTAAAATGGTTTTCTGCTTTTCTTCTCAAAGTAGTAGAAGCACTTAGTTGTTTGCTTTGTTGTAGCTTAACAAATGCAGAAATTAAGCTCAAAGAGGAATCAGATGATGTTTTAAGTAGCTGAAAGTATTTCACATTTGAAATATATCAGTGAAGAATTAAAGAACTATGAAATTAATCTTTCTTTGTTTCAGCATAAATCTTTTTTCAGCAGATTGTGGTTGAAAAACCACACAGATCATTTAAGCACAATGAGTGTTTGACTTTAGGTTTCTGGTACATACTGTTACTATGTTCATTCCCATAACATATGAGAAAAGCCTCCTCATAAGTTTATAATATGTAGTTCTAGTGACCCAGCAGGATAGAATAAATATTTTTGTTAGCAATGTATCTACTAGCTCCTTGAAAAAATTCATAATATAAAGAAACTGAGAAGGGAAATGAATATTTTATTTTATCTATTTGTTTCTAATTTAAAGTTGAAAAGGAAAGTGAAGCTTTTTCTGTCTGTAATAGATTCAGATTTCCTAGAAGGACACATGGATTCTTTTGCACTTATCTTTCAATGTTGTGTTCAATGACTCTTCCAAAACACAATGCATCATGAATTATTATTTATACAAAACAGAATAAAACTATTTTATTTATAACCAGGTATTTGTTATTTCTGAGTAGTTCAGAACCAGAGACTTGAGGAATATCCTTCCTAGTATGAAAGGGTCTCTGGTGTGTAGCCACATCTAAGCAATGAAAGGTCTTCTGTTTCAAGCCTCTGCTTGCTTTTAAGTGACTCTAATCTTTGCTGCTGAAGTCACATGCTAATGAATGTTGTTTGGTCCTGACTGGTAGATTTTGGAAACAGGCAGAATGCCATGATGCCCTAGAAGACATGATTAGGAGTCACACTAGAGAAAATTGTCCAAAAAGCTGATTGAAGTATTCATATTTGAGAAGAAAGCTGGCAGTATGTTTCCTTATGACAGTCAGCAGAGCTAGCTCAGGGAGCTTTACCACTGCCCAGGGTAGGGTACCTGTTTGGAGATGTCTGTTTTCAAAGTGTCTTCCCACTTGGCTCTGGATATAAACTGTTTTTCTGTTGCCTGATTAGGGAAAAGGCTGCAGCAGGAGTTAAAGGAAAAAAGATATTCAGACTTCATTCCAAATGCAATGGATTATCTGTGGCTTTGGGGATGACAGTCCATGTCCAGCCCTATTTCCAGGGTGTTTCCAGCCACACCAAGTACTTTCTAGAAAAGCCCCAGGAGCACAATACTTTGAAGGAACAGGATGTATTTGTTTGCCAATGTGTGGATTTAGAGACTGATCACATCACAAAAATCTTGGGCTTGACCTTAAGTTACATACATGTAATTTGTGTATGTATCCATACAGTATATACAAATTCTTGTTTTCTGTGTACATAAAACATGCACAGTTCCTGTGATTTGCATGTATCTATTTTAGGATTAGAAAGACAACATTGAGAGAGTGTCACTATTTTATTCTTGTATGAAACTTAAAATTTTGGTAGTACTGCTTGTTTGATTCCAGCTATAGCCAATTTGGCAAATAAAAAGTAAATTTATCCAGTTTTTTAAGCAAGTCTATAGAAACAATGTTGAGAAAGGAAATTGTATCTGGCAAGTTAAAGCAGCCTGGATTGCTGTTCTTTACTTGACTGCAACATACACCCACACAAACTGAACTCCGTTGCATCCTAACTTCCTGCTGGCTGCATTTCCAAAGATTCAAAATATTTCTAATAAAAGAAGTCATCAGCCAGCTTTTCCCTCTGAGTTCTGGAATAGCTGGTCTGACCTGTAGTTACCAGTTTCCAAAATTAATGGATGAATCATAAGAAGACATACTTTATTCTTGTTTATGATTTGAAAATGTTGGCCCTTGTGTTTAGGAACTTCTTTTTTTATTATTATTATTCATGATTTCATTATTATAAATGTGGGAAAAGTTCCTAGTGGGAAAAGAATACTGCAGACACACACACAGATCCCAAAGCCAACCCCCGCATTGCAATTTTCCTATTGCTTCACATCTGGAATGTGTAACTTGCAAACTCAACCATAAAAAGAATTATGGTTGAGAAAGTTAAGAAGTTTGCATTTGATGAGGAGAGGAGTAAAGTTGACCCTGATAAGGACTTTTTTTTTTTTTAACATGAAGCCACATCTTTTTTCTTGCAGGAAAAGAAAAAGAAAATATGTGCTAATTTTTAGCCTAAACCAAGGAAGTTAAACCCCTGCTAGTGAGAGCTCATGCTCACACAGCTGGCTTATAATCAGGACTGACTGTACTCCACATTGTCATGCACATATATCCAGTCCTTTTTTTTCTTCTTCTAAGCAGTCATCTGTACATTGCAGCTGGGACATGGTGATTATTTCACTTCATAGTTCGTAGCTCATATTTAGTGAATAGCTTAGTGAAGGGTAAATTGAAAAAAGGATATTGGATTGGGGATTTCGACTTTATCTTCTATTAGACATAATTCAGAATTTCTGTACTAGTACTTGGATGGAGTATAAGACTAAAGTCAAAACAATATAATTCACCTAAAATGATTATATATTTCAAAGTGTGCTAAAATCAGCACAGGTTTAATCTATCCCTGATACAACTCAACCAAATTTGGGAAATGTAACTCATAAATGATTTTCTCCTTTCATCATTCTAGTTGGACAATTAAGAATAATTATATTTATGGAAACCTTTGCAAACCTTATGTGTCTGAAATCTTGATTATAGATATTGTGTAAATTGATGAAATGTAGTTCTTTACATGTGTCTAAATGTGAGTTCAGGTTCCCATGAGCTCTGCAAGAATGTGTAAAAAGTGTGAATCTAGAGTTAAACAGTTACTTTTTATCTCTCTAACTTTAATAGCTAAAGCATAACAGATTTTATAAACATCCATTACAGGGTGACCTCAGCTTGATTCAACAATCTTTCAGTCTTTGTAAGAAAAAAAAAAAAATCAAATAGCTCCAATTTCCATTTTCTGTGCTCAAATTTATGGATGGAAAAATTACACAAAAATTCCATGAGATCATAACCACCAAGTATAAGATTATGATTCTGTTTTCAAGGCTGATACTGCCAAGTAGAGATTAGAGTCTTGCCAGAGGTGTACTCCATCCTGCACAAGTAAAGTGGAAGATCTGCAGTATGACAGAAATCATGCAAAAAGCCTGATTAAAAAAACCTCTGTATAACAGTAGAAATTTTTCACTGTGATCCCCTAGCAAAAGTTTGTCAGGAAATGATGATTCAGTAAGCCTGTAAAGACATTTCTTAGTAACAGAAAGGTTTGATTATGTAAGTATAACAATGATTTTAAGCAATAAATGTAATCAAGATAAGGGAAAAGAAGAGATGGATCAATATCAAGCCACAGTGAATACTGAGGGATACAAACCTTTATGACCTTGCTAATGCTGAAGATGAATAAATTATTACAGGTTAGATATGCAGAGCTACAGACTAATCTTTCTGTTAACTGATGAATTTACATTAGTTATTTGGTAAAAAAGGGAAAGATTTCTGACTACTTCAGCTAGATGCATAACGTGTTAGGCACGTGTCTTTCAGATGTGTGCAATGAAAGCATCATTCATGGAATAGCTCCCAAACAGGAGTATGCTAGCATGAGAGCTTAAATCCTCCCACTCCCAAAGCAATCACATCAGAATGAAGAACGATTGAACCATTCTCCCTATCTACTCCCATTGCTGATCTGTAAGAGAGTGCTGTAAAATAGGGGTGGACCTAAGATTAGCATATGAAGTACACACTGGAATTTGCTTATCATCTGAAATTGAAAGTGTCAGGTGCTCAGGATAAAGATGTTCACAGCAAACAACTCCCTTTGGTGAGAAACACTGTATCTTTTTCAAAATAATTTGATCTCATTAGCAACCTCCTAAAGAAATGCAATCTATATTAACCTGGCTGTCACTTCCTTTCAATAGCTGTTTCCAGATTTTTCTTATGTCTTACAAATGCACTGATTTTTGTACTTGATGTAGTAGTTTTGGTGTTGGTTGTTTTTTCCCAGTTTACTTGCACAGAGTCAGCTAAATAATTTAATGAGGACAACATTGGCTGTGCAATTGAATTGAACAAACTGAATGTCATTGCATCCATGGATGCCTAAAATGATCGATTGCAAAACAGGTGCTTGTGAATGGTACAGATTTTCAAGTATTTGATTTCCAGGTACTTTATCTCACATTTGGCATGTAAATTAATCTGCTATAATTATAAGCAAGATGGTGAGATGAAGGCATTTCCCTTTTCACCATGTTTCCTTTTCGCTATCATAGAATCATAGAACAGTTACAGCTGGAAGAGACCTTGAAGATCCATCAAGTCCAGCCTTTGTGCTAGCCCTATCAACCTGCTAAATGATGCACCCCAACACAACATCTACCTGTCTCTTAAACACCTCCAGGGACGGTGACTCAAGCACCTCCCTGGGCAGCCTGTTCCAATGGCTGACAACCCTTTCAGTACAGAAATTCCTCCTAATATCTAAACTGAACCTCCCCTGGCGCAATTTCCATCCATTTCCCCTTGTCCTATCACTCTCCACTAGGGAGAACAGACCAGTCCCTGCCTCTCTACAACCTCCCTTCAGGTAGTTATAGAGAGCAATGAGGTGTCCCCTCAATCTCCTTTTTTCCAGTTGGGTTCCTGTCTTTTAAAAAATCTGAAAAGCAGCTTAACACTAAACACTTGGTCATTTAATCTGTATAAATATAATATTAAAACATTTAGGTTCTTACTTATGATTTAGTATAAGTCTGCACAGTCCTGCAGAATGCTATCCATTGTGGGGATTCATGTTAGCAAGATGATCTACACTTTTGACTTAATCCTGCTGTCCAAGGACAAACATGGTTAATCAGCTGGACACCAGTGTAGATTGTTATGTTTTTAATCAGCTTATTAGTGCTATTGATAGTTGATTCTGTAATACTTCCTGGTTTTAACTCAAATTCCCACTGAAAGAAATTTATTATCATCTATTTTAAAATTTCTTAGCAGTACTTTTTATACAGAACTGTCCTTTGTCCCTAGCACTGCATTGACTCTCTTCATTAACTGCTTAACCAAGTAATTTATTGCATTCCTGCAGCTATTAAGAACTAAACACATTTTGAATGTAGTAAGCAAATAGTTAAAGTGCATTCTTTATATCCGTGGGATTATAAAATATAAGTTTTTAATAATATAACTGTAAAAGTCTCCTTGGAATTTCTTTGTTCTTAAGTTACATCCTCTAGCCTCTTTTCTTAGAGACTTTCCTTAATGTCTCCCTCAGCAGCGCTGAGGCCACACATCAGAAATACATAACTGATGCTTATTTGTGAAGGATTTGACCTATCCCTTCCACTCGCCCCTTGCAACTTCTCCCTTATGACCTCAACATTTCTCTCAGTCAAGTCTTGTAAAATTCTGCTTGTTTGTGGAAAGTACTTTTTATAAGAGGAGATAGTATCATTTTCCTTATTGTTTGTTTGTTGTCCTCACAATTGCTATGATGCACAGATGTTGTGTTTTGACCTGAAGATTTTTCATGACACTTGTGCAAGACTGTCTTAATGGCATCAGGCTTTGTCATCCATCCCTTCCCTGTAACCTATGGCATCTTCATTCCCCTACTCTAAAACCATTTCCTATAGAACGCAGCAGATCTCATCTATGATAAATTGTAATTCTGAGTTGCAGCTGGAGATCTCATCAGACGTGCGGTATGTTCTGGGGCTCATCCATTAATCCAAAATAGTGGCCACAGGCAAATCCCTACATGCATGTTTGAAGTTTTAAATTCAGCGTGCTGAAAACTGGCCTAGTAAAATAGGCTGCGAGCAGGATCCATGTTCATAGTAAGTTACCTGTATACCAGTGGATGACTGTACTGCAGGTGGGATGTCATAATGCTATGTATTAGATAATACATAGCAACATACTTCTACGTAAGTATGGTATATTTGTGGACTCAAAATCTTAGTGTATATTGCTCAACGTTCTTGTTTTAACATTTGTGTAACTTAAACTTCAAAGGATACATCCTGTTAAGAACTCAAAATCACACCTAATCTCCTCCTGTGTTCTCTGTAGCCTTCCTCTCTTCTGTATTTTAAGTGATTTTATACTGCTCTTCAGAGGCTTCCAATCCATCTTGACATGATAGAGTGAATAGCTGAGGAGCAGAGGAATACTCTTGTTCCTTGTCAAGAGCTTTCCTAGTCAATAGAGGATGGCCATGAGTATAAGGTGGTAATTTTTGGCCATGCTCTGACTGCCATAAGCATCATAGCAACTGGCCCAATTCTATAACAGAGTTTCCCATGAGGATGTTGTTGACATATGGCAAAGCCATGTCTGGGGAAATGAGCAGCAATGTGTGGCTTGAAGCTGGTGATTTGCTCTCACAGGCCATGGAGCTATAGATTGGCCATTCCAAAGACCACGTTGATGCCCAAAGATCAAAACATTAAGCATCACACTGAAAGAATTAACTTGTGTAGACTTGCGATAAATTATTGGGGGTGGGGGAAAAGCTGGGAATTTCAAGGCAGAGCAGCTGTATTTCTCAATAATCATCTCATTGATCTTTTCTAGTGGAGATTAGTTAGTAGATTAATTTTTCTTGTCAAGACTTCCCCCAGTATTTTGATGTATAACAAAATGTTATGAAGAAAACATTTTTTTAGTACTGTGCCATCAGCAAAATGTTACTCTCCAGAAATAAAAAAAATAATGTAGTATGTTTCTGAAAGTGATTAGAAACAATCTTCTGGATCTTTATGGTTGATGATCATGATTTACTGACAATTTAATGCAAATGTTTGTCATTTGTGGTTCATTCCAAGTTGTAAGAAAACCACCCCTCCTGTAGATTTTGTGGTGTGTGAGGTCATAAACTGAATACTCCTTGGGTCATGAGGTTGGCAATCTATATGTAAGCTCCTAACATCCTTAGGACACCAAAGGTGTGAAAGTCTTCTAGAGTTTAATTCAAGAAAGTTTATTTATGGTCTCTAGAGCTTCCTGGTTTTTCACAGGCTTCATTTTTTCCAGTTGCTCTAATCTGGCATTGCAGCTCAAGAGAAGACAAGCACAGCCTACTGCACGTACACACTGCTGAGGCCACAGCACCTTGCAGTATTGAACCCAATCTGAAAAGCTGCTTGTGAGTGGGACTTTTGTACTGACATGAATTTATGACCATGTTTGTTCATAGAACAGATTATGAGAAGAATACTTAAACTATCTCAAAGTTATTTAAATAATGTAAGGCAAAATGTGGAAATACTACAATAATGAAATCAGATCACCTTTTTGAGTTTTTTTTAATAATAAACAAAATTATAGAAAGAATAAATTCTTTTTGCCCTGAAACTGGATAAAAATTAAAGCTTCTAAGCAATTTTGATAAAAAGAAACTGTCCCAAAATCTTTAAACAGTTAAAAAATGCCAATGCTCGCAGCAAATCCACTCACAGTTTTTCTTTAAACAGATTTTTCTCCCTGGTTAGGCTCATGAAACTGTGAGGTCTGGGGCTGATTTGATCTGCTCACTTGATTTCTCTGCTGGAAGAGAGTTGATTTAAATGTAAACAGAAATTGTGACCATGCTATTCATTTGATATTTTGAGAATTCTCTGAGAAATGTGCTTGCTCTGTGCTTCCCATTTTCTGCATGTTCATCTGTTGATCGAACAGTCAAGTAGAATATTGATATGCTTGCAAATATGCTAGAAGACTCATAGGAAAGACTCTGTTGGCTGGCTTGTGATATTCAGACTGATTATGTATGAGCATTCTTCTCTGCTGCATTAAAACGGGGAGAGTAAGTAGTCTAGAATAAATATCTTCATTAAAATATTCAAGGTCAGAATCAAATCTGTATAAGTGAACATCTGTATATACAGTACACTAACATAGTATTTAGTCAGATGATCACACAGGGATTATGGCAGCAGCCTTCAAGGAAACTCCCCAAAACTACCTCTCAGTATCTTTTGCTGCATAATAAGTTGTTTCAGCTCGAGTTTTTGCATTAATGCTTGTTTTATTGTGCTGAGGTAATGAGTCTGGCATGCTTTAACAAACATATATAAAGAATAGGTATAGATACTTTATACATTTTTGTAGTTTCCTCTAAGGCTCTTGATAGATATGAACTGGAATTTGAGCAGTTCTTCATGTGGCCTCATGCTCCTGCACCTGGAATGCTTGAAGAACTGAATCAAAACTCAGACTCTAATCAACCAAGATCACATTTAAAATGTAAATAGACATAAATGCAGAATAATTTCTTAACTTTTATGAGGTGTATCCTAGGCACAGATTACGCTGTCAAATGCTATAGTGTATGATATCAAATTACAGTGGAGAGAGCTATTTTGGAAAGGTAGGTGTAGGGTGGATTACTCTTACACCCAGTCATAATACTGGGAAGCTTGTCACTCCTGTACCATTTGTTAACTTTTCCACTGGGTTATTAGAATCTTTATACCATCAGAGTACACCCCAAAACTGCTAGGTTTACTTTGCTAACAGTAATTTAGATCTGCTGTCATGCAAAAGCCATTCTGACATTAGCATGAATTTTAAAATAAGCTTTATCTTATATGTGAGAATTGCTTGTATGGTTTTGAATTGAATTAATGCACCTGTGAAATACCTTCCTGAATTTAAATTTATAGCCTCTGAACTGTGACCCATGTTAGATGAAGGAGAGATTTAGACATGGTTGGTGCAGTTGTAGATTAATGTGTCATGCAATCTCTGTGACTATAGGTTAGTCATGCCCCTTAATTTTCCTTCAAAATTTCATCTTTTAATACAGGAAATATGGTTTAACTTTAGATTTTGTTTGTATCTAGTAGCACTTAATCCTCTAGATTAAGCTTTTGGGGTTTTTTTTCTTTCTCTTTTTATATGGTTTGCTACATAACTTGTGTTACAAAAGGCAAAACTTCTGTTACACCTACCAGTTTCTCCTCTGGGTAGGCAGCATTGTAAATTATTAAATACAACTACAGACAGTGTCATGATAACTTTTAATGTGATGGTGAAGTGAGAGCATTGATCTTATGTAATTTGAGTCAGAAAAATCTGAACAGGTAAACTATTTGTAACTTCTTACAGCTGAACAGGAACATAAGTAATATTAGTAACAGAACAAAGGCCATCTGGTCCAGCTCGCCTGAGTGTGTTTGGTTGGTTGGATATAATCTCAACCACCTGCTATTCCTCTGAGCTCTACTTCATCAGTCCTATCCTATTCCAGAAACAAATGTATCTGTCTCTTGTACACCTTTATAAATCTTTCCTTATAACTTTGATTATTCAGACCTTATGTGGTGTTATGGCACAGGAGATCCCAAAGTCTCAGAAGAGACTGGAGCTGGTAGGTTCTGGATGCTCAACAAATGCACAGAATGAAATGCTCCTGATCTAAGGGTTTGTGATCCAGTGTCAGAGAAAATATGTAGATGATTAGAAGAGTGGTGTGATAGATTTGGGTGAACATCTATGTGGTGATATGATTGCCTTGACCAATTACAAAAGGCAGATGCTTATTTTGCTTTTAGATTTAACAACAGACATCTGTAGTATTTATAATCTGTGCTGACATCCTACTAAGACATTTGGTTTTTTCTCTAATTTTATCATGTACTCTTTCTTGTAATTTTGAGGAGGAATAAGGAGAGTATTTAGTACTCTTAAACTGAAGTTCTTTTCACTAGTAGCAGAGGGAAGTAAACAGCAGCCCTGTGAGGTAACATTTTCATTCTATAAACTAAAGAACACAGAAATTTAGTGTTCTGCCCATGTTTCTCGATTCCCATTTACTTTGATACGCATACTGCTTCTCTAGAGCAGTGGCTAAATAATTAGGAATGTTATCTAAATGGGATTAAAATGATTTAAACAATCACTTAAACAATGATTTGTTCTGTTTCGGCAAAATAATGTCAACCTTCATATCCTTCAAGTTCTTTATAAACACATATGAATTTACTGCCCTCATATGTTTCAGCAACTAAATCTAAATTAGGTTCACTTGTACTCACACTTGTGCTCATACAGGTTTGGAGGTTTTTTTGTCCTTTCCCCCTTTTCCCCCTCCCTGGAGGTGAAATAAACAAGGTTCCTGTGCTGCAGCCACTGTCCTAGATTTTGTGATACTGGCACCAGGTGTTGTAAGTTTTACTACTTTGATTATCTGGCCATTAATTCCCTAGTGTAAGCTCCTAACAATTCCTCTGAGGTTTTAGGAAAGGGTATTCTTTGCTTGGACTGGCACAGTTCTGCTGTGCCTCCCTTTGGCCATTGTTCTGCTGCCACTGAGTGTCTCTTGGATGAGCAGCTGAGAAAAAAGACTTCATCCATTGCTGAAGCCTTCTAAAGAATGTAAGTTAGTGCTGGGATGAATACAGGGTAGTAATTTAACTTACAAGGTTTGAGAGCTCCCATGCTGGGTATAGAGATAATGGGTGTTGGCTTTAAATGCTTACTGCTTGATATGTCTTAACACACTGTAAAACTTTATACTTACAAGTATGTTTTCCATAAAAAAATCAACACTTTGCAGATAAAAACATTCTCTTTTCCCTCTCTTCTCCTGCTAGCTGTGGGAGGAGATTGGCTGTGGGGTAACAGGATTTTTTGGTACACTAGAGTTATGTTTGGCACAAACGTAAAGAAGCCAACAGCACACTCTCATTTTGGGTCAATGGTTTTCTCTAGCAGTGGATTTTAACCAGAGGTCTCAAGGCAGCAAAAAACTTCTATTTTTATGCTGAGAATAAAATGCCCTACCCCTGCCAGATAATAATGACACTTTATAAAATAGAGGAGCCTGTTTTTCTTAGGCAGATCTATTTCCTATACACAATTTTAGTGGTTGAGGTAAGTCTGCAGTCTAGCATCTTGCACTTCATAGCTTTAACGCTTATTTTTGTGTGTTTGGAAAGTACAAAGTACAACAGATGCATCCCACATTGAACTTTAAATCTCTAGCTTATTTTATAGGTTAGAGAAAACAGATAAATAATAACAATTAATCTACAGTGGGATATATTACAATTTCATAATTATTTACTTAAAAAAATTCTATTCCATACTTGGTGTTTTCTGTCTCTGAAATCCTTTCATTTCTGTTAGCTCTGCTACTAGTTATCCAGCCACTAGCTGTAGGCCTTTAAAGTCAGAAAATGCAACATCAGTCAAGAGACATGTGGCTGCAAAAACCAGTGGGCATGTAGGAGGAGTGCCTTTACAAGTCAAGTGCTATAGCTGTTCCTCGACAAATCAGTCTGAATTAGCATTATAGGAGCCTGCTGGTATTCCTGCTCCCCCACACCTCCAGCTTCATGTGTAGTTGCTGCTGTTGCCAACCCTCATTTTATGCTCCCAGACCGGTAATCTGTTGCAATGTTTGCTAGCAGTGGTGGAACAGCTTTGGTCTCACAAACATCACTACCAAAATTTATGGCAAACATTGAAAATAACTCTGTACCTGAAACTCTACTGTGTGTGCCTTCACCACTCTTCAGGTAGTAATAATTTATTAGTATTTTGGGAGAGAAGAAATGGAATATAAAGTAACTTGTCTGTCTGATGATCAAAATTCAAGAGATAGCATCAGTAGCAATAGACACTCAAGTAAAAGACTTTCTTAAAGGCTGTTTCTTGCCTTTGTGCTGAATGTGTTTGGTCATACTGCCTGTAGCTGTATCCCCATGAATGGCTCCAATGCAAAGACCTAATTGTTTAGACGTAATTTAGGCACATGTGTTTGTTCTTTGCTGAAAGGACAAGACAGGGAGTCATGGGAGAGAAAAACCTGAAGATGGCATTCTGGTGCTAGAGGCATCCTCTAGATAGTCCTAGCTGATACAGTTTGGGGTGGGTTCTAATGGATGGGTCCAAGCCTGACGGAGTACAGAGGCAAGCTTAAATGCCCCCTTTTGTTTTCACCTTTAAATTGAGGCTGCATGCTTTGACAGTCGCCTGTGTTCTGGTATCTTTATCTAATCTATCTGTCTATATGGCCTCCATGTCCTTCTTGTTAGAATGATAAATGGAAAAGGCTCTTAAAGTTTCAGCATGCTTAATAGTATCCAGAACTATTGTATGACAGATGTAGCAATAGGTAATTACTTGATGGACACAGAGGGTCTATGGCTAACTGTGTGCTTTTTAGGAATGGAAATATAATGTAAATACTGACAGCACAGGTCCAGGTGTTGTCTATAGAAATGCAGGTTTGTTTTTGTGTGCATCACATACGCTGTAAATAAGCAGTATGGCTGCCAAATACAATGGGTCTCTCACTGTTAAATAAGCACATGGTTTCTGTTACTATATTTGTTCTTTTTATTTGTCAGAGAAATAATTTGACACATTTTTATATAAGGGGGATGGTGTGTCTTGATGTCCCCAGGCTTTCCTGATAGCTCACTGAATTTCAGTAGATTTCTCTGAAAATCTAGTCTGCATTTCCACACATCTCTCTTTCAGGAACTTGTCTTAGTAAATCATCTAAAACATTCTCCAAGAGAAAATTGTGTAGAATTAATTCCTCTTTTACACCAGAATAACTCCATAGACTTAACAGTGTTAAATCTTACTATAGCTGGCTTGGAAAAATGAAGACCCAAATAAATGAATGAAGGAATTTGACCTACAAGGTAAAAGTTACATGAAGGGACCATGGGTATTTCCTTTGAAAAGTATGTTTATGCGTTTGAGTTGTTGGATTTTAACTTATTAAAATTATTTTTTTTCTTCTATATGTGTGTGCATTTCCCTAGCATTCTTTGTATTGTTCTGAAGGGCAAAAAGTTAGATTAGTGTGACTGAGTTAGTATCAGTTATTGTTTTCTTCCTGCTATCCTGCAGCTTTCTGTTGCTTTAACATATGCACATTCAGAGTTTTGGACATTGTGGGAAAAGGTTTCACTGGCATCCATTCTTGCCATTAAAGTGCTTCCCATCTGAATATTGCCTGCCAAAGTATGTGGTATCCTGCAGAGCAAGAGGATGAGGACATAGATTGCAATGAAGCTGAACAGTTTGCACTTCCTAATGGTGACACCAGACATCAATCTTTTGTAGAGACAGCCCAGAATACAGGAGAATAAGAACTCCCATCCCAACTCCCCCACCAAAAAAAAAAACAAAAGGAGAATTATCTTCTTTTTTTCCCCCATTTCATTCCAGCAGTTTCTGCCTAAGATTCTCCAAGATGAATATGTTCTCAAATTGCATAAGCTGACATATCAGTGGCTGAGACACTTTAAAAAGAAAAAGAATTGAGGTAAAAGAAATGGAAGTTCCCTGAACTAATTTTTTTTTTCTAATAGTATTTAATGTAATTTCAGTTCTCTTTAGCATCAAGCTAAGGAGTAGAGTGTTAATCTGGTCACAGTTAATGTGTTTCACACATTTATACCACAGTTTGACATCAGTAATCAGCAACACCAAGTTATACTATACAGGTTTGCAAATGCTCCCAACTAAAGATTGCCAGTGCTGCAATCAGCCATATTTGGAGAAGTCATGACTGCAGCTTGTGTATAAAGTGGCACAGATCTAGAGAAGTCACTTTGCCCCAGATGTTGAGGATCTTCTCCTTTACTCAGAAATGTTGCAGGTTTTTATTTTAATATTTTTATTTTATTTTCACCAAAAGGATGATTTATAGTGGTGCAATTAATGAGCCATATGCTCCCCTTTGTAGTAAAAAAGGTGCAGAAAGAGCTAAGTGCTGCAAAAATTTGCTACATCAGTGAGCTGCAGAAGTTAACATACACTGTGTCACACAATCAAGAGGCTGTGAGGGTGTAAAGTGGATGAAACTTGCTATAACCAGTAGGAACCCTCACTGAAGAAAGGACAGTTGAAAAAATTCAGCCCAATATTGGTGGGAAATGCTTGACAAGTCTTGGGAGTGCCTTCACAAACAGGATTTTATGCTATGATGTAGTTATCCTTGAAACTGCCATGGCACCAATTTGTTTTCTGGTACAAATCAGAGCTGTTTTCAGATTCTTGCAGCTGAAGAATCTTTTATGAAAGCCAGAACAACTGGAAAACAAGGGTACCTGAATCAAGACATGAAAGAGACAAGTGACAGTGTAATAGCTGCTGCCATCATGGTTCCTCATGATCCAGACACTTGGATCTTTGCTACAGAGATCATCCAGAGTTCAGGCAAACAAAACTGTAATCATCTGCAGAGCTGCTCCCAGCAACTAGAGAACTTGGAACAATTGGCTTCAGGAAAATGTTGGGAACAGGTTGGTCAGGAAAGTTGGTATAGCAGAATTTGTGTAAGAGATCTGCTGTGTACTGAAAGACTTACCAAATATTACAGTATTTCCAGAGGTGACATATATACACTACTAAAAATTCATTCCTTCTGTATGTTTCTTCATCTTTTGAGTTTTCCTTATTTGTCTTTGTGTAACTGTCCAAATCCAATATTTGCATGCTAAAACTGCTTTGGATCATTTATCTTCTCAGTATCTCTCCCCACAAAGGAATGTACATTCATTTTCTATTAAAACTATGAGTGAAGTCTGAGATTGAATCATTGTGAATTAATTTCTGAACTCTTACCTAATAACCTTCATTCCTTTGTGGCTTTCAGTGGCATGTATGGAAAGAGGCTGTTTGATTCTCAGCAGCTCCATGAAAGGCTCACAGGCTGTGGGTCAGGACTGTCCTAATGTAGTTAACTGAGACTGTTTGGTTATATGGGTAGGAGTACATTGCATGAAGTTTTGACCCATGCAGCTTAGCTGCCACGGGTACTGCTACTAGAAGCAACTGAATCTTCAGGAACTCTGTGGCTTTTTCTGGCTTTTCCACTGATGACAAGAAATAACATAGGGCACATGGGTTGAGAGGACCATTATTTTTGACCTACTCAAGCTCTGCTTTCCTAACCATGTGATACCTTAAGTATTTTACAGATTCAGAAGTGTATCTGAGTGTAACTCACAGTCGTCTGGATTCATGCTAAGAGTGGATATGAGCTGGCCCATTGTTTGTTCTGGGTAGCAGATGTAATTCTTTGGCTTGTCTTGATTCTTCCCACGTTTCCCTAGACCATTCTGCATCTTAAGTTTTGCAGATCTTACTGTAGATTTTTTGTATGGGAGCAGTATTGTATTTTCAATTGGTGTTGCAGCAGATCAAGCGGGAGGTTTTAGCTTGTGCACAGATTCTGAGGGCAGGTTTTGTAGAAGGTTGCTCCAGTGTAAGCCAAGGGAGCATATACCATGTATTGTTAGCCCACTCACTACAATAGTTTGCTGACCACATACAGTAACTTGAGAAGAGGGCTGAAAAATGGAGATAATACTGAACGAAGTACAGAAAAAGCACATCTTGCATTGTGGAAGGATCAGATGCTGAATGCCAGTGAAATTTCCTAAATAAGTTGCTGGATTGCAACTAGGTAGGCTATGGAGTGTCTCATGATAGCATTATTTTCTGACATTGGCTGTGTTGCCTGCTGTATTGTTGCCTACCCTAGAATTACCTGGATACCTGCAGTTTCCCTGCTATATGATCAAAGATGAAGAGATAGCGCTGAGGCTGAAGATGTGCTTCTGAATTGTTACACTTGTCCTCCTGACACACAAACTCTGTGACCAGAGTGATGTAGTCTGCTTTTGCTATTTTTCTAAACAGTAGTGAAACTTCTTCCTAACTTCTTCCTTCTTCCTAAATGCTGAGAACTGGTCTGGGTCAGGTTAATGCACAGATAGGTGCTTCTCAATAAAAATGTGCAGAAGAAGAAAGTTAAGAAAATTGTTTGAAGCTCTCTAGTGAATCAAGTCTCATTCACCATGTAAGCTCAGATCTCCTTACAGCTAGTCTTTTGATTTACATATGTGATCATCCTGAGAATATAAACAGCTAACATTCACTGTAAACAAGGCCACAGTGTAAGAAAAATGTGTCTTATTAAAAACAAACAAAAAAGTGTACATTTCCCTGTATTCACACTTCTTTGTGTGTGGTATATAACACAGTCTTCCAGATAAATTCCTTGGATCTAATCCTTTTCTCATTAAACTCACACAGCTCTGTGCTTACATCAGCTTAACTGAGGGAAGAATTTGTTCCTGTAAGAATTATATTTCTAATAAGAAAGAAGCAGAGGCTTTTGGCAAATAACCTATCTTGCAACTCTTACTGAACGACATGAAAGCAAAAAACATAAAGCAAAGCTGGATTAGAAGGATCTACACTGCAACAGAGTAAATAAAGTCATGTATGGATCACATCTACTTCTGTAGTGGAGATGATGACTAATCTGTGTACATAGATTTCTGTTTTTGTGTGAGGTGGAGTTGACACTAGCTGTATCAGGAGAGGAGGCTCTTGCTATGCGATGTTATTATTTATGTAACTTTCCTCAAAAGTGCATGAAAAGGAAATGCCACCTTGATCTTCTGGTGGAGGTCATTCTTCATAATAGCAGAAGATTCATAAAGTTTCCAAGACCCAACTGGGTGTAGTATTCAGGAGCTTGATGTTTTTTCTGTTTGTGAGGAGGATGTTGAACTTGAGACCTCCTGTGGTTCTCTCCAGTCTGAATTATCCTATGATTCTGTGATGTTCACTCTCCTGAATCAAAAATAGGGGTTTTGTGCGTAGGTGTATTGCAGTTATGTATTTTTTAATTGTATTTACTGATCACATTTTATTTAGGAAACATCAAAAGTTCCATTAGAGCATTACCTGATTGACTTCTCTGATTCTATCACCTGCTTTTTCCTATAGTTTCTTGGGAGAGTTTGACTGTGGAGGTCTACGAAATGCAGCAAGACTTCCAGTTTTCTACATACATATAAAAAACCCCAATAAAAATAGTCTGTGTTGGAATTGGCCATACCTGGGTCTTGCTCTCTGTTTTGGTCACTATGTACTAACAAATAGGAGAAAGTGAGTGTGAGAGAAGCTTTTATAATTTTGTTCTCATTTTGCTTCAAGTTATCATCATTATGAATGTGAAAGTGAAACCACAACTCCTATATAGCCAGATAATTCTGGTTTCTGTCATTGTTGGGTTGTTGGTGAGCAGTCAGCTGTATTCCTTGAAGAGTGCTTGATTGGTTCTTACATTTGTGAGATGTCTTTTAGGTGTTACAATTGTAGTGTTTTTCAATGTACTGGTTAGTGCAGGCTGACTGTTGGGGTGATCTACTTCACATTTGTTCCTGATGTTATTCCTCTGCTTCAAGCAAAAGGTTACTGATGGTCAGTTTCTTCAGATAATTTTTTAAAGATGAAAATCATTTCTGAACATCAGCTGTGCCTATTTAGCCAAGGAATTTAACATAGTCTGTGCCATTGATGTCAACAAGAAGAGGATTAAGGAGCAGGGTTTAATTTACTTAGCTGTAACAGAAGTAGTCAGAAATAGCTTTAGCAGTTAAATTACTTGTGACAGAATTGTTTGTTTATGTCCCTAATATTCCTGTGGTATATTTTTGAATGATAGAGCATTTAAGCTGACTTGCACATCTGAAAGATTAACATTTTACCAATATTCAGTTACATTACTCTATATTCTTGTTAGTGTAAGAGGCAGTTTAACTGAAAAATGAATGCTAATAAAATGTCTTTTTAGTAATTCATTTTGAAAACCATTTGACCTTAACTACAATGAAAGTAGACTGTAAAAATCATCATAGATTCCCTTCCTTGAACTTTTCACAATGCTGAAAAATGACTGAGGGAAAGAAGCAAGATCCAGTTACTGTACCCTGTTTGCACAGCTGTACTTCATTGAGTGGAGGCTTGTGTTACACACAGTTTGTGATAGGAAGTAAATGCTTTTAAAACAACTAAGGAGACAGGTCTTTAACCTCCACCTTTTCAGATGCTTTGTTCACTCATTTAGCTTCTGTTGAGGTCCTGGAAAACATTTCAAATACAAATTATTATTGAGTACTGAAGCTCACCTGAATAATTCATCTCCTAGTGAGCTCATTAGGTAAAGATGCATTAATATGTTGGGGTTTTTGTTTTTCAGAGAAATCACTAATTCTTGATACAGTGAACACTTTTTTCTTTAGGAACAAATGCATTTAGGGAAGGAAGATTTATGTGTTATGATAGTTGGAATCCCAGTTTTAATTCAGCAATTTAAGGATTTTAAAAGGCTTAGAGAACATAAAAAATGATAAGTCAAAATTCATTGGATTTAAAAGTCTTAGTTTCTAGAATACAAGACTGTTACCTCCTGCTTATAAGACCATCTAGTTCTCTGAAATGGCAAAGACACATTGAGATTCATTAAGAGGATTTTTTGGCAATACTTTACAACGCAAGTTTATGTTGGTCACCAGACCTAAACTGTTTGATGTGAGCTTGGCACCAGATAATGTCAGGATAATTTGATGGATGTGATTCTAATATCTGCCAAAGGCACTTTTCTAATTGCTCTGGTGAAACAAGTCAGTGGCAATGAGAGTGTGCAGCTGGCAGCCAGCCAGTTAAATTTTAATTTTCTGTAATCAGCTGAGGCTTTGTGTATATTTTATCCCTTGAAAAATGTGTGACATAAATTTCAGTTTATGCTAAACAGGCATTATTTGGGCTGCATTAACCACCCACTTTCTCATTCTGCTATAATTGTTATTCTCCTAGCTACACATGTCACAGCCATGAACATTTCTATCTTAACCTTTCACTTAAGATTGTCCAAATATCAATATATGATGCAGAGAGGCCAATGAGATCTGTACTTAATGAGAAAATGCCTTGAAATACAATCAGTATTTTGAAGTGTTCTTCTTCACTGTGGTGCATTAAAGGTGCCATGCCTTCAGAGGGCATATCTAATGATGATTTTGCCCTGATTCAAGCAACTTTTTAAAATCTGTGACACAGGAGAGCCACTGCTTTCCTTTGTCTGGATCCAGAGTTCCCAGCAAGCAGCCATTTCTTTAAGACATTTGTCACTAGTGGGCAGGCAATAGCTGTTTTTTGTGGTCTGTGGTACAAGTGGGCTTCAAGATTTACATGTTCCAGTAAACTGTAAGCAGAGCACCAGTTAAGTTGTCTAAATTTGAAGCATAAGATTTTTGTGTTGCCTTCTGGTCTTGAAATACAACTTCAGTAAATATATGCAGGCATGAAAACATTCTCTGAACCCCGTAACAGAGCTCCTACTGATTAATGTTAACAGGACTCAGCTCAGGCTTTCTGACCGTTTAGCTCTCATCTTGCACATCCTTCTGCTCTTCCAGCAATCATTTTATTTCCTGGCACAGTCTTGCTTTCCTCAGCACAAAACTTATTCTGACCTGTGCCCACATACTGACATTTAACCCAGCCTACCCAAACCCAGCTTTGAGCATTAGGTTTCATTACCTGCTATTCTATGGTAAAATAGCAAAGTGTGAGTTGGGGGGATTAGTTGCTTTTAGCTTAAGAAAAAAGGCTTTAGGAAACAAATGTTGCTTTGTTCTCTTGTCCATACCTCATTAGAAATTATGTGTTTTGCAGAGGTTAATATACTGTGGGCAGCGCACCAAGTACATCATAGTTCTGAAGATTACAACTTATTCACAGCCTTGAGACAATCTGTACTGCAAAAATACACCTCCTGGGTAAGTTGCACAAGATTTGATGCACAACATCAACAAGTTTTTGTAATAGTGAAAAAGTAATGTTTATTTCCCTTTGAAGAAAAACATAAATTTGTAAAGATGTTTGGCACTGAAAGTACAGAAGTTAAAACTGAAGAATCCAAGAATCATAAGCTTTAAAAATACATTCATTAATGTTTTTACAGCAAACTTGAAAAGAGATACAGTAGTTAAGTTAAGGAGGCCAATTATAACCCTGCATTTATGTTTTCATAACTGAGTAAAATGGGACAATGTTTTTCATTTGGTCATTCATGCATAAGTACAGGAAAAGATCAAAGTATAACATAACTACTCTAGATATGTCTGTATAACTGAAGGGAGCAAGGAGAGAAATCATTACTAAAGATTGCTTTGTGTACACATGCAGTATAAATTAAGACAAGTAGTCATTTAGATTTAAAAATGTACATTTCCAAATACAGTCATTAATGTAATATACTATTCAATGTTTAGGTTGGGGCTTAAGAAGAGAACTGCTGTTCTCTTTTAACTTTATTTTTTGACTCAGATTTTAATTTGGTTGGGGCTTTTTTTGTTTTGTCTTTTAAAGAATAGTAACTTCAAAGTTTTAATTTCCAGGATTAGCATTCAACAGCAATATTCAATGTATTTTTCTATATATAAAATACGAAAATGCTTTTCTTCAATGAGGTCTAATGTTGGTAGTAGAGGAAACCCACAGTCCTCTGGCAACCTCTACAAGTAGCCTATGAGCAAATGACTCAAAGCCAAGAGTATGTGCTCACACATGCAAATCCAGTGTAACTCCATTAACTTCAGTAAAGTGTGTCTGGATTTATGCTCCTATGAATGAGCATGGATTTAGCCCCTTGTTCACAACTGTTTCAAGGCCATGACATTAAATGACTTAAAGGTTTAGGTTCCAAAATAACAATTAGTTCTTCTGGAAATCATGAAACATACTTACTATTTCTTAGATTTATTTTTTAAAGTCTTTTGTGTAAATTCTTGTTATTTTTTTATTCAGAAAATGATCATCTGATGCTAGTAGGAGTACCTCAAATTTAAATGACCATAATGAACAATAGCAGAAGGGATGCATCTCTGTCACAACTCTGCTTCCTGTGTAAATACTGCCATGGTAAAGATTTAACCTTTGCACATTTACCCATTGGGACCATATGTGCAAATGCTTAACAAAAACAATAATTCAAAAAAGACAAAAAGCCTGTGTGTACATGTGGGGTGTGTGCATGAGCACTTTGCCTGCCTGCATGATTTTGAGGATGATACCTCAAAGGGTGTAAAATATTCAGGAAAGCCAAGATGTCTAGCTACCTTAGATTCTGAAGACCATCCTTAGGACCACACTTCTATCACCTGGCAAATAATATATATATATATATACACACATTTAAAATTCATTTGCTTTAACAAAGGAAAACAAACCTAGGAATCTGTAATACTTTTGTATGCAGTGTTTTAGTCAAAACATTTGATTAACATAAATATCAGTTTACCTCTCCACAGAACTTTTGAGACATACCAGTTTTCTTTCTCCAAAGCCTTACTGTGCATGAACACAGTTCGTGCTAATTCTTATAGCACTGCTGTTTTTTTGGACTGATGGACTTGTCCAGAACCCCATGGATGCATCTGCCTCAAAGCTGAAACTCAGTGAGGCCTTTAGTTAATCTCTGAGAGTGATCTGATGTTGCTGAAATGTGTACTGTCGAATGCAGTTTGACATCCAGTATTGTGGAGGCTGTGAGAAAGTTGTGGTGGATGGTGTGGGATTGTGGGACTGTTCTGCTGCCAGCTCTGTATGTGTTTTAAGTTAAACATTATAAGATAAATAAATCAGCATATTAATCTGTGTGGGTTGTGCTTGAGCTGATTGAATAGATGTGAAATGAAAGAGAAGAGAAAGTCATGCTTGAAGTACAATCAGTGGTGTGAGGTACTCCTGAACTTGGAACCAAATGTGCATTACTTCATGTCCTTTGCACACACAGTGTTTCTGTTACTGCAGTGGAAGGGCAGACCTACTGTTCAGACTGAGAGATGGCTTTGAAGCCTACTTTGTGGGAAAAAGATGTAGAAAAAAATGTATGTTAATTTTTAAGAAGAAATCGGCAAGCTAAGGCTATATAAATGTTTGCTTCTGATGAGACAGTTAAAGTGTAATTGTGAAAGAAGAGATTTTACACTCCTTGAAAAGATATGATTTAATTCTTATTGTACCAGATCTCAACTTTTCTCCAAGGATAAGATTTAATTACAAATATTAGATCCATAATAATTTGATAGCTTTAGACTATACATTTAGATAAAGAGTTGAATTATGCCTTGTTGGTTTAAAAGCAGTGAAACCATCTATATATAAATCTGGAAAGGGAATAGTAACACTGTTCTTTTCAGCACAGAGTCACAAGTTCACTTATCTACTGAGGAGTCTGCCAGGTCTGGGATCTGTAAGGGTGTGTATTTTTTAAAATTTTTAATATTTTTTTTATTCTGAACTCTTGCAGAATCCCCACAGAAGTATAGCCCACGTGAACCAGCTGTCAGCAGCTGCCCCCCCAGCCCTGCTGTGCCACCCAAGCCCTCTGTGACCACAGTGGCAGGTGGCCCCATAGGCCCAGTGTGGAAATGAAGGGGCCCAGTGCAGGAAACTCAGCCCTCCTGCGAAGTTTCAGATTTTTCTCTTTCTGTAGTGGAAGCATTTATAAGCTTCTGCTTACAAATGAGAAGGAGGAAGGTAGAGCATGCCCACATGAGAGAGTGTGCAGTGGACACCCACCCTTCAAAAGGGGCAATGCCTTTATTGTGAAGGCATATAGCTGCAGTGCAGCAGCCCCAGCTATGAATACCTCTTGAGCCCCTTGCTAAGTGCCTTTCCCATCTCTCAATCTCTGTTGCTGAATCCACAAGTGGGAAAGGATCGGTGAGTGAGATGAATGTTTTTCTGCAGTTTTGATCAGAAACTCCATCTTGGAGCCAGGAAAGCTTTTTCTTGACAAATTAGTGAAATCTGGTACATTCCCATGAAATATTTGGATTTGGTGAATTCGTTATTTTCAGTGAAAAACTATTTAATGATTTTTTTCCCTGACACTGATCTTGTTTCTTTGGAACCACAAGTAGGAGAAAATAAATCTTTTGTATGGGAGAGGTTTTCATTCTTCCCTATGGCTTCTACTTTTGTAAATGATCTTTGAGGCCCTTTTTGTGCAAAATAGAGCTTATGTTGCAAGGGAACAGGAGGCAGTTAGAGAAGCATTCTCTTTTGTCAGTCTCAAATTTACCTGCAGATCTATATAAAATTTCCCCCATCTCATGACTTAGCAGGGAAATCCTAGTACTCATTGTCAGAAGTAGGTTAGAAAATAAATATGAAGATGATCCTTCTTTCCTCTCTGAGTCATCTGTAAATACCACCAAATTGCCTGTCATACTTGTAGAGGAAAAGCATATAATTTTTAACCCTGCTTTCAATCCTGCAACCACTTCCATGAATAATCTGAAAAACATCTGGTTTGTTATTTTTTTTTTAAATCGACTTCCTTTCTGTTCCTTTTAAAATATTTCCTGCTCTTATCATGCCATTAGACAGGTACAATCAATAATAAAAGACGACTGCAGTAGCTTTACTTAAATATGGCTGTGTGTTCTGCTCCTTTGTTGGCTTCTTTGTAAGACAACCTTTGAGAAAAACCATGCCAGTCTTATGGCTGTTGTGGGTTAAATATCTCTCAGTGATTAGTTTTTCTTTTTTTTTCTTTTTTTTTTTTTTGCTTACCCACTTTTGATTATTAAATACTAAGGAGGTCCAGGTTAGAGGAAAGAGGAAAAAAGGAACTCAGAAAAGAGGTTGATTCTGTGCCAGTGTTTAGGGCATTTATTCTCAAGTATGTGAGGTTTGCACTACATTGTTTTTCAGAGCATGGAGAATTGTGGGTTTGAAAGTTGCTCTTCTGTTTAGTAGTCTTCTGCACAAGGCAGTGTGATACGTGGGTTTAATTCTTCAAGAAGTCTCATGCCCACCTCTATTCCA
Organism: Bucco capensis; assembly: GCA_013396975.1. Taxonomy (NCBI): domain Eukaryota; kingdom Metazoa; phylum Chordata; class Aves; order Piciformes; family Bucconidae; genus Bucco; species Bucco capensis. Next base: position 394,666 of record VWZO01009208.1, on the reverse strand, counting down.
GAATTTCATGCCTAAATGCCACATCCTCCAAAGGTATTTACTAGCTCACCTCTTAGGTGGACGTGAATTTTTTTGAGTTTACTTAAAATTTCGCTTTGCAAATACATTTTTTTAAAAATAAATTTTATGTAAACACTTCAGCCTTTGAAGATCAGACAATTAAAACAAAATAGCTGTTTACATTATTTCCTCCTATTTCCAGAAGCTCAGCATAATTCTTCTGCCATCTTTGAAATCCTTTGCTTCTTGGAGAATAACTTCTAAGACATTCAATCAGAAACACCTCATATGGAGTTTGTGGGGTAGCTGTGATCCATGAAGGCTCTGAATGTAGTTTTTTGAATTTATAGCTGTCCCAGCCATACCAGGTGACACTACTGAGACTTCAGGGTTTCATTGTAGTGCTTCAGTTGCTGTTTGGTGTTGAAGCCTACAGACCAAGCTGGGTTTGCAAGGCCTTAGTCCTCCATTGCCTTGTGACAGTGAGATATGGCTGTGGTGACTCTGTGGAGAGCATCAGTCACATCATGGGGATGGATGTGCAGTTGTAATAATATTCCAGTATATCATCTTACCTATCTTACCTATCAACCTTTTGACAAAAACTGAGGGTGTTAAATGCTATGTGCAGACCTCCACTAAAGGAATTCCTGGCTCAGGAGGCCTCCTATGGCTATGACATTGCTTTCGCTGATGTTCAAATATTTGATTTTTGTGAGAAAGATAATAGGAATTTGAACATGGATTTTGCTCATTTTGCTGTGTTTCACAGGGAGCTCTTATCTGCTACCCAAATTTCCCTGAGTGCTAAAGAGATGTAAAGTTTTGAATATGTTTGATTTAGAAAAAAATCTCTGCATTTTAGGGAATGATTAACTTCTTAATGCAGCTGGTATAACACGATGTCAGGTAGAAGAAAAAAAGTAAAGAAGACCTATTTTATGAAGAAGGCAGACTGACTTTTAACACATGAAGTTCTTGGTAGTCTTATTCTATTGCTTTCCCAGTTAAGCAGTTAATTAATTGTGAGATTCCTGGGACTGTAACCCATGTGTAAGATACCAGTGTCTTTCCTAAGTCAGAAGTTTTCTGAAACTATTTTCATGTTAGCACATCTTTAGAACCCAGCAACATATTTGGGCTTCAAGGGAGATGCTGTGGGGAAGGTAGGGTGAGAATTTGTAATTAACTTTGAAAGCCAAGTAAGCTGCCTTGTCCTTACGGTTCTCACTTAGGGAGTTCAGATGGAAAAGCTATGGTATTACAAATTCACACCTTGGTTACTTTGTGATAATTCTCCCCTATAAGTGAACAGCTTATGTTAAGGAAATGTTGCTCTCTGCTCTGTATAGTACACAGAATAAGCATCTAATCTCAGGCTTCCTGAGCTCTTTTATTTTTCTACTTGTTCAGTATGACTTTTGGGAAATGACTTGTTGCATCAATTTATGTCTCATTTGTTATGTCGTATCTAGTAGTAATATAATAATCAGTATCTATTCTATGTAATGTCGACATTATGGAGGTGGTACTTGGGGACATAGTTTAGTGGCGTGGTAGTGATAGGTAGATGGTTGGACTTGATCTTAGAGGTCTCTTCCAACCTTAATGATTCTGTGATTCTCTGATTCTGTGAGATATTAGACGTACATATCTTGTGCAGTGCTTTGAGCTCCTGAGATAGTACCTTGCTATATCATCACAAGTTTAGAATTGTGTATCTAATGTGTATTTTCTTTCTCGTTTTTCAGATTTTCAACTTGCCCATGGCTCTTTTCATTCCCCCTTCAGTCTTTGCTGTTCATCTACAGTTTAATCTGCTTTACCAGTTTTGGATACATACAGAGGTAAACCAGGTTTTTGAGCCATACCTAAACAGTTAGCCTGGAGCAGTGTCCTGGAAATGTACTAGGAGTTGATTTATTGTGTAAGAAAAATCTTTGTCTGACTTCTTTAAGGAGAACCATCTGTTCATTTTTATTCCTCTTTTTGGATATATATTGCTAAGTTTATAAGAAGCAATGAGGCCAGTTGGTCCCAATTAGATGTGAAAAAAAGAAAACAACACAAACCCAAAACAAAACAGAAAAACTGTAAGGAATCAAAACTTTTTGCTATTTTAATACTGTGTTTTCCTATCTTGCAACTTATTAAGCATTTCCGGCAGATAATGAAACTGATTTAATTTCTAAGATAGATACTTTAGGGAGAAATAATCAGAACCTAGTGCTTCTTAAGGATCATTTAGAGTTGCAGCTGAGGTCAGATATTTTTTCCTTCCTAGTGCAAGTAATTCTCAGCTGAAAAATAGTCTTTGATTATCTGATGGCTATTTGTTTATGACTGTACCTGTTTATGACTTTGTGAGAGCATAGACACTATCTAGTTTACATACATATACAGTTAATAACCTACTGTAATTAATAAGTAGTTTCCCACACTTCTCAGGTACAGGAGAGGTGTTTAAAGGTATCTCATGCTCTATGTCAATAGCATATTTCTCAGTAGCCTCTGATGGGCTGCTGGCTAATTATCTCTGTAACACTTACTCCTTTGACTATTCTGACTATACAAATGCCTTTTTCTCTCTGTAGTTTTCATTGTGTGATCTACAAGACAATTCTTTTGAGGAAATTTTATTTTTTTATGTGCTATTTTAGGTGGTTGTGTTGTGACCCAATACCAAGCTTCTGCTGTTCAAATCTCGCTTCTCTTGGGCACAGTCTAAAAACCTTAATATATGTCTGATGCTCTGCAACACCATGTGAATAGGAAAGGCTTACAACAAAATGTCACACACATAACCAGAACAGGCATAAACTCAAGCAAGACACCATTAAGCTTGTCAAAATGTTTTGAACAAATTTGAACACTATGAAATTATACCAAATCAATAATCTAAATCACATGGTAGTAAAATTTCTTTGACCATGCTTTGAGTTCCCTAAACTGGTTTTACTGTTTTGCCACTAGGAAAAGCATGTCTTATCTGCTGTCTGAAACCAATTCTTCCTTGGCTGAGAGGTTTCTAACATTCTGCTGCATAGCAGTAAGGCAATGAGTTTCAGCACTGGTGCCACAGTGTGTGTCTAAAGTTTCTAAAGTGAATTTTAGAGGCTTATGAATTGCCTTCATCCCTCTAAAGCACTAAATCCTTCATAGGGCTTAAACAGAATTTCCACAGCGTGTGTGCAGTGTGCCAAGTTTAGACACTAGTCTAAACAAGAATGAATTTCAGTCTCAATGAAAAGATAAGCACTCCTTATTATTAAATTATTGTGCCAGTAGAAAAACAATGGATCTTTTGTACTAATCCAGTTGATCCAATCATAGATCTTTGTTTACAAGGGAGGTTATTCTTAATATTGATATTATTGATTTTGCAGCACAGCTGAAATCAATTGGAATATGTTGAAGTCATGCTTTAAGGTCAAAAATAATGTCAAAATAGAAATAGGGTTACACCACGTATTAGCAGATTTCCTGCTCGCAAGGGCAAGGGCATAACAGAAAGGGAAAAGGAAGGGAAATAGTAGCAGCTATTGCAGCCACACAGGTTTATATTAGCCAGTATTTTTTATGACATTAATGTGATGCTTCACTGTTATACTGAGGTATTTTTTTTCAACAGCTATTACAATTTAATTGTTTAAATCTGTGGCATCTCTAATGTTCTTTTTTTATAAGTTCTTTCCCTTAATTTTAACAGTTCTAATTATCTCACACACACTACATTAAGTAGAAAGTCCTTTCTGTAAGTCTTAGTTTCCAGCAGTGTCCCAAGATATGAGGTTTGCTGGGGCTTGCAGGCCTGGAGTTACGTAGAAAGCAGCATCCTGTCTCAGTGACTGCTGCTAGCCCTTGCTTTGAGAGCTGAGGTCCATCATCCCCCAGCAGCTCTAGTATCCTCTGGGAGTCTGTGGTAGGTGCTGTTACAGGATGGCAGTACGTATCATCATTGGTCTAGTGGAGATACACTTAATTATTTCTGTTCTGCCAGTACCAGATGTCATGGTTTGCTTCTAAAATGCAGGAGCGTTTGATAAAAAGTGTTAAGTTTGTCCTTAGATTTCTGTTGCTTTTAATTAGTATCAGTGTTTCCTTAGACAAAATTTGGCCCATATTGCATAGTCAATTATGTTTGGAAATTGTAATTTCACAACATTTGACTACACATCTTTCTCCTTCAGATAAAGATGCCTTTAAGGACAAAAATATCTATTATATCTACTATAAAAGGAAAAAACCCTCTGATATTTAACAGGAAAAGTATATGAAAGTTTCCAAGGGAAGATGTTTTGTTTTAGAAGTAATTTAAATTGAATTCAGTAATTAAAAGAGAATGACTATGCTGTGCTGAAACCTCCTGTGCCATGTTTTGTCCTAGAGAAAAAGTTTGTAGCCAAAGTATAATCCCTGCTATTTTCCTATACTTTAATTCTGAGTATGTCCAATGTTGTTTCAAACAATGCTAAGAGAACTTTCTTGTGTTAAAATTTGACCTTTTCAGTATTTGTTATGTCAGTGTTTNGCCCTCCCTGGATCTTTGTTCGCAAAGCCTAGCCACGACGACGACGTTTGTCCGTATTTTATATTGCTAAAATCAGAATGGGCTATTCATACAGGAAAGGCATTTTTTAAATGATAATGAAAGATTGGGTGTACTAGATGGAAAACATGACTTTATAACATATATTATAAATTTGCATATAACTGTATTCTCCCGTTGCAAGAGTTTTTGCTGACCAAAGTCCACTTTTCTCACTGCTTCTGTGCATTATTGCAGTGTGTACATGGCAATCTGAAATGATGTCAGAAATTTTCCAAAGATTTTTAAAATACCTCTGAGTAGCACCAAGGTATTGAAATAAACTTAATAGTTTATTTAAATGAAAAATGGAAAAAAACCACACTGAACACAAAACAAACCACAAACCAACAAACAAAAAACCCCTAACCCAAAACCAGTTGAAGAAAACACTTATGGAATGATGCATAAAGATAGGTTCTCAATAAAACAAGAGAAAACAATTTTTGGTACTATCCAATACTGTTTAGGTCAATGGAGTGAGTCAGTAGATCTACTTTTAAAAGGTCTGGGAGAAGCATTTCTATGGCTATACCATTCTCATCTAGATCATGAGAAGAATAAAAAACAATACTTTGGTCAATGAACACTAAAAGTCTAATTTTTTAAAAGCCACAAAATGTTTCAGGACTGTTACTGACTGACAGAAATACTCCATTTCAGTTTATTTTCACAGGTGATTCAGAAGGTCTATGGCTCATATTAAGCTATATCCTTCCGTTATGCATTTATTACAACCAATAAGTTAGGTGTGTTTATAACCTGATAGACACCTGTGAAAAACAGAAATTAGTTTCTGTTGGTTTAGCTGTAATTTTTATTAGATGTCAAATTGTATTTGGAAAGTATCAGCTGAATCAATCCCTGATGGTAGTCATTGCAGGAGCAGATTATTCCTTGCCTGTTTGATCTTTGACATGCATTAGTTTCTATTTAATTTTCTAATTTAAGGAAAGACTGTAGTCTGCCCTTCAGCATACTCACAGAATTCAGGTTTCTTAAGGCATCTATTTTTATCTTGTTTGAGTCTGTCTACCTCATCAAACTGTGGAAGCAGAAAAAGGTGAGCCACTGCAAATAACCAGGAGTAACATGGGTGAAAAAAGGCAAGGAATGGGAAAAATTTTAGCAACACCTCATGCCCGCTACAAAAAAAAAGACGTAAGTGCAACAGACACAAGCTAAAATACTTCTGCTTTTGTTAGAAAACACCAATTCAGTAAAACTGAAACTTGTTGTGGAATTATATGTATTTGTGGAAAAAATATTTTGCGCTTATGTGTGGTGTCTGCTGGTCTGAGTTTCTGCCTGTGACTTTCTTTAGCTTTGACTTCTACTCAGTTTTCTTTATTGAAAATCTTTGAGATAGACAGAGAAATTGTGGAGGCTTCATGCTTTCATGAAAGGGAATTCTGTGCCTGGCAGGAAGCTACACACAGCTCATCTGGGCTCCCTGAGTACAGGTGAGCTGTTGTGGCCCAGTCCTGAAGTCCTTACAGCAATCAGCTCTTACCTAGGAAGATGGCCAGATTCAGAAAAAAATCATCTGTATTTTGTTTCTGGGTTTGTTTTGTGGTTGTTTTTTTTTTTTTTGCAGATATAAGCATAGGCTCAATAACGAAATTAAACAAGCAGATCTAAGAACCAACTAAAATTAAGTGAAATACATTAAAATGTATGTATTTCCTTTAAGAGGCAGTACACCTGTGATTACAGTATCAACAGTGAAAGCTCTTCTTGAAGCTGTAGAGGACACGTGTATTCTTAAGCAGAAGCTGTTAGAGACAAAATTCTGTTGGACGACAGTTAAAAGGAATCATAAAATCTTTAGGATAATGTGATAAATAAGTGTCAGCATAAGACAATAGATAAAATATTCTGTTACTTATATCCAGGCCCTAACAATTAAGATTGGTCCTCTGTTTCTTTGCAAATTCCTTTTTTTTCCATTTTCTTACACCCACCTTTTCCACATTGTGTGCTATATTTTCATCTAAAAGGACAAGAAAGGAGGGCAGGGGCAAACAAATATAACAAGGTTGATTTAAAGTACTTTCAGTAGTTTAGTAATTTAGAAGCAATCTAGTAATCCATTCCTTCCCTGGCTGACTTTATACCTTAGTAGCCACAGGACGAACTTCCTATTTTAAACGTAAATGCTCCTGGAGCTGCTTGGCACTTTCAGGTATCGAAGTCTACCCAGACGTGCCTTGATATGGTGAGTTAAGTATATTAGTCTTATCTAGCTTCTCTTTCAACTGAACTGCAGAATAGAGAGGAACTAAAAAAATAGTAAGTCAGCACTAGAGCTGTAGTCATTTTAATTCAAAAAGCAACTGCTCCACAATAAATAGCTAACATTGGTGATTTGCATTTGATGGACAACAATCTGGCCAAGAAGCTCTTTTCCTTGTTGAAACTGGGTCACTGGTGGGGCTAGAAATGAAAAGTTTATGAGAAAAGAACACAGGCAGGAACTTTTCATTCTAATAATGAAGTCTTTGAGTGCTGTCTTCTGCTCCTTGCACCAAAGACTCTTCTTGCAAGAGACAGCTGTGAAAAATTTATTTCAGCAGCAGCAGGCCTGACTATTGCTAATCTGCTTGCAGAAACCCTAAAATTAAAAATCATACTTCAAGTGTTTTGTATAGGCCGTTTCTATCTATTACATCTCTGGAGAATTATCAAGATAAAAGTTGAATGAGCTACTTGGAGATGCCACAGATTCTTCATCCTGCAAAACTATCTAAACAACTCATTTACCAAAAAATATGATAACGAAAGATTACATTAGTATGGAGATAAGTTAGATCAGTCAAAAAAAAACCCCAAAACCAAAAAACCCACCCAAACCAAATCAAACCACAAAATAATTTTCCATCTTAACATATTATGTGTAATACACTTGAATGTTTCTCATAGCTTGTGTTCATTGAGAATCTATTTAAATGTGTTACAGCTTCAAAGCCAACATAAAATTACTTTATTAAAGGCACAAAGTGTAGGTTGCTGACTGTATTGTGATCTATCTGAAAAGGAAGGTAAAGAGCTACACTTGGCTATATTTTAATTTATTTCAGGAGTGGCATACTGATTTATTACTTTCTGTTTTTTTCCCTGCAATTGCCAGCATGCATTTGTCAAGCTGCTGAAAAATACTGGAATTGTATAGCAATTTTTCTCCTGGAGTTTGTTTAAAATGCTTAACTTGATATATGGCTGGAAGAGTGACTTTCTTCATGCTCTGCTATTTGTAATGCTGCAATTGAAACACCCAGTTAGTGTAAGGCTTCTCTCATTTTTAATGGTCAAATTGATTGAAGCTTTCTATATGTGCTCATCTTTCCCATAAGGCTTAATTGGATCTTTAAAGAAAAACAAAGAAGTTGCATCCACTTACTGAAAGTGTTAACTGAAATATTCACGTAAGATGTCAATTTGATTCAAACCTTAGCTCCTGGTTGGGGTGTAAAACAATGAAAAGTGACAACAGTCTGCCTTCAAGTTAATTTATTATAAACATATTCCTTAAGTCTGTGTGTTTGTTATATAAATATGCCCTAAACCAGACTATCCATTAAAACTAGGCTTTCACCTTCTCTTCCTACAATCCAGATTTATCAGAAATACACTGCCTATGAAACTCTTTATGATCCCAACAGGCCTGATTCCTCTCGCTTGTTTTATTTCTAAACTATAAATATTGTTTTTTCGCTCCTCAGTGTGGAAATTTGGCGACATCCATTTTACATGCTTACTGGAGTAGAAAACTGCCTAATCAGATAGGAAAACAGTTGGCTGTGTATAAATCAGGGTTTGCCGAGGATTTCAAAGTGTGAAACTGGCAGACGAGCACATATCCTAGGAGTTCTGCCTTTCCCCAGCTTCCCTGTAGGGATTTCACATGGCAAATCTGATCACCGGGGCCATCTGTATAAATACATGGGTGTGTTGTCCTGAATTAACACAGCAGCTCTACTGGGGAATGTAATTAAGGTCTTATTTTTACTACCAACTAGTCTAACGGAAACTCCAAAGTTAAGTTCAGAGTGCTCCTTAGTGATGCTCCAGGGATGAATTTACCCTCTCCTGTCCTGCAGGTCAGTAACACTGTGACTGTGAAGGTAATGCTGTGCTACAAAAAACTTCTTATAGACAAAAAAAATCCAACTCAAAATCCAGAACTTTTTATATCGAAAGGCTTTCCTGTAAGCTTGCCTACTCTACTCAGTCGACATTCCTTCCTAACGTTCAGTTTGAAACAAGGTAAAGATTCATGTTGTAGTGGTGACAGGAGGAGTTGTTACACAAGATGTAAAGTTTCCCTTGGATTTCATGTCACGATTTTTTCTCATTATTTAAACAAGAACTACATTGAAATGGTGCAGGTACCAGGCAATAAAGATTTCCCTTGGTGCTGACAAACTCCGAGACCACAAACGGAGGTGCTTACATGCCGCAAGAGATATTGCATAATGTTCTTTTCCTCTAGGCTAGAGATTGCTGTCACAAAGGAAACATCTTTATATAAGAACTACTATTATTGAAAAAAAACATTTAGTTGTCATTATGTATGAAGATTTCCAGGATGTTTTCTTCAGTAATGTAAAGAAAGCATTTCTAAGAATGCAGCTTTTAGCCTGTATTTATTAAACTCCTCTTGGAATTGCTTTTAATTATTTAGTGATACAATGATTTTTATTTTAAGTGTTTTAAATATTTTGTGGCGAGATCAGGCAAAGCTTTTATAAGTGAGGTACATAAGATACCTACATATCTGATTTGCAGGTAGCTTATCAAGTACATTTGTAAAGGTTTTGGCAGGTTAAAAATGTTGTGGCTAAGGGATGTTAAAATAAACAAAGCAAAGAGGAAAAGGGTTTTGCTGGAATGCTGCAGATCATCTGTGGGTCATTGGCATGGGAGCTGAGGTGCACATGATGTGTTAAATGAGAAAGGAAAAATTGGAGACAGGAATTGATTTAGAACAGTAGGTGTCTGCATCAGGGGAACAAATACAAGTGTAAACCTCCCAGCCATATTGGTCAACATACAGATAAGGTCACTGTTGGACAACCTGTGATTGCAGTAAGTTCCTGTCAGCCCAACACGACAGGGGCAGAATCTTGCCTGCAGAAATTGTCTTACTATGTTAGCCTTGACAATTTGCTCTGGTGAAAGATCTGTTTGTAGGAGTTTTGCCCATGCTAAGATGGCAGAGTATAGAAAAATTCAACAAAATTCAAGAAAATAATTACATTATTTGCCATGTGGTGCTGCAGGAGCCTTTCAAATTCTGCTTTCCAGAGGTGGTATGTATGTTTGTTGGAATGATATATTTATAAAATAAAAATGTATAAAATATTTATAAAATTTTTGGCACCAGAATTTTCCTCTGACTACAGGTTTTTTTCCTGTTTTAGACATGTGCTAAATATACAGAAGTAAGCTTATTGATAGCAGAGGAAGTTTCTAGAAGTAACACCTTGTACCATTTTGAATATCTGATGGAAAAATGTTTTTGATATGTTTTAGCCAAAGTGTTGATTTATGGGTTGATAATTGCAGCATGCTGGATTTTTGCTTGGTCAGGCAGAGAGTTCTGTATTGCCTCTGAGCTTAAAAGTCATGTGGTTATAATTGTTATCTCAGATGATATTTCCATCTGCGTGTAGTGAGTATCTCTTTGCAATGCAGGTAACCTTGGCTGAATAATGAATCCAAATAGGCTAAGGCATCAATCACTAATGATGCTGCAGAGAAGATATTTCAGTAGATTTGTAAATGTCATCACCCAAAGAAAGACTAAGGATGAGAGAGGTTTCATTTTCCAAAGAAAATACTTTCTCTCGGATTAGTCAGAAGTATTTATTTAAAATTTTACGTAAGTTCCTGAGGTCCTTAGGGAGCCCCAAGACACAAAGTTCTAGTTTAGCATACCAGTGTATTATATGGAATTTCAAAGGGATAAATTTCAAATTTAAAATATTAATTTAATCAGCTGGATATTGAAGACTTGCAGGCATTCATTCTGTAGGCTAAAACTGGGCTGCTATTCCCTGCTCTCTAGCACACATTTGGTTTATTTTCACAAAAATCATTAAAATACTGAGCTAAAAATATATTAAAATGAAGTGATTCAAAGTTAGGTGTGGTCTAATAAAATCACTGCTTTCTTAGGTGCTGAACTGCAGTTTAAGATATTTGATTCAGATTAAATTCATTTAGTGGCCGCATCTCGCACAGCTAAAATCAGTGGGATTTTCTACTTGATAAAGGCAGGAAATGGAGGTCACATGAATAATGAATAATTTCGCATGTTTTGGTGATCTTTTCAGGCTTGAATGTATTTTGAGGGAGAACTGAGAAATAGAAATGCTCTTACTTGTGTTGTCCTTGGCTTCCAAGTTAAACAAAACAAAACAAACATGTCCTAGTATTTTGCTTTTCCAGTCAAGTGTGTGCAGGATTTTGAGGCATATGCTCCAAGTGTTATAGTTCTCTATCTGAAGAATTTGCTCATTTCTGTACTCATTTTATTCCAGAAATGCTCTACTTAACCTGTTAAGTAGAAGTTCTTCCAGCTGGTATTAAAGACAAAAATGAACAAAAGATTTTTATTCCTTTTATTGTGCTATTTTCCTGATTCATAAGAATTTAAATATATCTGAAGAATGTCCTGTGTCTACTTCTGAGTCCAGATCTACTTTCACTTGCACAAGTGTAAACTAAACAGAGATTGAACTGGCATATTTTAGGGCTTGGTTCTGTAAACCTTAAATGAATAAAAATCCTTATATATCTAGTTATTTAGATGAAGGAGCCTTCTTTCATGAGTAATCACTCATGATTTCACTCATTACTTTCATGAGTAATCCAGGGAGGATGGAGCCCTCCCTGGATCTTGGTTCGCCAAGCCTAGCCATACATAATCCAGGAGGGTACCTAACTTAGCATAGACCTGCTGGTACAAACAATTATTCAGCATTTTCTGACAAACCTTGAATCATCAGAGTGAGTTTATGGCAATCAACACTTTCTGTTATTTTTGATCTGGTAAAATAATCAAGGCTGTTTTTTCTATAGTGTTGAATCACTGCCTTAGGTCACAGCTCCACTATGAATTTATGCTGGTCTGCTTTCTTCTCCTACCTCTGACTCATGCCAGTGAATTTGTGACCATATGTTGGATCAGATCCAGGAACTGATCCAGTTAAACTAATTTAGAAAAACAAAACAAAATTAGTTCTAACTTGCATGAGTTCTCTAATCAAGTTTGTGGTGTTACTGCAGTTGAGTCAGGCTAAAATAAAGGCATTGGTAGAAGGAGCAAGCAATCAAAGGTACTGAAGGAGACAGGAGTACATGTTTCTGGGTCAGGGCCAGCCACTTTGCTGATGTAAAGTGTTCACATAACTAGGATCTTGGAGTTCCACTGAATCCCAAGCAGTGCCAATGGATATGGGTATAACATGTGAGTGAAACTACCAATATGGATTCTTGAACGGATAATAAAAATAAGAAGAAAATGTGCTGCTGGATCAAAAAGAAAGTTAATTTTTAACTTGCACATTAGTAAATTTCATGTCTTTTCATGAAAATTCTTGTAAGAGTAATACAGGGAAATGGTTCAGGTAAAAAATAGTGCATTCTTGTCTTTTTATGCAGTTCACCATAAGATAAATATCCTCTTAATGCATATCCTCCCCCTCTTTTCCTTCAATCTTGCTTTTATACAGCATTTTCAAATTCATTGAAACATTACTTTTTTAAAGGTTATCACCAAGCTTGGGCCTCTGGAGTGGATTCTTAATACTCCCAGTCATCACAGAGTTCATCATGGTAAGCTAAAAGTGTCATGTCATGTTCCTGGGTGGTTTTTTTCTCATGGTCACTATGTGAATAATAATAATAATAATAACAATAAAGCACTAAAATAGTACTGTAAAATTAGTTTTATGGAGGGATTTTAATTTTGATTGTTGCTTCAAAAATAACCCTTGTTCAGTTGGAAATTTTACAGTATTTTCTTTTTCTAATAACTTCAATTTTAAAATTTTTAAGATTAATTATTGAGCAGAAATGAAGCCTGGATAATGTAAAATAATTTGACTTTGAGCAAAGTAATTAGTGATAGAAAAATATCTCATCCTTCCCTGACTACTAAAGCATCATCAACTTGTCAATCACTATCAGATGCTTTTGCATTCGAATTCAAGCACTGAATGTGCAAAAAGGCATGGTTGCCTTTTAGAGGGAGAACTGTTAAATGTTTTAGTGGAATTTGGTTTCAGCTGTCTGAATTATTGAAAAATCTCACTTCACACAAGTGCATGATGATTGCATCCATCAATATTCAGACACATTCAAGGCTGTACAGCATATGTAAGTTGGATTAATCATTCTCCTGCGTACTGAAAAATGTCATGAGCATATCTAAGGAATAGAAGTGGATTTCATAGATTCCCTTGGCTCATTCAATGTGCAGAGATAACAAATAAAAAGGTAATAGGGGAATAGAAGAAAAAATAATTTGAAACAGACTCAAATGCAGTATGAACAGAGGTTGTTATTAATATTTATTATATCCTCCATATGTAAAGTGTTTATGGCACCATGCAGACTTTAAAAAGACTGTGGTTCTCTAAGTGTCTAATCCTTAACATTTGCACAAGTATTAGTAATCCTGGAGGGAGACACTCTCCTCTTATTTGCTCTGCTGTAAATCCAAACTAATCCTCCAATCCCAGTCAGACTTAAGCAGAATGACTCAAGAGCCAATCAGGTGTTGTACAGTTGCTTCAGATCATCTCCACAAACTTGAGAATGTGTAATCAATATTTCTTTGGTCATACTTTTGATAGGACAGCTTATATAAATACATTCCCTAGAAAACAGTTGAAGGATCAGTTTTTTTCACATTGGAGTTAGTAATAATGAAAAGGCAGCATGAGACACAGAGCACAGAAGATAGAAACAGCTGAAAACCATTAATGAGATGATTGCACATAAATGTATTTAGCATATATTTTCTTAGGTATAATATTGGTGAAATGATTTTTGTTTGGTTCTTTTTTAATTTGTCTTTATAAATACATTTTGAACTGAGTTTCCCCTCCAGATGAATCCTTTTATTTCACAGAAATTTTTGGTATGACATTTCATTTGTATGTTTGAATCTGAGTGGAAAGAGCAATAAGCCGAGTAAGAAAAAAGGGATTTTATAGACATAAAAGGAGTGTTAGATTAGTTACCTTTTAATATTATTTTTGGCTTTTAAATTGATGCTTATGATGATTTCCCTTCATAATACATCTGCATGTATTCTTATATGTGCAATTACTGATTTCAAAAATGATTTTTTTTTCATAGGTAGAAATCCTTACTGCATTGACAAAAATTATGGTGGCACACTCATTATCTGGGACAGGATATTTGGTAAGTTAAAAAAAAAAGTGTTCTCTCTCATATTTAGCTAGTGTGGCAAAAATATACTTTTGATTTTGATTATTGGTTTGTTTTTGTGTTTTTTTTCTTCTTCCATCAGGAACATTTGAGGCAGAAGATGCAAAAGTTGTGTACGGCTTAACACATCCAGTAAATTCATTTGATCCCATCATGCTCCAGGTGCTATACTTTGTATTACTGACTCTGGTATCTTCAGCAAGTACTCATGTTCAAAAGGAGCTCCTCTCCTAGGCACAGTTGAAGCCATCTTTGCATTGCTGCAGAGTCAGTTAAATTATCTACAGTTTCTGCAGTATTTCATTACAATTACATGAATTACATTCATTTCATTTCTAGTCACTACATATGCAGAACTTGTAGTCATCATGAAAATACAATACAATAAAATTAACAACTGATTAGAAAGGAGATATAATAGGCCTTGGACTGAAGGATGTCTGTTTTGCAATATGCAGAGCAATATGCAGTGAAAAATATTATATGTGTAGATGTGATGCTTGGGGACATGGTTTAGTGGTGGGCTTGGTGGTGTTAGGTGGACAGTTGGACTTGATGATCTCAGAGGTTTTTTCCAACCATAATGATTCTATGATTCTACAAAGCACAGACAAAAATATATTTCATTTGTTTTTTGTCTTCTCGAAGTATTGCTGTTTCATAAATAATACCATGCTGTAATACCTTTATTATTTTTTATCTTTTCTGCATGTTTGTTGTTCAAGGTACTCCAGAATGATTTGTGTTGATAGCATTATATGGCAACCATCATGGTTGTGTATAGGGATTTTTAATGAAGAAAAAACAGAACAAGAAGAAAAAGTGCTTCTTAGATTTATTTGTCCACGCATCACTTAAGTTGGGTAACAATTTTCTGAGAAAACCCTGGGGACTGAGAAGTACTGAAGTCCCTGTTTGCTTTTCATGACTGTTCACCCAAGGAGGCTTCTCTAAGGATGAGAAATTCTACCTGCCAAGGTGTCTGGGCTGGAAGTTGGAAGGATTGCCACAGCCTGTGCAGTTATAACTGTTAGTTATTGACTATATGTCAAGTCAAGGTTCCAATAATCAAAATACAGTTTAAAACTACCATGCATATAGCTATAGGATATGCCTTTAAATACTCTGGATTGATTACAGGAGAGACAGATTTTTCCTCTAGGCAGAAAATCCTCACTGTAAACTAAGGCTTGATATGGCTCCTGCCTCTTTCATTCAGGTTTACTGAACCTCTGGCTGTCTTCATCTATTTCTAATTTATTGTCTTTACAGACTTTAAAAAATCTTTTACCCGAGAGCTAAAAATGAATAAAATAAAATGTTTTATTAAATTTTATTTTACTAAAAATGAAAAATTACTTGCTCTTTTTTTTTTAAGTTACGTCCTTTGGCTCATATTTGGAACACGTTTTGGGCCACACCTGGATTCTGCAATAAGCTTTCTGTCATATTCAAAGGGCCAGGCTGGGGACCAGGCAAACCCAGACTTGGCCTTCCTGAGGAAATCCCAGAGGTAAATAGAACATGCACAGGCTTTCAGTTTTGTGTAATTTACTTGGACCTCTTAATGCTATAGGATCAATGTTAAAAACTCTGCACATGCTATTTTAAATTAGCAAATTAGCAGTCATAAAGCATAGAAGATGATGAAATGGGAAGAGAAACTGAAGAAAATGAATGCTTTAGCTGTGCGTTTTTTCTTTTTATTTGAAGGAAAAAAGTTTTTATTTATCTTTTCATTATTCATTTCCTAAAGAGATTTTCAAAATTGTTCTGTAGAGTATGGTAATTTCTTTTTCTATTAGCTGTGAACATAGACACACATACACAGAGTTAAATGCAGGTAGTACACTACTACACTAGGTAGTACATAAGTTTGACAGTAGATTATCTTCAGGTAGTTAACAATACCCCTTAATCTTTTTTTTGTGTTTGTGAGTATAAAGAATACTGAGGAATAACAGGCTGCAGAAGGCCACTGTTGAAGACCATTGTCTGTTTTTCTTCATACAGATCACTGGAAAAGAAGTTCCCTTCAATCCAAGTGTACCAGGCTATCTTAATTGCTATGCAGTTGTACATTCTGCTGTAATGGTGGATTTGTTTATTGAACTTGGTAGTGTGATGGTAGGTAATTCCTATCTTTATGAAATAATATCTCAAGTTATCAGTAATTTGAAACACATTCCGTGGCTTTAAACCCTTCCCTCTTCATTTTCTTTCTGCCTTCAGTGACAACTATTTCTACTTTACTAAAGGTAAAACCTTCAAGTTACAAAGCATGATTTTAATACATCTAATATTCCCACAAATCAATCAGAGACCTACCGAAACCCCACAAAAGTCTATTAGTTTGATAAAATACCCTTTCACTGCTTTCTTAAACCCTTCTTGGTTAAAGGGCAGACTTGTTGCATTTGTGTCACTCACGTTGCCACAGGCCTGCTGTCAGGATGCCAAGGATCCCCTGGGTTCTTTAGCCTGTGCTTGCTTGTGGACCTGCCTTGTTATGGCATGCTCATCCAGCAGTCTCTGGCCCTCAGCCAGCAGTAGTTACTGTCCCCTGTCCACCTTGATGGATGCTGCGGGACAACACTTCCTACTAGGTCAATGACCCTGTTCACTTGCTGCCACCAGCCTCCCACTCCTTCCCCAGGGAACAGCTGCTCTCATTGCACCCTGACACCTTTGCCCATGACCAACATGTCTGGATCCAGCCGAGAGGCAGATTTCTACAAATAAGTCTCTTTTGCATATCTTACTGTAGTCATCCATGAAGGATTCCAGAGGACTGCAAAGCTATGTCAAAGCTGTCAGAAATCTTGTCAGAAATCTTATCTAAACATTGACATTTTGGTCTTCTGACTCAGACGTTCCTCTTGTGTACCAGGGCAAGAAGGGCAAGAGAAGGACATTACCTGCAATTAATTTATTGGGATATGTGGCAGCAGGCTTATAGCAGCTCTGGCAGCTCTGCATATACTAGCTGCTACAGCCCTTTTTTTTCCCCCACCACATTTTTGGTTAGATGTATTCTGAGTAGCATATCAAACCAGCAGAATGAAGCAACTTTTGAGAAAAGTTTAAAAAGTAAGTATTTTATGTAGCATTCTTGTGTATAAAAGCTACTTCAAGCATACTCTTCTGATTACTATTGTTATTCTGCACATCATGTTCACCTCTAGAAAAGGTCACGGTGCAACTGCAGGGACTTTGGAGATTACTGAGGTATCTGAGGCTTAGTGTAGTCTAAGTAATTTCTGAGGACAGGAAATTAAGCCAAAGGTAAGTATAAATACCTACAATGTATGCACGATATTCAGTTAACATGGCTGCCAATGTTCTTATATTGAGAAAAGCATTTGGAAGACTTTGTTTTAATTTGGGTAGGGATCAAACTGTGCGTGGGTTTTTTTGTTGGATCTTCAGTTTTTACTTTGTTGCTGTTCTTTTTAGCAGCTAGGAATCATGAGTTTTGTCCTATTTTATTCTTTCTTTTTTTTTTGCTTTTTTTGTGGTCCTGGAAGGAAAAATGGATGGTCCAAATCAATTTCTTTCCTGATAATTGCAGCTGTTTAAGAATAAGGGAAGCTGAAAAATGTACCCAAGCACCAGATGATCATCAAACTCTTGCAGTCAAGGACAAAACATACTGAAAACCCACTATTTATGAACTAATGGTGGAAAAACAAGTAGAAAATTTGCTGCGTAAAACTGCAGGGTGATAAAGTAGTAAGGATAAGAAGGAGGGCACAGGAGACTAGAAGCACCTCATCTCAGGACATAAACCTTCAGCGTGGGTGTAGAAAGTGCTGGTCCCAAGGCAGAGTTCCAGCCTTGCTCTGCAGTACAGTGGGGAAGCTGTCATAAGAAGGAAGCTTGTGTATGAATAACTTTACTTGGCAAAATTCTTTCTTCAATATCAGTTTTCCACTACACCGAGTTATGAAATATCTATGGATACAACTGGAACTTTCTGTCTGGCTATGAATTATGTCATAACTGTGGCATAGCTCCATAAATGGAGAAAGCTAACTGTTTTCCTCATTTTTAGGTATAAGTTCCATTTCATAATAGCCATAAGACACAGCACACAGCTATTACATTTCTCAAGTGATTACAGTTGCTCAGTGTTTGGTCTCCTGCCCTGTAGAAGTGTTAAATTTCTCTATCCGTAAAGAGCAACCATATACCTTCAGTCTGAATGACCTACATTTAACTTACCAAAAGAGCAAAACAAGAAAGAACAAATACCTATTTTCCACCAGAGAGAGCATACAGTGTTTATTTTCTATACAGCAATCTGCACTACATCCAGAGAATAAAAATTACTTCTGAGCTCTGCACATCTAGATCTGATCCAAAGCTCATTGAAGAAATGGGATTTGGATCAGTCCCAGAGAGAGTGCTATGAGTGTAAAACTGCAGTACATTCAAAGCAAAAGTCTCATAGCTCCAAAACTGCATGTATCACATAAATCAAAGTGAAATGTACCTTAAACACATTTCGCAGTGTCTCTTTTATTGTTGATAGATCTTGCAGCATTTACTGTGCTTATAATGCTATGAATGAATATGTGAGCAGTTTCAAGTAGATGAACAGTAGTAAGGGGTAAGATAGATCTCCTGAAAGCTGAGAATACAATATATCCATTCAGTAGGATATCACCAAGTACACCAATGTGTAATATTGCTGAAGAATTTACGATTTGTTTGTTTCAGGAATTCTAAGTTTAAAAATATCCTAAAGACTAGTTTCATAGCAGTGTACTAGCATTCTTCAATTGGATGTCAGAAGTGTCTGATATATGACTGCTGAGCATCTTTCAACTTATGAAATCTGCTGACATCATTCCTAGCAGTTGTTTTGAAACAGTAAACACATCAGGATGAGAAAATGCATCAATGTTGTTCTTCAAAAGAAATAAAATAATCTGAGTTCTTTGAAATATAAAGTCAATTTCAGTGTTCATCTAAATACACATTTGGAATAACATCCTTCATTTAAAAGAATTGTATTTTCACTACTAAAAAAAATCATAAAATAATAATGCTGGGGCATTCTGTTGATTACAAAGCCATGTAAACTTCTTCCAAAATTCTATATCTCTCCTCTTCATTTTTTTTAAGTTCTGAGATATTTTTAAAGCTTTCAGTGAAATAAAAATCCAACAGAAATATTTTTTTCTATTTGATTGCAGCCAATAACCACATTGCACAGTTGTGGCTGAGTTGTAATTGGGGAACCTGCTGTGGTCCCACAGGCTTCTCTATTTATGCAAATACTCCAGTACAGAAATACTAATTTATTTTATATATACATTCATGCATTTTATGTGTAACTGAAATAAAGGTGCTAGCACTAATAAAGATGTAAGAGGCACATTCTTTTCATACTGCAACTTGCAGTGTGTAGATTTAATATATTATGTTTAGTTTAGTGATATAACCTACTGACTGTTTTGTTGATTTTAATAGAGTAATGCCTAGAAAATGGATGTCTCAGCTGCCAGCATCCACTTCACAGGGTAATACATGTTTGAAAGGTAATGAAAGAATCAAGGCAGCAGGTGCCTATACCCCTAGAGCTGCAAAGAGAAAGTAGCAGACTAATAATGCTAAAAATTATGCTATGTGACTGGTTTTCTAAAAGCTGTTATTCCCAAATGGCATCATGGTGTATTTCACTGCAACTTTCTTGGTAGTCCTTGACTAGAAAAACAAATAAAGGAACACATATTTTGTTCTGTGTGAATGTGGTGCATGTATCTACAGTAAAGGGTAACACCTTCTACCTTCATGGTTCCAAGAAAGGCTTTATGCCTAACCCTTCATCACTCCAGAAATCTGAAGACTTGGCAAGTGGAAGGCTGCAACACTGTACTTGAGCATTACAATATCATGAATTTGAGTGAATTTGATAATAGTGCCAGTTTGCAATCAAATGTGATCTGCAGGTTGTGCTTTAGAGTCCTCCAGTCCTCCACATTCTGGGCCACAGATGGTATTGCACCATAAGCAGTTTTACAAACAGTTAGTGTTCAAAATGTTATGGTTCAAGTAGTAGAGTGTCTGAAGAGAAATGGAAATTGACCTGAAAAAAAAGAATCTGTGAAATATGATCATACCTAGCTCAGGTAGTTATTATGCCAGAGAACCTCATATAGCATTTTAATAATCTAAAGAGAAAGGCTTGTTTATATTTGAGTTTGATTTTCCTAAATTATAAGGTTGCTTCAGTTGTTCTGATTTACTCACATATATTAAAAGGTATTTCTATTCGCATTTTTTTCTGGAAATCCATATTTAAAACTGAACTGCAATTTATTAATTTCCTTTCATGTTCTTAATCTGTGCTTTTTTCTTCTATGGTTAGATAAATGTGGAAAGTCAAATGATAACTCCAGGTTCCAGTTGTGCACGTCTTAGATAAAATGTTAAAGAGAAGTTTGCAGAGTTACACTACAAATTCTTGTATTCAATCCTTTCTTTGTGGAGAGAGAGCTGCAGTCTGAATGTCTCTAATGTCAAGCTTATAATTATTTCACGATCCATCAATAACAATATAATAAAACGTAATAAAAAAAGTTATTGTCCCCTGAAAATATTAACTTCAAAAGAGTAATTTTTATTTTTTTCTGACTCTTCTAGAAATGGCAATTAAAATATAATTGTAAGCAAAGAAAAAAATGATACAAGTTATGAAACACTACTAAAATAGGACCCTAAAGTGTCTGCTGTGGAGAACTGTTTCCATCATCCACTCAAATCCAACTCTTAGTGCAGGGAACAAACTTAGCCTCTAGAGTTGCTGTCTAGCATGACAAGAAATCAAATTATTCAGACAGTGCTCTCTCTCCACTGATCACAGAAACAGCTTAGGGTAATAATGGGTTTTCAGGTACTTCAGTAAAGGTACTTAAAGGAAGGTAGAATGAATCAGCACCTCTGTTTTCTGAAACTGGGATCACAAAGAAACCCAAATCCCTAGGATTTGTTGATGGACTTGTCTAATGCTGGCTAGCTCAGAAATACTCTGAGGGCTCAGAAGTGTGAAGTCATCCAGTTCTTTTAAACTGGAAATTGGAGACTCTCTTATTCATTCATAGCAGGTACTGCCAGATCCTTCCTGAAAACAAATACTAAAATTTGTTGTCACAAAACCATTGCAGGTTACTTAGTTTTCCATAAACGTGATTTTAGCCATGTATTGTAATGTAGCAATTACGTGACTTGCTTGAAGTTTTGATTTGATGTTCAGTTCTCTTTTCTGCCTGAGAGAGATACAAAACCCTACCTTCCTTTTCCCAGAATAGTGTCTTGCCACTTTGGGAATATTTTTAAAGCAATCTATAGAAGCTAGTGCATTGCATTGGAAACACAAAGCAAAATTAGACCCACCTGGCCAGAAGGACTAAGTTTAAAAAAAGGTGTAATTCTCCAACTTAAAGGAAAGGACATTCTCTAAGCAGGAAAGTCTTGAATTCCAGTCCTAGTTCCCTGGCAAACTCCTTTATTTGACAAGTAACAAACATTGAAAAACATATCAAAGCATTGCTACGAAATTTATGTGTGAGTTCCCTAATGCCCATGCCAAATGACATTCTTTGCTCACTTCTTGAATTTTTGTATAACCCAATTTCTACAGAAAACTGATGTGGGAGTTGAACTTACTGTAGCTAGATAAGCAGCTTAAGAACTACTCACTTTGTTAAACTTCAATAGACTCTGCAGATGATTTTTCATTAAAAGCTCTGTCCAAAAATTTTGTCACTTCAAAGCAAATCGCTTCATGTTAACAATGGAAATTCCTTTTAAACTTAGGATAGCTGTGGGATTTGGGGATTCTAGAAACTGAAGTTTTCAAAAAGAGCACCCTCAATTTAATCTTTTATTGACAGATTTTAAAATGTATATCTGGAATTTGCAAATGTATTCTAGTTGATATAAACCTTGATAAAGGATTAGAAACCTATTAGGGCTCTTTGAAGGGTAGGGGCCACCACCAAAGGAAGGTGGGCATGTCACTGAGTGGGATTTATTCAAATTAGAGCAGACAGGCATAGATTTTTATTTTTCTAATGCCTGCAATCTTGAAGTGCATGAAGCTGTTCATAAACCATATGACTGTTGAAGCCAGAAAGGATTCCTGTATAACTCAGCTGGATCCACTACTTTTGTTTTGTTTTTTTTGTCCTTTTCTTTTTTTAATGAAAAAACAAAGGCTTTACAAAACTAACACGCAAAAAGAAGTCCGAGAGGGAACAAGAAAACTGACTAAATATTTGATTTTCAAAGGCAGCTGTGTAGAATACAAAATATATTGAATAAATGAAAAGAAAAAATCAAACTTCACGATGAAAATAATTTCTATTTTCCTGAGTTTTATTTATATCATTTCAATGTAAATTTTAAGGACATAAATTCTCATGCTGCTATTCATCCAAGTACTAACACATGTTAATGTTTAAAACTGGTTTAAGTCTGATTGAAATTCATGGGATGAGTTGGCTAGTTTTGCCACCAAGTGTTGAGTTGTCATGAAGAGACAACATGAACTTTGTTTCTTCTTAATGTGGTCATATTATCATGTCGTGTATTCTTTATCTGCTTTTTAACAGATGTTATCACAGGCAACTACTCTCCTGAGGATTGCCTTTATCATTCTGTCTCTGACCTCTTTTGGACTACTTATGGAGAACAGGTTAGATACAAAATATGTTTGTGGGGGGTTGGTTGGTTTGGTTTTGCCTCGTTATGCATTATTGATCATTATATGGAAATCTCAAGTGTATCAGAGATTATACTGATAATGGAGTACAGATACACTCAGATGCATATGTGGCTGTTTGTTAACTGCAAAATAACACATGGCTAGCCAGCACCTGGAGTGTTCCCATAGCAATTACTGGCTGTAGCCAGTTTTCAGAATTTTGCTGTTGTCACTTTTGAGATCAAAAGACAATATCTATATCTACAGCTACATTTCTGTAAGCTCATATATAGTTAGTGACTCTCTGTTTTCTCACCCCCCAGCAAATTCAGTGTTACAATTCCATGTAAGGTATATTTTGTAACAACTTAACTATAAGGTTAAGAAAGATGACTTAATGTAAGTGCAGGCCATCACAGACTGTTTCGACATTCTCTTTTTCACTGAGGTTAACAAAGAAGAAAAGATTGGATGTTAATCTGAATTATTTCCCATTTCCAGGCCTACAGCGGGAATTTTAGAAATCATCCGCTGCTTAGTCTTTGTAGGTTTGTACAGACTTGGCTACATAAGGAGTCAGTTTTCTTCCTTGAACTATGCATGTGAGGTAAGACAGTTATGTTCAAATGGTGTGCTGATGACTCTGGGTGTTTTATCTTTTTAGAAAAAGCAGAAACACTAAACATGTATTTTTGGTCCTTATTTTTATTATTCTATTTGAGTAGAGTATTTTTTCTTATCTTTTTATGATTATAAAATTATTGAGTTTTGTTACAGAGATGCAAATTCCATTGAAAAACTTCAGGAAAGTCTGTATTTACCATTTCTTGCAAAAATAATATATTATTACCTGTATGCTTTGACATGAATAACAGATGTGTTGCTGAATTTGAATTGATTAACTCATTTGATTTGGACAAATGTGAAAATGCTTGGAGGCTGGAAGAATCTTAAATATCAAATATTTTGTTCTGTACATGTGCTGTTCTTCAGAAACAGACATTTAGCCATTGACAAAGGTAGGGTACTGCACTAAACAGACCTTTGGTCCGATAACTACAGTTGCTTTTGTGTTCTTAGGACTTATTTTAGTCCTGTTTGTGATTTGCTCTTTAACCTGCTTTTTTGGGGTATTTTTTTCAGTATAGTTGGTGTTTCATAACAACTCTTTTAATGTTATTTCAATTAAATAATAATGAATCATTAGTATGATTCTGGTCTGAATAACATTCCTGAACTACCTAGTGCTGGGTGACAGTTATCAAGAAGGTTATTAACAGGTTGCTAGACTAGTACAACTGTTATCAGGAAGTTACCTTTTGGCTTAAAATGAAAAAAAAAAATGAAATAAACAGTAAGGACTGAGACTCAAACCAAGTTTAAAATGATTCCTTTGACTTGAAACATCTGCAAAATTTATAGCAACATTCCTAGTAGGAAGTTTCTGATATTGGTGCTGATTGTCCTGCTTTTCAAAGAGATCAGACAATAGGAGAATGGAAAAATATCTTATGCTACTGTGGGTTTTCTTTTTTCTTCTTTTCTCTTTTTACCTGGGATAGGAAACAATAATTGTTGGACAATATTTAAAGCTAGATAAATGCCATTAATCAAGAGTTGTTTTGATTTTTTTCCCATATTGTTACATTGTCAAAGCTTTGGTGTGTAGATCAAACAGTTCTTGAATTCCTTTGATAAGAGTCTGCCAGAACTCACAAGTTATCGAAAGGATTTTACTTGTTTAAATATCATTTGGAAAATGTTCTTATGATTTACTGAGTAGCCTACTACAATAGGTAGGCTTGAAGAAAAGAATTCTAAAATTTGGCAATTCTGTAGCCTTGGAGATATAGCTCTCAGACCTGAATTATTTGGGTATTCCAGCTGAATTTGGGGAGAATTTTATGTCAAAGTATACAGTCTCAGTTTAAAAGAAAAAAACTCATATACTTGCCTTGCTCAGAGGTGTGTGTGCTTATGTAAAAATGTCACTTGCTAAGAAATTGGTAGAAGTAAATTTGTTGGGTTGTTATTTCTATAAAATTGGAAATAAGAAAATAAAATAAGAGTAATTACTGAGAGTAATGCCAATATGTCAGCACTAGAGACTTACATTTTATCATAAAACAACCAGTTTGTGATGTCAATAGACAGATATTACAGATATTAATAAATTTTGTGATCATAGAATAATAAAATAATCTGAGTTGGAAGGGACCTTTCTAGGTAATCTAGTCCACCCCTGCAGCGAGCAGGGACATTTTCAACTAGATCAGGTTGCTCAGAGCCTTGTTCAACCTGACCTTGAATGTTTTGAAGGATGGGGCTTCTACCACCTCTTTGGGCAAACTGTGCCAGTGTTTCACCAGCCCTGTCATAAAAATTTCTTCCTTATATCCAGTCTGAATGTTTGTGATGAACTTCAGAGGGTACTTTGAAGGGTGTATAGGGTATTTGCAGGGTACTTTAACTAGCAAAAATAGATGACTTAAACTGCAAATGATTGCATTTGGCTCGGAAGAAGGTCTGACAATTGTCAGAACTATTGCATGGGAGAAAGGCCTTCTGGATGAAAACCAGAGGGAAAATGAAGAAATGAAAGAAAAGTAAGGGAGCAGTGAGAGAGAAAAGCAGAAGAAACAAGAACCAAGCCTCTTTCATTTTGCTGTTGAGTTAGCTCAGGTGGGTGTGAAAAAAGCAGCTAATGACTGGAATTGCAGCAAGAGGAGCAACCCTGTCCTCTGACTCCAGCCCCTTACCCCTGCTTCCCAGCTAATTGAGTTAGCCAGCTGGTCTGGCTAATTGAGAAGGCAGCTAAAGTGTTTTCTTCAGGTAAGTTATGCAACTTGCTGGGGAGCAAGAAAGATTTTTAGGGTTGAAGCTCATGAAAGGTGGAAGGAAAATGAAGCTAGAGGTGTGCAAGAAAGAAGGACTTCTGGTTTTGATAAAGCTGCAATCTTAATACGGTTGATAACTGTGTCTACAGCCTAGTAAGTACAGCAGTGGATCTGTTGATACTTTCAAGTTGTGTGTTATCAGCCTTGGTTGTGTATGAAAATTGTGTTGTTTTTGTGATTGTTTAATGATATTTAAAGTTGTCCCTGCTATTGTATTTGGGGTTCTTCCAAGATATACTCCTGGTGGATCTCTCCTAGTGTCCTTTCATTCTCCAAACAAGACAATAATTTGATGTTATCGGAGCTAGAAAAGTGGCTTCTTCTTCTTTACAGAAGGTGAAAGCAGTGCATGTTTCTCAGTATACATTTTCTGTTTGTTGTGCTGTATGTATTTCATATGGATGGTTAGGTGAAAGAAGCAGGGTGGTTTTGTTTTTTGGAGTGGGGTTTTTGTTTTGGTAAGTTTTTGTTTGTTTGTTTCTCCCACCCCTCCCAATGAAAGGTGTGATGTTTGAGGAAACTTTTAGAGCTTAAGAAAATTTTCTTTAATGGAAGTGACTGAAAACCTTGATGATAGGAGCAGAAATATATTTGACTTGTTATAGACAGTAAACTGAGGAGCTAATGTGTTTCTGTTTGAGGGTCTGTGCTGTCACATAGTTTTCTTTAGGCTAATGGATTTATGCCTGTGTAATGTGGTGATCATGTGTGTTACTAAAGCCAAATCATTCTCAGTCAGACTGGGCCTGGAGTCTCCTAACCACCTGGAGGTAGCAGAAAACATTGCTCGTGTGTTCATTTACGTGACAGTTCAGCAGGCACGATATGTAAAAATAAATCTGTGATGATGGTGTACCTCTTCAAAGTGTTTCCATCCAACTACTCTGGTTTGGCATCAGCCAGCATATTCCATGAGCTGATTTTGGTCAAGCACTGGCTGTTGTTTGAAAGTAGTACTAATGAGGAGCAAGTAGAAATGAGAGCCAGTGACATGTTGTTGGAACTCTTGTCTTAAATATTTTCACCAACTTTCATTGTGGCTGCAACTCAGTGCTGAGATTCTTAAAGAGCTAGGAGTGAGGAAGCTGGAGGAGGAAATACAGATGTCTGCCTTGATGTGCTTGTTTGTCTTTATTTCAGCTAAGACATTGCATCTGAGACTATATCTGTTCACCTAGACTCCTCCTGTATGGCAGTTTTCTGGGCTGCCTGGCTATGAAAGCATTGGCAGGCATATATTAGTTTACACATGAGAAGGACAAAAATCTAGGACCACTTTCATAGGGGAAAAGAGAGGTTGTGTACATGTGTAACTAATAGCTTCTTTTCTGTTTTATGTGGGCATATGGTGCATTAGAAGTATAAACATCTTTGGAAAATATATGAAATCTTGTGTTGCAGGATATAATTCATCTCTTAACTAATGAAGGCAGAACTGTGGTCGAATTGTTTATTTACTCCTCTTGAGTATCTAAACTTGATAGATGCAGCTACGCCAAACACTTTTGGAGACAGTATTCTGTACCAAATAGACTGCTCCTCTCATCTTTAATGGACTTCTGGTATTTCTCATGAGTACATCAGCTAATTTGTCTGGATAAAACATATAATATCCCTTTAATAAAGAACCAATTTGCACTGTATTCTGTGTTCCACAGCAGTCCCTCTTAATGTGATATATTACCACACTACTTACTTACTTCTTTCATCATACAACGACTTGCTGTTACCTCACTTGTTTCTCAGTGTAATTTACCAGCATCGGAATACTGACTTACGAGTACTGAGTTAAAACAAACATTTGCTCATAAGAACTTATTTCCACATCAATGATAGTTTTCTACTCTGTAGCCTTTTCCCTTAGTTCCTCATTATGATCATCTGTGCCACATTTCAAAGAGCAGCGTATCCCATATTTGGTTTCCATTAAGGTGAAAGCCCCATGCCCTGTGCAGTGATTTACAACCTCAGCATTTGTGCAGTCTCTGTTCTCTAACTAGATTGGCTGGTGTATTTGAAATGTAGTTTAGAAGTAGACCTGGAGATGGAAGGAAACTCTACTGCCTTATGATAAAAAGCCTTGTCAACACACATGGAATTAAACAAACACAAGTTGTAATCTGTATTTACTATGTTAGCTTCATTCAGAAAAGTCCATGATAACATGCAGTGTATCTCAAGGACTGGACTTTTAATAATCTTGATGACTGCCCTAAGGGGAATTATGTCCCTTAGAAAAAGTCACAGTAAAATCTGGCAGTAGATTAAGTTAGTTTCCACTTAGGTGTGACAGCAGAATCATTACTGATTTTAGACTTAGCCAGTTTGAGAGTCAACTTCACCACCGTTGACTAAAGACTATGATGTATAGTTCCAGATGCTCTGGCCAATTGACCGTAAAATTGCTCCGCATTTCTGGCAGAGCAGCCAAACTGGTGCTTTTAAAATCTCCACTCCCTGAGCTCAACAGCCTCCCCCCTCTGCTTAAAAGCTCCTCATTATTCTTCCTCTGCCTGCTGATTTTAGCAAAAGAAAAACTTCTGGAATCAATTAGAAGTGTCTGCACTTGATGAGATTTGCACGTGAGTTCGGAATTGCGAGGCTTTGATAGTGTCAGCCAACAGCTGCAGTTTCAGGTGGTAAAATGGGGGAAGGAATTTTCCAGGGTTTATTTACAATCATAAAATAAAACAAAAATCAAGACAAGTTGGAAACCATCTTTTGTATCGTTAAAATGAAGCCTGAATTGGTTATATATTTATTTTGTCTGAAAAGAGTAAACTGGTGGTTTATTATCAGGATCTTTTCAATTACCTTGAAATTATTAGGCTGTATAGAGTGGTTGTAATAAAATGCAAGTTATGGTCTGCTTGTTGCAGCTTTAACTATGAAAGAGGCATCTGCTATTACTTTTGTCACTTTAATTGCTTGACAAGACAAGGAGGTAGTCATATTTAATAGAAATCAGAAGCAAGCAATCACAGATGAAACAAAGGTGATACTCTGAAGATAGAAAATATATATTCACATATACTGTCTGAAATTCTGTGCTTTTTTTCTGTCAACACTCACACTGATATTTGTAAAGTTACTGACCCTTCTTAGCCCAAACAAGTTAGGGATTGACTTGTATCTGTGTGCAATGATTGTGTTTTTTAAAGATAACAGCCACACCAAATGAAATTATGAGTGTTTAATTATGCATCTGAGGGTGTCTCCATAAAAAATGAAACTGCCATTTCACACATGTTGCCACTAATTTGCAATGCAGATTGGTTTCCTTCTTAAGTCAAAGCATTATTTTTCTAAAAGCCAGTAAGTAATGCTACAAACAGCATGAAACTGCTTTCTTTTCTACATCATAGTCACACATGGATAATAGCAGAAATCTCTATACCACTGAATTGCTTCACTGATATTAATCCTTGGTGACAAATGAGATAATCCACATGGGGAGAGGTTTCTGTCTGTGTAATTTTATTTCCAGTACTAGAGTATTAACCAACTTTAATATTTTTGTTAATGCACAAATGTATGTATTTGTTTCATACCTGGATTTTTTTCTGCAGAAGGACTACTATTAGGAAAACTAAGCTGTGAAAGTAACTTTTAATTTATTTTTCTCTCCCTTAAAAGAATTTAAAGTACAAGCAGTGAAGGAGCACTCATGTTTGAAAAGTACTAGTCATCTGTGTAAGCACAGAGATACTTCTGCATCACAACACAAACATTGCTGGCATACAGGCAGATCCTGCACTGTTTGGGTTCTGTCAGAGAGATGCAAAGGCAGTTGGAGCAAACTTGTGTTTCTTGTACCTAACAGAGCCAGTGCTTACTGATCAGTTTACACTATATATCTCATGTCCAGAGTTGATTTAAAGGTATAGCATAAAGCACATTGCAATCTTTGAGTTAGAGGCAAGGGTAAGATGAATGATTGCTGCATCCTGAATGAAAGACACTGGCTTACCTGCTGAGATTTCCCATCTATACACATGGAGTGGGGTGAAGCAGAGGATAGCTTGTGCATCTGTCAGGCTGTGTTTCCCAGCCATGCTGAGAGCCTTCCAGCACCTCTGTGCATGGCTGGTGCCTGTGTGTGTGCTCTGTGGCCCTAGCTTGCTTTAGCCTGTCAAGTCCCTCTGTGTGTATGTGTTTATTTGGACAACCTGATCTGCAAAATTGGTAGACTTCTTTCCAAAATCAGACAGTCTGCCACCAAAACTATTGCAACTGGTAGGTAGGAATTGTCCTAATCTTAGAGAGGAAAGATGTAGCTGTGTTCCCAAAACTGTGAAGGCAGTTGGCTTAGTTTGAATTTTAGCCTCAACATGATGGGCAGAGGGATTGAATTAGCTTTTAGGAGATGACAGCTTTAATTAAGCTAACTATTTGTGATGTGGAATGAATCTGAGTTTGGCAGATACAAAGTGACCGCAAAGAACCAGCCTAGTATTTAAAGCATTTTGGATATTTTTGTCTAGCGAGATTTAAAAAGAAAAAAAAACCAAATAAAAAAGATACGCAGTTCAGGGTTACTCAATTTCTATGCTTTGTAAGGGAAATGGAGGTAAAAAGGTATTCTTCTCATAAATATCCTTTCCCACTATTGTAACAGTGAACAGAATATGAAAACTATAAAAATTTGGCATTTCTGGAACTGAATGTCTGTGTAGGACCCACAGAATCAGGCTGTAACAGAGACTATTTAGAAAACCAAATCAATTCCTTTATTTAGGAAAGCAAAAATTAACTCAATATTCTATAGTTTATCTTATTAGAATTGATGATTGGAAAAAATATCTTTTGCCCAGTCTGTTGGGTTTTTTTCAGAAGCTTCTTATGAACAACAAAGAAAGAAAAGCACAGTAAAAGTTGAGCCTCTGTTTTTCTAGTAGCAGCACCTGAAATAACCACAGAGACTGGAAACTAGTTCGTGACATCTGGGCTATTGCATGCTAAATTCTAACCAGCTATTGCCTCTTGTCTAAAGTGGGCAATAGATCAGTAAGATAAAATCAAGCCTTTATCTGTGCTGTGTTTTATTTTCTTTATTACAACCTTTAGTGTCATTCCTATGTACGAGTTCTGTTTTCTATGATATTTAGACCCAGAGAATATAGAGAAAGCAACAATTCTGTGTTTATTTTTATATTTGGGTATTATGCAAGGCAAAGAGAATGCTTTAAAATTTTCATCTCCTGCCAATGCCAAATAAAAATTGCCTGATGGAAGAAGATTAACAAATGCTGTGTTTAACAACTGATTCCCAAATGCAGAACATGCAAAACACTTTGTATGTTTAAAAGTTGGAAATAGGTGTTATGGGAAAAAAAGTACATGTAAAGCTCTATTTATCACTTGAAACTGAGGCAAAATAATGCAGCAACCCCCTGTGGAGTCTGGGAGTGATCACATCTGTCCTGACAGAATTTGTTTGCTTTATCTTCATGTGGAGCCCATGAAATGCCTGAATAGGTTGTTTATTTTGCTGACTGGAAGCTAATATACATTGAAAATGTCTGGGTTTAGTTTGAACATTTTAGATTTTATGCAGAAAAAGATGCTCTATTTTGTCCTTAGCTATTACCTGAATTCATGGCACATCTGTGTATGACAATAACTCTCTCAATATATATTTCTCTTGTTGGCTTCTTGTGACTTGGCTACAAAGAATGGTCAGACATTAGGAAACAGTTAAAAGTGACAGCTAAGCATGATGTTAAGAAGCAGAATCTGTCCATTAATTACATTGGTTTATATCTACAGGTATTCATGCCTATCTTCACTTCCCTTTATCTGCAATCAATCTAGTTACATTATAACATCTTAGGGCAGATACCAGCCTTTGTGTATATATAATAGAGCCTACCCTACCTCTGTGCACAATGTAAGCAGTGAACAGAGCTGCCTTTAGATTAGCTAAATTCCTGGTAATTTTCCATTCCTGATTGTTAAGCAGTTGCCTTGTTTAGAAAACATGGCGGGGTTGTGTCTGCTTTTTTTTAAGTTCACTGTTGTCTTCAACTGAGTACATCCTAGCACAGGACAAGGTGTGTTCAGGGATCTAATTCTAAGATCTTATTGGGCCTTCTTCACTTCTAATGAAAATGTTGTGCTAAACCAACAGTGAATCATCCATGCTAGGTATGTGAGTTGTAACCAGCTTCTGAGTTTATCTGAGGCTTATAAAATGCATTCCCAGACCACAAAATGTGTACAAATAGCTAGAATTTGCCATGCCTTCTGGATAGAAGTATAAGATGTGCAGTTGGCTGGACAGCAGGAGGAATGTGGCCTTGTGGCCAAGAAGGCTAACAGCATCCTGGGGTGCATCAAAAAGAGTGTGGCCAGCAGGTTGAGGGAGGTTATCCTCCCCCTGTACTCTGCCGTGGTGAGGCTGCATCTGGAGTACTGTGTCCAGTTCTGGTCTCCCCTGTTTAAGAAGGGTAGGGAACTTCTGGAGAGCGTACAGAGAAGGGCTACTATAAAATGATTAGGGGACTTGAACACCTCTCTTATGCAGAGAGGCTGAGAGAGCTGGAGCTGTTTAGCCTAGAGCAGAGAAGCCTGAGAGGGGATCTTATCAATACCTATAAATACTGAAAGGGTGGGTATGAGGAGGATGAGACCAGTCTTTTTTTTCCTGTGATGCCCGGTGACAGGACTAAAGATAATGAGCAAAAACTTAACACACAGGAAGTTTAAAGAGGAACTTTTTTTCCTTTGAGGGTAGTGGAGCACTGGCCCAGGCTGCCCAGAGAGGTGGTTGAGTCTCCATCTCTGGAGATATTCAAAACCTGACTGGACACTATCCTGTGCAACCTGCTCTAGGTCATCCTGCTCTTGCAGAGGGGTTGGTCTACATGATCTCCAGAGGTCCCTTCCAACTTGTAAAATTCTGTGATTCTGTGAACTTTATTTCCCACTCTAATGTCAATTTATACAGGATTAGTCTGATTAAGAACAATGATAGAACAGTTGTATAGCCTTAATTTTTATAGAACTTGATATTGGCTTAACTTGATGAGTTTGAATATCTTACTGGACTATATATATCACCTTCTAAGAATTTGGCATAAATTATGAATACTTATAAAAAGTCTTAATCCAATAGGTGAATCAAATTTGCTCGTTCCAGAGATGTAAAACTGACAGTTCTGCTCATGGCTAGTGGAGAGTTAAGAAGAAAACAGGATCTTTAGTGGATCCAGGTTTATTTTTTTTGCTTTGTAAACTCTGTGGCTTTCAGAACTTGTTAGCATCAAATAAAAATCAAAAGCATCAGATTGCAAAACTAACAAAAATAATAGCTGTGAAAGCAGCATGCAAGCAAAACAGGTCCATTTTTCCTGGACAGTCCACATAAAATCTGTCCAACCAACTACTTTAGATCCTCTGCTGTTTTGTTTTGTTCTTTATGGAGCTCAGATTACATGGTCTTCAGTGATTTTATTTTGCTTTGTAATATGCAGTAATCCAAACTATTAAAATCTCCACAAAAGCATATTGCAACTGTAAAATCTGCATGCATTAGACTGTGCATATTTGGGCATATATGCCAGTAATTTCAGAGAACCCATAATACATTTGACAGTAGAAATTCTGATATTCAGAACTTTTCGTGTGTGTGCAGATGTTTGTCACTTGGCTTAGAGTCTTTAGAATGTAAATCATCTTTTTGAAAAGGAATTGTGGTGTTAGCTTCAACTTCTTAGCAATTAAGCTATGCTTAATACCTTTCAAAATGAATAAAGGTAGGTCTTCTACTGACTATCTGTTTGAAGGAAGACTTGGCTAAGACAAGTCACACTTGCCTTTAGTCCACGGTGTGGTGGTCTTTGGGGAAGGATGTGAAAATTGATGACTGTAAAGTGTATTATCAAATGCATTATTCCTTGTTGGACAGAATATGCATGTCCAAATATTAGGGTAAAAGCAGAGTGGAACAAAATGGTGGAGAGGAGAGAAGGCAGACATGACAGACCCTTTCCAGTCCATGCAGGGAACAGCTGGTCCAAAGGGTACCTGTAATGATCTGGGAGAGAGTTTGGGTAAGGATGGAAAATAAGGAGGATCTGTACATTCTTCCAAACTCCTTTTATTACTTCCTTTGTAAAGGAGCTGAGTGATAAGAAGTTGCTTCTGTGAACCCACTCCTGCAATACTGTAAAATTCAATCTTTACAAGGAGAGTGGGAAATGAGAGAAGACCCTTGGGTTTATTCAGCATTATCTGCATAGCTTATGTTACATCCTTCCAGCCCAGCTGACTTGATTTCGAAAGTATTTAGTCATGTCCTTGCAGACATATTATTTCTTTGTAGTTTGGGGACAATGTCAAAGTACTGTGATTGGATATACTATAGGCACAGGATAATCTTATTTCCCCATTACTCATGAATTCCTGAAGCAGTGATTTAAGCCTATATGTGATGCTGGATCGTTGTGCTGTCCCAAAGTGCACAGGAGACATTGCTGCTATTCTTATTAATTAGCAGAGGTTTTCTCCCTTGAAATCTATATAAAGTCATCAAAGCTGCAGATTCAGCTAATGTTGTACTAATGCCAGGCCAGAATGCTGTATGGCTTTCCCCCACCATCATTTCTCTGTTCTGGTTAATGCAGTCCACCTTACTGAAACCAAAGAGCTATTGCCAGTACACCTCTTAAATTATTCTCAAGCTGCCAGCTGTGCCATTTGACTTTGATCCTTTCTTTCATGGTAATTGTCATGCTGAAATGTAAAACTAAAATATATTCTGCACAAAGCACCACCTTTTCATACTTTTGGAGGATATTTATCTTCAGGAGATTTCTGCATAGTTTATGTGCTATTAATAGTCTTCTCTATGTGCTATTGCTGCCATCAAGTGTAATTATATAATTATGCATGTGCAACTATTCATGTACAGTAATTTTTAAGGAGTGCCAGCCCTCTGGAGCTCATTCTCATCCAGCATTTTCATACTGCCTAGCTTTAAAATAACGCTTAGCATTACATGAAACACCTCATTGTTTTATTTTAATGGGAACTAAAAAATTGGAAAACTATGGTTGAATATGTGCTTTGAAGTACGTTGCTGAACAAAATAGTTTGCCGTGTTATTAGATGAAATTTGGTAGGTTAGTGACTTGCTTTTTCTCTCAGTGTTAAAATAATGGAGAAACTGTGGAGTCATCAATGTAAGTAAATCCTTCCATTAATGCAAACAATCACTTTCACCTTACAGGTATTATTACATGCTAAGAACAATAGCTTAAAATATTCTTATGGCCAATCTGGTTTTAAAAAATGCTTTCCAAATATGAAAATGTATGTAATTTTTTCTTCAAAATATTTAGAGAGGAGAATAATTTTCAGCTGTTTAGTGCTTTAGGGATCTGTTAACCTCTGGGTGGTTTTGGACTTTGCTGTATTAAGGATGTCCTGAAGCATCTTGCTCTTAACTCTACAGTAGAAAATCAGTATTTTAATGCATTAATGGGAAACTGGGCTACAAGTAGCAAAATACCTAACTGCTACAATCACTGTTTGTAGGGTGCTGATTAAGAGTAAATATTTCCTTTATTAATTCTGAAGTCAAACTAGTTGGCATCTTTGTAGTCTAATACTTGTTCAAGATACTTTCAAGTCCCAGAACAAAATGATAGAATGATAGTCCTGCTTCCAGTCACATACAGTGTAACATGAGAAAAAAGGCAGCAGATGAACATGGATAAGCATTAGTACCATTGGAGGAGAATTCAGTAAAAAATGCTTGTGACAAATAACAGAAAAATGAGAGATCAGGGTGCTAAAAAGGGATTAAGTCTTTGCTATTAGCTGTCCTGACTGGTGCACACAAGAACATATAGACACTTGCCTCTACTCCTCTGGGCAAAACCTTGTTATTATCTTTTTTCATGTGAAAAGGGACCCTCTAAAATAAACCCTAGTGTTTACAAGCATTTCCAGAAAGGAAAGAGCAAACCCCATAGAAAATCTGAAGTAATACATAAGGAACAATAAAAATTTTGGGAGATGGCTTCAAATACCTGAAGTGCTAATGACATATAAGGATAATGGAAGGCTTTATGATTGGAAGAGGTGAGGAAGTTTTATGAAAGGATGTAATAAAAGGAAAGGAAGAAAATAAAGCAGCATGATTTGTCAGGTAAATGTGAAAATCTTATCAAAACTATTGCTACATGGTATTTCTATCATGTTTCTAGAAATCAAATGTTAATAGCTATTTGCTGAATTGTTCTCATGTAGTTCTTCTAGTAGGTGAAAATAGTGGTAAAATTAAAGTGAAAATCAGCAGAGCAACAGCTTGAAGTTTTGTAGCAGCAAGTTTGGTGCAATTTTGTAAAAGTAAACAGCATTCTGAAGGGAGATTGTCTGAGTTGGCTTTTTCTAAATGAGAAAATGAAGAGGTATAGGCAAACACTTTAGAGGGTTGTGTGTACCACTTTTAACATAAATGGTTTGGGGTTTTTTTGATAACTGTAACCCAGTGCACGATTTAGGACAATTTGAGGATCTATCATCCCTGAAGGAATGGCTCTAAAGTTTCATGATGAGAAATATGGAGATACTATTTTTTACATTAATATATGCATACATTTTCAGAAGTAGAAGATATTATACATTGATGTAGATTTAAATAGATTATAGAACCCAGCTGGAATGATTAGCTTCGTGAAAAGCAGTACAGCAGGAAAAGACTTAGATGATTATAACATCTACTGTGAAGTTTTGCATGTGATATTGCTATTTAAAATAGCCATAGTACATACTTTGTGTGTTAGTGAGAAATGTAACTTGGAAATGTTTGCATCTGACAGTGATCTATTTTAAGTAAAAGAAGAATATTGTTTAGGTGCTAGTGAGAAGTGCGAATATTGTGATTGGCTACTGCACAGAAACTAGCAGACAGGTAATATGTGGAGAGCAAATGAATTGCTACTGTGTAAGCTTAAAACTGTAGATGCAAAAGCTAAAATAATATTTACCTATAGAGGGTATAATGAATCTTTATTGGCAACTGGTATTTGCAGTCTATTTGAAAGGTGGTATTGGCCAGACACAAGTTACTTGGCAGTGGTCTTGCCTAGTATATATTTGCAGAGCCTGTCTGCATAAGGATGCTGGCAGGTTTACCCTGATTTCTATTCCAGGTGACAAATTTCTATCCAAGCATATGAGTGATCAAATATTTTCCACTGGAATCTGGGCACTGTAAAATTTCTGAAGCTGAGCAGAAAAATTGCAGGATTTGCTTAAACTATAATAGCCTCAGCATACCAGTGTGACAGCAAAATATTTCCACTTAGACAACACAGGGGTGAACAGCACTGAATTGATCTAAGCATTTTTCTGTAAGACTGATGGGGTTTTGTTGCTACTTGTCAATGAAACTTCTATTAATCTAGAAGATGTGATTGCCATAGTCTTCAGTTAATTTCTGTGTGAAAATAAAGCAACAGCAATGAAAAGTGCTGGTGCTCTAGCTTTATCTACCAAAGCAAAGAGCTCTGTCCATACCAGATGAAAGCTATACCATAACCACATTAGCTTATTTTTTTTTTTCCAATGCAGAGCCAATTAAGGAACAGAACAGTTTCCATTAGTTTATTTGTCTTTTCCTGGAGCAATTACAATTGCTAAACTTTCCTAAACTATACAAATGTGGAGTCTCTCCTTATGACAGGTTGTTTAAATTTATAACTAAAGCTAGCATTTCCATCTCCAATAAAAGCCAAACAGACATTTAATTATGGTGCGTGACATTTCTGACTAAAATAGAGCCAACAGAGCCTGTCAGACAGCCCTCATTGTTCATGAATTTTGAATAAATTGGGGATCTGTGAATTTATAGCCAGGTTTTTCTCTACTATTGTTTAAAATAGCACACATGGAAAACACGCCATGGGTGTGTTGTAATTCAGCTTTAATGATGTAACACTTGGTTTCAGTCAATCGTTGGAGGATTGTAGTAACACTGGTTTAGTGCTTCAGACATTGCATGTTCCTTAGCAATTATAGTCCAGCTTTCAATAATGGCTGTTGGCAGCATATCCACAAGTGAAGTCATAGCAATTTTGAGAAAGGGCTAATAAAAATACACCTGCCTTGTAGTGGAAAACGAGCCTTTAATATTTTTGCTTTGAAGTTGAGTGAAGCCCACAGCATTAACTAACAGATACCAGTATTATGATGCAGTAATCCACTCCCCCAGGGGAAGTCAGGGGATTGAAGTCTGAAGGGCTACTATTTTCTAGTCACATATTTTTTAGTCACCATAGCATCATGAAGGAAGAATGGGAATAACAAGGTGATAATAAAAACTGGAAGGGATGTTAGCTGTGAAGTTAGGAATAGGTGAAAATATCACAAACTGTAATTGAGGGATACTACAACTTAAGTGCTGTAATGAGTCAGTTGATAGTTTTAATACAATTCCTTATTTAAATACCTTTTAATAATAAATTTATTATTTAATAAATAACTTTTTGTTAGGACAATATATGGACTATTAGAACAGAGTTTAAGAAAAAAGTAATACCTTTTTTTCCACACAGCTTCTCAGCTTTCTGTTCTGTTTCTTTTCTGGATCAGTTTAGCTTTTGACAACATTTTTCACAGCCACTGAATATTTGTGGTCATTCCTAATTCTTTGTTGGTTCTCCTCACCAAAAGATCTAGAGTGGATTCCTTTTGTCCTCTTGTTAATTTCTTTTATATTCTCTCCTGATATACTTCATCTGTGTTGAATGTTTTCATTTTGGGAAGTATGTGTGGTTACATCCTTGTGGCATATACATTCAAGTTATGTGTCTTTCTAGGGTATGCATAACTACATAATGCAGTAGTTATATGGAGTTATAAACATCTGCATGGAAGAACTGTAAAAAAAATAAATTTCAAAGAAATGATGGGAAGAAATCCAACTTCTTTTTTTCTAAAATGAGAATAGGAGCTTGGAGGACCCATTCCTGCCTGTTGCTAAATTAATGACTGCTTAGGAGAATGACAGAATCTTTCTTTGTGTTGGTTTAGCTGAGTGGAAAATGCATCCAAGAATGCCCACATTATAATGCATTTATTAGGTATGATTAGTGTGCTTGTAAAGAGCCTCTAGAATTACACTACGAAAAGCCTTAGTTACACTGTTGAAGGAAACAGTTTCCTGTGTCCTTGTGTTCATTCTGCACAAGACTTTGCTGTCTCTTGCAGCACACTTGTCCCATCATGGAAATGGTTGTACTAGTCTTACTGTAGTGAACATGCCTGAAGACTCTTTAAGCCAGGAATGTACAATTAGAGCTCAGTTTAGCCTCACAGTTCTGTGGTGTGATATATTATGCAACTATTTTGCAATTACTGTTGTTGCAATTAAGATCCAAACTGCCAAAAAAAAAGGGGGGGGGGGGATTTTCTACATAAATGGGTGTCTATGTTAGTTGGAGGGGAAGGGAAAATAAAATGATTGGTATATTCTTAGCATGAAAAGATTAATTTGGAAATCAGTAGAGCTAGTCCCATGCCAATCACTAGATACAATTTATGAAAAAAATGTAAACAATTTTGATCAGGAATTTGTCAGCAACTGAAAGCAGCTCAGGAACCTGCAGGGTACAAACCTTCAGTTTCAGCTGTGTTAGTGGCACTTTTTCTTAAAATAACCAGAATTTGAACTGTATACCTTCAGGGTTGGATGCTGCTTCTCTCATTCTCATCTTCACCCCACCAACAGAGTCCTGGAAGTGGAGAGGTGAAAGATAAAGGGTGCTTAACCCCATGCTGGCTTGATCAAACACTATTCCCTGCTAACACAGGAAGAAACATTCATCAAAGGGCTATCACTTGAGTATGATCCTACAAAGACGTGCACACATGCTTAACTTCACCTTAATGGGACTATTTAGGTGCATGAAGTTAAGCATGTGTTTTAAATCTTTGCTGGATTGTAGTCTGTATTTTCCTTTCCACTAACCTGAGCCTTTACACAAGGCAGTTACCTTACTGGTCTGAAATGCTGGAAATTCTCTTTGTCTTTGGAGAAGATTTTATATGTCTGAATTCACTTACTGATCTTTCCTAGTTGCCATGGGATTTTTAATTTTATTACATCTACGTTTTCTATTTTTGTTTAGGGTTAGTAGCACATTTTTACATATTTTGAATAAGTGATATAGACTTTCGACTTTTTCGGAGCAAGTATTTCTATCATTACTTTTCAAATAGATCCAAATAATTCTTGGTTTATATAAAAAGCTATTAATAATGATACATACTTCTAACTTTTGTACGAGATTTTACTCTTTAAGTCTTTTAACTTTCTCTCAACATTAGTGTAAAATAACAAGGGAATTATCTGTTTTACTGTTTTCTGCTGTATTGTTTTGGGAGTGAGTGGGGTTGGAAGATTTCCTATTCAGCATTCAATTTAGTAAAAATAATGTAGAGAAATGCTGAATCAGTGCAAAATGGAAATAGGAGGAAACATAGTGAGCTTTTAGGCTATTGCAATGTTCAGTCCTCAGTCCCATAGCTAAATTTAAGTACACTCTGCACTCTAGTCACAAAGATTTTGTTGTGCTGGGTAAACCAGATATATCAGGAAGCTGATCCGTCACACTTCTTGCAAACTTCATAGTACTGTCACTACATATTTTACTGCTGCTCTTTTCTTTGTAGAATTCAAGTGTGTAATTTACATCATTACTCTGAAAGTGAATTTGCTATTGAGTCTTGACACCTGCCAGCACTGGTATTCATTTAAAGCTGTAAAGCACTGCTTTGAAATAAATATTGGGAAAGTCATTAAATGATGTCAGCTGTACCATCCATGTTAGCAGAAAATAATATAGTTTTATATTTCTGGGTTCTATTTTCTACTGAAAATGAACAAAAGTTTGTGAACCCTTTTCTATACTTAAAAAATATTTTCTAAAGCTAAGTCCCCAGATTTTCATCAATTTTATACACATGCTTTTTCCCCATATGTTCTTGTATGAGAAGCATGTACAGTTTCTGTTTTTATACTTAGAACGTTCAACATCCAATTAGAGGATTAAATGGGCCAAATCTGACAAGAACTCTGATCCCTAGTCACCATTATTTCCAAATTCAGGCATGAACTAAATTTAATCAAATTTATTCTGCACAGTGCTTAAAGTCAGTGTAACGTAGATTCTGACTCTGATTGGTCCTGGGTAACTCCTAGTCATTTCAGAGGAGTGGAGTGTCAATATCTGAGGAAACCATCTTTCATTATTTTAGGAGTTGCATTAATGCTTCTGATTATTCCTGCTTTACTCATGTCTAACAGGAATCTTCCCTGCCTCATGAGGCATATTTATGTGCTCCATCTTTAGGTAGACTCTGCCTGTCTGGCTTTAGTGAATCTGTACTGTGATGTGTTGTAATAAAAATTACCCTCACAAATATAATGGCTTAAAACAAGGGTGTTTGTAATCACATGCATTCAGCAGATGATTTCAGTGGTGTTGATAGGCTTATCTTTTGGAAGGTTGAAGAGAGAATGTGAGGGGAAAAAAACCACTCTTATCATTAGCTTGATGTGCCCTTCATACTTGTGGTCCCACAACCAGAGTCACCAGTCCAGTTAAAAAAAAAAAGGATTCTGAAATATTTTTTTTTCCATGAAGGGATTAAACTGCAATATGATAATGCCTGCCAGATAACTTGTGATTATGCTACCCTTTTCTTGAACTTCCACCAGCTCCACTCCTAGTAAATTCAAACTTCTTGTCTTAATCTTCAGATCTTCCATGAAAATTCTTACTCCATGCTCTTGACTGCTTAGTGTCCTGTTCAGCAGGGAGTTCAATCTTGAGCCTGTACCTGATTAAGTGTTCATTCTATCTGGTTATTCCTCCTTTTCATTGAACTAATTTCTTTAATTATTATTTACTCATGTCACCTTTAAATCTCTTCTCAGGATCTGCTTCTTTCAAGGCTTCTGAAAGACAAGAAGCAGTTTGTCAGAGGGCTAGCCAAAAAGAAATACTTGGATGTCTACTGGCCTAAGACATGTGCTACAAGCATACCTCACAATTGTCAATCTTATCTGTAAGCTCTTGTTTGGTAAAGGTTATAAGCTCATGAGGAAAAAACATAGTTAAAGTCTAATTTCTAATCCTTCACTTGTTGAAACCCTGATCTTTATTTCAGCTGCAAAAGGTGACTGTGGTAAAATAGTGAACTGACACAGATATCTAGAATGAATTGCTGAATTTTATGTTAATAGGCAGTGTCTTAGCTTATTAGACCATTTTCAGCCAAAGATACATTACGTATTTGCAAGAAGGGGTCTGTGACCTCTGAGGGCCCTGTCCTGAGCCATGCAGCAGATGGTTTTGCTGTGACTGAGAGGGAGTAGCCCTGAAAGCAAGTACACAGTACACTTTGCCCTGGAAATCATTGGGGAATCATTCAAATAGTGTTAGAAAGCATTGTTACAATGAAACTCTTGAATCTCTGTATGATACTAGAAATGGAACCTAGCAGATAGGAGGGGAGCATATGGCTGAACTTATATTGGGAGGAGAGGAAAAAGAGTCATAGATAACAGCCCAGGGGCACAGACCTTTCATGCTGAGAATCATGGCCTCAAGAAAGGTGTTAAATCAGTGTTTGCAGTTTGAAAAATTTCATGCCACCACTGAGACAAATCCAAGCTTCCTGCCCTGATGGAACCATCTGATGGAAGTTTGAATAGGCAGTTGGACCATGATTATATAAATTAGACCAGATTTTCTGAAGAGGAAATAATACAGCTGTATACATCTACTGAGTCATCTTTGGAGCAAAATGTCACAATAAGGCATATGGGTGCTTTGCAAGTTCCTTTGAGTTATAATTTATATAGCTAGTAGGCATATTAAGAAAGGGAAAGTGTATATTGAAAAATCTAGTCATTAATAACTAATATCTGAGCATTAACCAGATAGCAAGATAAAAATGTTGCTACTTTTGGTAATTAACTGCTTGTAATTTTACATGTACATCTAATTTCATGCACAGAGTGATAGCCACTGAATGTGAGCTTCTTAAAGCATTGCATTTTCTTGGATCTGCCTAATAAAGCCCCTGCCATTTATGTGTCCAAATCAGTTTAATCTAGGCATAAGTCCATGGAAAAAACCACTTCATATTGTTGCCTTTTCAATCATAAATCAGATAGGGTTTTAATGTTTTCTGCTTTAATGTTTTACATGTAGAGTGTTATGAATCTCAATATTGTACGTTTTTTGTGTGTTCTGTAGATTACACCTGGCTGCCTGACAGAAAGCTGTCAAAGTAAATGACCAGAATTAATTACCATTCAGTAGAGTAAAAATTAAGCAGGGATGCAGAACTCACAGGATCTCCACAGAGTAATATGCTCCTATACAGCACCCTGTGTTACGGTTCATTAGGTGAATAAATAAATCTTTTCAGTACACTTTGGCAGTATGGAAGTAAATTGTCATTTTAAATTAAAATCTCATTAGTGAGCTAGTATACACCTCGATAGCTGAAGTACACTTATTGTTGTATTGATGCCATGTTCCTGACTTAGCTGTCAGTGTTCTCTAGTCACCTGAGCTAGATAATAATAAAAAAAGATGTGGAGTGATTCTATTCATTTTGGATTTGAACTTTCTTATACCTCTTCCTAGTGCTGCATACCCAAGGGAAAAGAATTCCTTTATTAAGTCTGAAGCCTAAAATTCCACTGCCTCAGCTCTTAGGAGGATTTTAGAAAATGAAGAATCCTGCCTACAGGAGAGGCTGAAGAAGGGAAAAATAGCCAGTTTACAGGCCTTAGGGGATTAATAAGTCTTCCCATATTCCTTGGAATCCCATTGAACTAAAGTTACAGTGAGGCCATGGAGACAAAGGTCTTATGCCTTTAGCTTTCCTGATCAAAATGGAAAACACAAATTTTTTGGAGAGTATATGGTATTTTCCCCACTTATCTCTAAATGTCTATGCCACCATTTGTTTTATAGATTGGAAATTCAGAACTTCAGGTTAGCAGATTCATTTACCAAATAAAACTTGAATGATAATGGTTTTGACACTGTAATGGTTAGAACATCTTACATATTGAAAGTACAAATTTCTGTGTTAATGTGGGAGATTTGGGGGAAATATTTCTGGTTATATCTTTGCTGGGAAGATAGGAATTGATTGTCAAACTGAAAAAGTAGAAGAGAAGAAGTAAAAAAGAAAATTGCTTCTACTTAGACCACTCATCTGAGAACTGACATGATAATATAATACTCCTGCCATGTGATTATTTAAAAAGAAATAATCTACTGAATGCAATGGAAGGGTTGGCTGAACTTTAGTAAACCTAGCTGTGAAGGTCAGTAGAGAGCGGATGTTCAGGGGAGGAAAGAAAATACTTTGGGATAAATGGAGCCACTTCAAAAATAATTTTCAGGCAAGCCACAATTAGAAGACAAATACAAAAGGGTGGGAAGCTGTAAAACAGGCCAGCAAAGGAAACAAGAATTAAAAAGAAGTATGAAAAAATTCCAAGAGAAAGACAGTGTTTATAGTCCAACAGGAAATGAACAATAAAATCATAGTGCTTGTGAGATGGGTTGAAAGGAGGGAGTGGAGAGCACAGAAGGGCAAGCTAAGATAACACCTTCACTTTCCACAAGCAACAGAATGGGAAGGATGGTGAGGAAGTAGTATTCCTGACAGTAAAAGGGTGGTGGGAAAACTGATGTGTGCAGTTGTGTGCCTATCTTACCTGAGCAATAT
Source organism: Bucco capensis (assembly GCA_013396975.1). Taxonomy (NCBI): domain Eukaryota; kingdom Metazoa; phylum Chordata; class Aves; order Piciformes; family Bucconidae; genus Bucco; species Bucco capensis. Next base: position 350,229 of record VWZO01009208.1, on the reverse strand, counting down.
AGCAGTAAAAATGGGTAAGTTCTGGTGTTTTACCTCTGGAAACGGGACCTTCTGTGAAACTGCCAGATTCTGTGTTTGTATACCTTAAATCACGCATTTGGACTGGGTTGCAGACTTGTAAGGGGTCCTGTGAAGTGAGAATAGAATGCAAACATGAAGGAGCATCATAGGTGCTACTTACATGGGATGGTACCTGATAGTTTCTTTTTGGGAACTGTGTGTAGCCATTGTGTAACCTTTGTGTTTTGCTAGTATTTACTTGTGTTTGTGCTTGACTTGCACAGACGGTACAGACCAAACAAGTTACAAAGAGTAGAAAGCATCTGTGCAAAGACTTTTTTTTGGTAAGAAAAGCCAGGGAATGGAGCAGAGAATCTAATGCTTATAATACTGGAAAGTAATATGGGCCAGTTTTCACTTGTTTGGCCATTCTAACAGGCCTTTTTGTGTACTTTGCATACAAATAGTCATTTGACAACACTGTAAGGCACAATCTTTTATTCCAGTAACACATTACTTTTACAGAAGTCCCTTTTTTTCCTAAAAATTCCTGAGTTGCCTTATAGAAAGATGAGAAATCTCAAATGTACTGATGCCAAAAGACATACCAGCAGATGTAGTTTCAACTCCAAAAGGAAAAAAAACTGCATAGACGTCTCTGTGAGGGATTCTTCAGTGTAGTTTGGTGCAGTGGCATCTAACTTAAGGCAAGAGTCTTTTATTAGAGCTGGCTCCCAGTAACTTACAGTCTCTCTGTTACCTACTGTTATCATGTGCTATAGTTACAAAGAATGTGGGAACCAATAGTAGGTTAAAAACTGAATGAAGCTTAGATATAACGTAAAGAAAATGCCTCTAACTAGCAGAAGGTCCTTCCACAGCAAATTAAACCTCTCCAACTCTGAAAAACTACGTGTCCTGTAGCCATTAGCTTATGTAATTATTACAAACTTGATTTTTTTTAATTTAGTGCATCCAACTTTAATGGCAGTTCTTTATAAAAGGCTCTTTCTATCAAGAACTTTTCTTGTTACTGAGGCTGTGAAGTAATTTGAATGTCATAACATAATATGTACTGTCCAGATTGTCACAAAACTTTGAGACGTTCTTGTAGCCGAGACTAAGAGTAAATTCCAATAAAATTACAGAGCAAAATCATTTCAAGTTTCTTACGTTATAACATTTTCAGGCAAAATGCTGTGTGTCTCTTCATAAAATTTTGTCTTACAGATTTCAAACAAAGATTTAACAATATTCTTAGCAATATATTCTAACAATTCAAGTGTACATATTCAACGGGATTATAAAACAAATCATGAGACTACCTGGTGATAAATGTCTTCTTTCTACTCCTAGTTATAGTAAAAAGCATCCATCAAGTCACAGACATCTTCTTCCCCTTCAGTTGAAGTGTGGTGAACCATTTGTTAAAGTGCCAAGAAACGTTTTAAAAATCAAAGGTAAAGACAAGAAGGTCATTCATGGCTATTTACTCCCTACTGAAATGAATACTGAAGAATGTTATCCATCACGAAATTCCAGTTTCCTTCACTTTTTTTTTAAAGAGACAAATAGTGAAAGTAAGAGAACACAGACACAAACTTAGAAATGGAATGAATATGTGTTCACATAAATGTAAAATACACATTTTTTTAACATATGTAGTGATACACATTCACAAACACGATGTATATCAAGGAATATAGTATACAAGATGTATTGTAGAAAACACATTAAAAAAATGGATTAGTATTTGTCTTCCTAACAATAAGCCAAATCATCACTCATCCTTTTTCTTGCCTCTAGGCTTTCTTCCAAAGGCTTTTGAGTTTAGTTTTGACTACTAAATATAAAGAAATAGAGGTGAGGGTCACAAACTGCTAGCCGTTACAGGTGCATTGATGGTGCTTGATATATTGTTTGGCACTACAGATTTGTTTTGCTGCTAGTGTGTCTGAGAAAGCAAAATCCTTTAAAAATACTCATTACAATTTATTTTTTAAGGGTCTCAGAAAAGAAACATTTTGACCCCTTTTTATTAAAAGTGCCACAATTTTTTTGTGTGTGGGAAGTGAGCCTGAAATCAACTGTTCTGTCCCTTTTTAATTTTCAAATGAACTAATAATTTATGTATTCATAATATGTATACTGTGCCCAAAGAAGGGCAACGAAGCTGGTGAAGGATCTAGAGAACAAATCTTACAAGGAGTGCTGAGGGAACTGGGGTTGTTTAGTCTGGAGAAGAGGAGGCTCAGCAGAGACCTTATTGCTCTCTACAACTCACTAAAAGGCAGTTGGAGCAAGGTGAGGAGTGGTCTCTTCTCCCAGGTAACTAGTGACAGAGGAGAAATTGCCTTGAGTTGCACCAGGGGAGGTTTAGGTTGGACATTAGGAAAAATGTTTTTCCTGGAAGAGTGGTTAAACATTGGAACAGGGAAGTGATGGAGTCGTTGTCCCTAGAGCCTTTTCAAAAAATGTAGACATGGCACTTGGCAACTTAGCTTAGTGTCATGGTTGTGTTGGGTTAACAGTGGATTTGATATAAAAGATCTTTTACAACCTTAATGATTCTATGATTGTGTAGTTTCCCTCTTATGTTGTCTCATGTTTTTTCATTTACTGTTCCTGTCTAATCCTAAATCTACTAGACATCACTTCTTTCTTACTGAATTAACTACTAAGTGCTGGCTCATCTGTCCAACAGCATTATGTTTATTATGGTTATATTGGTCTTGTCTTGTGCTATTCTAGAGAGAATATTCTTAAGAATTAAAATATCATTCCATTCTTGATTTCAGCTTTAGTCCTACAGAGTTGCTGTGTGCTATAGCTATTAACTATAGTATGTTCAACAGAGATAGGACCAGGTATTAATTTACAAAGTTTAATCTTTATCTTATATGTTAGGTTTCCTTCTTAAAAACATGCTCGTGTTTGCAGTGTAACACACTGCTTGCATGGGAAGAGAAATGAAAAAGTACTAGACTGCTTACTGTAAACTGAAACTAATATGTCATGTGGTGAATGCAAAGCCAAAAAAAGGGAGGTGGGAAAAAGACAAAAGGATGTGGTTGATGACAATGTGGATTTTGACCTTGGAATGTCTCACAAGATTCTGTGAAAACAAGAAGTTCATAAAGGCTTAAGAAGATACTGTAAGATTTCATAAAAAAAAAAATAACAGAAAGGTTTTGTATATGTAGAAATCATGAATGGTTCAGGGATTCCTTGAGCAAGGAGGACTGGATAATTTAAATTTAAATCTCATTCAAATTCTTGTGTACAATATCTGTGGGTTTTTTTTATCAACACCCAACTAAGAAAGAAGTAGTGCTAACCTAGATTTAGAGGAGAGCTTGGAGTAAGGCAGGGCAAGATGAAAAATTCTGCTGACTTCCAGGGCCCTGCTGCTTCAGAGCTAGACAGAATTTAGCCTGTTTAGTATCTTTAGCACAGAGGGACTTGGCAGTTTCAGCCTTGGCCATCTTCCTTGGCTAAAATGCATTAGGGCCACCAGTGTGCACAGCATATGAAAGGTAGGATCAGGGATATGCAAGGAACTTCTGGATTGCCCTCTAGCCTCACACTGTTTTCTGCATTAATGAAGAAATGCATTAATCAAGAAATGAATTGCTGTTTTAGCAAACTGTACTCCTAGGGGTTCAAGGACACCTAAAATGCATTGCAAATAGCAAACAAAATAAAAACTATTACAAAAACCTTTGGGTGTTTTTAGCCTTTTGTTCCATGCTTTTTAAGGAAAGAGTCCCCACAGACCAGGAACCCTCAGCTAAATGTTACAGCCATTTATAATTCCATTGTTTGAGAATCAACCCTTTTTTTTTTTTTCTGGAAAGGATTAAAAACTAAGCAAACTTTAGGTACATGAAACATAACAAAATGCAAGGCTTATTGCCTTGGTGGAATGTCATGCTAATGTGACATGGTCAGTGCTGTGTTGCTTCGGTGTCTAAGCTAATCCTTTTGAGTTTCCTCAGGCAGGACATGGTGTTTGCCCTTGTAGGCAAGCTCTTTATTTATTGTTGACTTTTTTACAGACTGCATCAAGCAGTTCCCCTAGGGAAATAATAATTTTAAAACCCTTCACATACTCTATAGCAGTGTGATAGAGTTATTCTAGCAGAAATCCCACTTTTAGTAAAACCTTTGATCGGATATTTAAAGAGGAGAACACTGTTCAGTGAACTTCATGTACTACCCTTTCATGATACTACAGCAATGAAAGCATTTAACATGCATTTGTGTCCTTGTTACCCTTACACTCAATTCAGCTCCCTCCTTGGTTTTGCTTCAACTTGCAGTTCTCTCCAGCCCCTGACTGCAGTATAGCCACATCCTTTTCATGTCCTATGGCCAGATCTTTCTCTACCATATATATTGCAAGGTTCTTGGATACAGAGGAGATGGACCAGGCCCATCCTTAATAGAATACGGAGGGCAATATGGTGAAGAGTCACAGTTCGTAGAAACAGGATAAGAGAGGTGATGGGTTGGGCTTTGAAGGGCACAGAAGACCATGCAAAACTGATAGCATTTATAGAAATGGACTGAACTGTAGGACTGCAAGAATCACAGAGAAAGATGCCAATCTTTCTGCCTTCCCTAGGGCAGGGTCTATAACACTTCCTAAGAGCCATCCTGGCAGAGGTGTTTCTGACCTTTCCCAAAGACTATCAGTGGTAAAGATCTCCCAGGCAATGCATTTCAGCATTTAATTGGTCTTGCAATTTAAAATACTTACTAAGCTTGAATCGTACTTGCTATGTCTTTTCCCATCCAATGTGAATGTAGTTTTAGTCTGTTTATTTTTCATGCAACTATGTTGGTAGTTACGCTTTACATAGGTATTTATGAGGGTTTTTTTATACATATATATCTGTTTATAAATAGTTTATTTGACCTTTCATTACAGTATGTTTTAAATATTCCCTGTGCTTTCCATCTTGTGTTTGAAATCAAGAAAAGTTCATGACTTGGAGCAACTTATATTTTAATATTCTTTCTTCATAATGAGACTTTTTTGTTTTGTGATTTTTGTGTCCTCTTGTCTTTGAATATCTACATCCTTAATACTTTTTAAGGTATTATGAACTCTCTTTAATTCCTTTTCACCTCAAATAAGTTTTCCTTGAAAACTTACAACAATTCTGTGAGTTTATTGAAAACTTCATTGCTGAAGTTTGTTGTTTTTATTTCTTTCTTAGACCTCCTTCTTATCCCAATCTTCATGAGGTAATATTTCATGACCACTGTGACCCCAGTTGTCATGTTATGATATTCTCACTATGTTACCCCCAAAAGTAAGAACCAAATACAGAGGGTCATTCCTTCTCACTGTTTTTACACTGTATCAAGAAACCATATAGTAATAAGAAAAAGCTTAAAGGACAAGTCAGATACTGCTTAATTTTTTTTCCAAAAAAATGTCATGATAGTTACAATATTGCATTAATATCAAGACTTAGATGACAGATTTTGCCAGTTGTTCACAGAAAAACTCATACTCAATAAAATATATTATTAAGCAGACAAGATGTTGGATATGATTTTCAATAATATCAGCTTGGTCTTGTCAAGTCTTATAAGTAAAATTGACTCAAAATGGAAATACAGACTTCTATGAAGATTTGGTATCGCATTGAATATTTTTCTAGTCTCCTGGAGCAAAGGCAGCAGATTGTAATGTGTTCCAAACCTTTACAGGTAATTGGTTTTTTTTTCATTTTTATCATTATCTATGAGTTAAGTAAACTAAATATTATTCAGAGCAGCTCCATTACCATCTGATTTTGAACTTAATCTTGAATGACATGCTATAAGCAGTAAGAACTAAATCATGTGAGAAGCTATTAATTGGCATTATCAAGAAGTCTGTAAAAATAATTGCTAAAGCAGAAGTCTATAAGATTCTGAAGCATTGCACTACCTGGAACTCAAGCAGCAGCCAGCAGAAATTCTATAAACCAGGAATTTTGCCAGAAGTTCTCAGGCTGAAGTCCAAATGAATTTTTTTTAACCCAGCCAGATTTTCCATATAGAAATAGAACCAAGGAAATCGCAGCCCAGCAGAGTCCTAGGAGCCCCTGCATACACTTCATTGCAAGTGAATGTCTGCCTTTTTTTTTCAGTAGTGTCTGCATTAGATACCAACAAATGTATGTTAACAGGCTGACAGAAAATAAGATGTGAAAATACTGGAAATGGTGCTTGTATAGCACAATTTACGATGTGATGTGCATAATGTACAACCTGAGGTTTTGGTGCTGCGAAAGTTTACAGACGTTATTAACATTATGTACATGAGTAATTCCTGAGGGATCAGATCCTACAAGTCTCACTCAAGTCACTATTATTTGAACATGTTTATGACTGCAAGTCTCAGCTTGCTTATCAGAAGGAATGAAAGTACAATGACTTCCAAAATCTGTAACAAAATCATTGCTGTTTGTTTATTATAATGTTTCTGTAAGCATTTGTTTTCATGATGCCACAGAACAGTTTCCTTCATTTGACAGTCTCATCTCAGCACACTTACACATTTAAGTCCATGATTTAGACATAGCTGGCACTGGTATGCTTTCCCCGTTATGCTGAAATTACAAAATAGTCCCTAAATGAAAATATAATCATTCTTTATGTTAGTGGACCTACAATTGTCTCAAAGTTGTCAAAATAGGTTAGGTGATTACAGTTCTTAGATCCATGTGAGAGAGGGGAAGTCATGCAGGAGCAGATAAGAGGAAAAAAAAAAAAGGAAAACCTATATGCATCATGACCTTAACAAGTACATCATGATGGCTGAATTTGTGTCCTGACCTGATAAAAGGGGAAAAACTAACCTCTTCTACCATGACTGCTGGTACAGAGGTCACTCATGGAGTGATGACTGGGATAGTGCTATAATGGGGGAAATAAAAACCAACAAAACCCATTGCTAATGTGGTTGTAACCATCCTATAAAAAAGAAGCATAAATAACCATGGCTTTGATCACTTATTGCAACTGAATCTTCTTGAAGGCTTTTAATGTTTAAATAAAAATATGGAGTAAAAACAATTTCTTTAAATGAAAACCAAACCTGGTTCACCAAACATGAGCCAAGTTGTTCAGACACAGAGCTGCTCTCTGCTGCAGATGCTTCCAAAATAATTACCTAGAGAGAGAACAGAGATAGATTTTTATTATGACATGTAACTAATGAGTTATTTCAGTGCAGAAAACGATTTGTAGTTTTCACTATAAAAAGGGGTACACGTGGCTATGTGTGCTGGCAGCATATGCAAGTGTTCAGTATAACCACACCTAGAAATAGGATTGAAATGAAATTTTTCTTACCCGTTTGAAGAGGATGGGACCCCTTGTGAGGGTGTGTGAGTCTCTTTGTGTGTATGTGCTTCTGAGAGTGAGCTGTACACAATGATGAATAGCATAGAAAAATATTCTTGTCAGAATAGTGTAATTGGCTGTTCACGTGTTCTTAGTACAAAGATGATTTCAAACACCTGAATTACAGAGACTTCTTACAGGTGTTGTGGATCTTGTAAAGTTATATGATTGCTTCTCTTTCAAGTGGGGGCAGGAAAGCAGTCATACAGCATGGCAGAATGTCAGGGAGTAGCAAGTCTGTAAGATTCCTGCTGGGGATGCCAATGATGTGAGGAAGTCCTTCAGAAGGTGTAACCTGACTCTTGTGTCTCCTTCCTGTAGCAACTGAAATAAAACCCAGGGAAAAGTGTTAAAGCAACTGTCTTTAAAGGTGAGGGAGTACTGTTCTCTGGTAATGTCTGTCAGAATGCAGACAAAAGCCAGTAATCCTGTCCTGGTTTGATGTTGATGTGCATGGCCAAAGGAGAAACACCAATCACATCCTGGTGGTAGCTCTGCATATTAGTTTCAGCCTTTTGTGCATGAAGAAGTTGCAGCAGCTGAAATAAGCCTGGTTCAAAGTGAGGTATGACTTTCATACAGTTTGAAAGAAATATCTTTAAAATATCACATTAAGGCGAGGCAGCTTTGGCAAATATAGGTTATGCTGTGTGTGGGACAGCAGTCCCCTCTTCTCTCTGACTTAATTTCTTTTTTTTTAATTTGGGTTTTTTTGCTTGTGGTGGTGTTGGTGGTGTTGTTTTCCCTTTCTCTCAATGACACAATCTGCCTAGATTCAGCTCGTGGAAGTTTGGAATACTCAGTAACAGGTTCTTCTTCAGTAGCTGTAGAAGCAGTTATTGCCTATAAAACTTAAGTTTAAAAGTTCTCATCCCAAGAGGTAGTTTGTCAATTTTCTTTTCCTTGGGATCTTTTTTGGCAAGCTTCTATCAGTTGCTGGAGGGCCAGGAGTCTTGCCCAGCAGCAGCACAGGCTATATTCTTCCCTTGCATAAGCTGCAATAGGTTCACCTCAAAAGTGACTTTCTGGCAGCCCTGGCAGGTCTAACTCATGGTGAAATCTGTTAGGTTGTGGAATTATCTCCATAGCTTCATACCCTGGGAATATTTAAAGCATGTCAGTGCAAGACATTGGGAAACAGAGTCTGAAGTGCTTGTAGCTTTATGACCAATAATTTCATAATGCTGATTTTTAAATTATTATTGTTATTATTATTTAAAGCATCAGCAAGCCTAGATAGAACAGAAGAACTTCCAGAGCTTAGAAAATCTCCACACATCGGTGGGACTGGGGCCCTGCAGTGTCTGTGGCTGTGAAGAACAGCAAGGATCAGATGCTCTGTGACTCCTTGACCCACCCCAGTTCTGCTGCTGCCTCAGTGGCAGGCTGCAGAAAACCTGTGTACATGCAGTCTCACCTGTAGGACTTGGGCCACAGAAGCTCTGGTGAGGCTGAAGTCCATCCTAGCAAGACATGTGATAGGCAGGTCCATCATGTGTGAAGAGCAGCTTCATGGCCACTCTTGGTTTTAAATGTGAATATTCCCAGGGACTGTATCTGTAGTGTCTGTGTGCAGCTCTGAGGCTCCTTGTCAGACCTACCTGCCATGCAGGCAGTAAACCTTTCAGGAGACACTAAGTACAGATCTAAATAATGCTCTAGGGATTGGTGTATGAAGCTCAGACATTTCATGCTTGAAGCAGTGTGGTTGCAGCCACTGAAATAACAGCTTTATTAACATATTAATATTTACTGAATGAAGATCATTTTTAGCAGTTAGACTATTTAGCTGATTCAGTTGTAAGAGCTGTTGCCTCTAGCAATAGACATTGTGCATAATCATCTTTCAGAGAAACCTTTTTCCTTAGTTTGTGAATTGGAAATCGCTGTAGCCTGGGTGTTCTGCAAAGATATCACTGTGTGTTTACTCTGTGCTAACACTTTCCCCATGTCATTAACCTTTTGTCCACTGTTTGTTTTTTTTAATTTTACTAAGTTCTTCTCTTTTAATAATCTTAAGCAATGAACAGAACAACAACAACAAAAAAACCCTGACAGTTTGACAGGTAAATTCATTCCAAAGATACAAATATTTTCATATCATTTTAAATGCATTGCTTGCTCAATGTGATCTGTTCATTCAGTCTACACATATGCATCAGGCAGTAGTACCACATAAAGATCCCCAAGAGAAAATAAGAACTCTTTTAAGTGTTCTCTTCCTCTCCTGCCCAAGTTCTAGTCTTTTTTCCCTTCTGAAAAGAAATGCCAAGTTTCCCTATTCCTACTGTCTGAAGATATACTTGTTTAATAATAAATACATAGGATCTTCCTCTTAAAATTTGATTATGCAACCCCACATTACTGTTTTGAGATTTTTTTGAGTTTCTTATGAATTGTTATTACAGTCTGGTTCAAGTTATCCATGATAGGTTATCTAGGTTGTAGATGTACAGCCTAGATAAATATAGAGACACTGAGCTTGATGCCTGCAGACCTGGATTATTCACTCAATCCTGGCAACTTGAGAAACGTGATTATACTTTTTATACAAAGTTTTTATCTAAAAGTAGGCTAGCAGTTTTTGCTCAGAAGGGAGCATAAACTAATGATTTTCTTTAATGACATACATAATTCCATCAGTTGTTTGTAAGTGTCCTCATATTAAGACATTTTGAGTTTGGGCTCTGTAAGAAACAGTCATGTTAGTGCACAAATGGAACTTTATGCTGAAGATCTCTTCTGGCACCTAAGAGTTTTTGTGCACTTTTAAATAGAGTTGAGCCTATAATATTCCAGGCTTTAGATTTTTCAAGAGCCAATTAGTGCTCTTCATACTGACAGCAATAGAAACATTTTCAATTCAATTTTGAATGAAAATCACTCCCTATTCAGATCCCAAACTTCATGGGACAGCTCTTAGCTACCTTTGCCTCTACATACCATGTAAAAATACTATTAATGAGCTTAATAGTAGCCTATCTCCATGTTTTTGTTGATAAATGTCTTGAAAATGATATATTTTGTTTAAATGTTGCAAAGTAACATCAGACACCCAGAGATTTCAGTTGATTTATTATTTATGTTTACATTAATGAACGAGCCATCATCTTATAAGCAGTTTTCCAGAAAACCAACTCTAAAGTAAAAAAAGGCCCTGATATTTATCATTCTGAATAATAACAAACAGAACCTTCGCTTTATTTTAATAATTTAATACTGTCATGTCCTTATATACCTTGTATCATAAAATAGCTGTCACTTTTGCACGTAGAATTAGGTATGTGGTGATTATATAAAAATGAACATTCTTCTGATTCTAAATGTGAAAAGCTGACCTTTTAAAAACACTTTAACAACTTTTAGTATTGTCATAAATCTTAGCAATTCTTTAATCTTGCAGTTTTTTGGTTGCCTATATTACACTAGTTCTTCTACGAGTCAACTTCTGTTACAGGGAAATTTGGGCCTGGGGCCAGGTAGAGCTTTGGAGAGCTTTTAAGTTTGAGAGCCTGTTTCACAGCTGGAAAGCTCCCCAAAGTGAAGCGATCCCAGAAGAATATGTTTCCCATTACTCAAATCTCTACCAAATCATGCCTTGTAGCTCTAAAATAATTAAGACTTTGGAAGCCCCAAGAGGTCTTTTTTGATCCATGAATGAAGTTACCCCACGTTCAGATAACTAAAACCTGACTCTCTCTCAACCAATGAAACACAAACCCCCTCCATTTGTCAATGTAACATAAAGAGAATGCTCCAAAATGTCAGAGCTTTTACACTTTAATGAATTCAACCTCAGGACATGTCAAGAGTTTTGACTGCAATTGTTAGAGATCAGGCTGAGGTGTCTGTGCAAGTCCCTGGGGCAGAACAGTTAATGTTTTATAAAATATGATGTAAAAAGACACATTGCATTATTTTGACATTTGAGTGATAATGAAATCAGTAGAAAACCCTTCAAGTCCATTGTGTTGCTATTAGTAGTACATTCTTTTGCAGAATAAGGACACTGATTAGTTTGAAGAGGTGGATCATTGCTTCTGCTGTAAGTATAAGATAGGAAATAGATATTTGTTGGAAAAGGCAGCATACCAATGTATTACGAAGCCTTTTACTTATTTTATACTCATTTTTAAAGGTACTATGGCTATGGAAGTTATCTTAGTGAGAGAACTTGTAGAACTATCAAGCAGTATTAGTAAGAAACATTTCCAGATTCACTAAATGAAAAAATTCACTGGCAGGATTTTGCTAGAAAAGTAACAGGACAGGGTTAATATGAGAGCCCAAACTTCCTTGAGATTCAGAAAGAGAAATGGATGATATTCACAAGCTTTAATTCCTACAAGATGAAACTCGTAGAAAACATAATAGCAACGTAACTATATTTGCATTTCTTTCATTATTTATTAGAAAAATTCAACACTTGAAAAAGTTTATTGGAACCTGCTGTGGGATAATGCAATGTCAATGTAGTTTTTAGTCTACTTAAAGACTATGACTTCAAAAAGGGGAAAATTCTGTGGGATGCTAACTTCTGAAAATGTATTCATATATTCTTGTGCTTGTTTAGTGATTGTGGATGGCTGAAAAAGTGGGGTATTTATTATGAGGGGACAACTAATGTCACTCAGGCATCTGAGAATTTAATTGTGCTCACAAATCCATATGAATTTAATAATGCTCATTTGTAATTGCTGATGAAACTTTAATCCCTCAGTTATTGGCACCTGCAAAATCTGAGTACTAAAAGCATATTCCTTCTCTTATTTTTTTCTGAAACCAGTGTACTGACTAGAATTTCTGCTGTGTAACAGATGATATTAATTTACTGTACTTCCATATATTAATACAGGATAACCACCATAGTAGTTATTCATTCAAACAGCCCCACTGGAAATACATCAAATACAACAGAGATATTTACACACTTTCTGTGTTCACTGTATAGAACCTGGTTTTGGAAGAAGAGATGCCAGCTGATGGTATGCAAATAAAATTATGCTGATGGTATGCAAATAAAATGATGTTTACCTCCTGCATTGCCAGTATTCCATCAACTGGCAGCAGCTTCAGACACTGGTGATTGATAGGGTAGACTAGACTGGTAACTAAAGGATGTACAACCTCAGGAGAGAATGAAGCAGCTAAGTCCAAAATTGTCATTAAAAATTCTTTACAATGGAACTACCCAGACTTCAGCTGCTTTGCTTGCTCAACATTGCTGCAGTCTGAACATGCTTGAGTCTGGTGGGGACCAAGATGAAGTTTCCCTGTCTATACCATGGGTACTCCAATATTGGAAATATACTTTTACAGAATACTTTCTTGGCACTAACAGGTTAAATCTCCCTCCAAGGTGCAGCACAGTTGTTTTATTACAGCACACACACTGTTGGTACTTCTCCCTCTCTTCCCTGAAATATAATAGACAAGCAAAGACAGAAGTTGCTCAGGAAGCAGAAGAAATAGATGCAATTCTTTTTTTTCTTTCTGAAGAGACAAATATATATTTTCCACCTTCCAGAGCACTGCCTGAATCAGCAGACTTTTCTGGTGAATGTCCTTTTAAAGCAAAGTTGCATGCTGAAGTTGCATAAAAAGCAACAAAAGCATAGACTGAAATTGAGGTTTCTGAAGTAAGTGATCTATAGAGACATGTTAACTTTTGGTTTTTTTTGTAGACATTTTCTCTCATTTCTTAAGTCTCTCATTCCTGTGTAGAGGTATCATTTCAGCAGGAGTGAAAGAGCAGTTTCCCTTTTTCAGTGTAGATTTTAGCATGGCAGTTAGAACAAGCAAAAGAATAGATGTGGGTGTGAACTCCCTTGGACTATGGAGAAAATTGAAGTGATCTTCCTAAGCAATTTATCTCATGACTTTATAATACATTAAAATATTGGAAGGTGACATTGTAAAAGCTTAGTATAGTCTTCACTGCCTGCTTCTCTGAATGCATTTTTAAAAGAGTGAATTTTGCTTAGGTCTTTGAGGTACCCATTTGTTTGGTGTCTCACCTTAGGAAACAAGTTTGAATGCCTGACCCTCAAGATAAACTCAGGCTATAGATCATCATTTATGTCCAGAAGTGCTCAGTTGCACTGTATATTGAAGTACTTACTCTCTGTGGACAAAAGGTATTTTTCTGTGCTTCCTGGTTATGATTCCTTCTTTGGTGACCTATCCTTCTTGGGACCTCCTTTTGAATATCTTTATTTTCCCTTTTCATTTATAAGGTGTCTTAATCATCTGTGTAGAGTGAGAGGCACCAGGGTTACAATTTCTTAACAGGTGCCTGAAGTTTAGTTACTGCACTGTGGTTCCTGCCCTAGGTTACATTTGAACCTATGACCCAGAGATGTAAAGTTCCATGTTATATTTCCTGTCTTTTGAGTCATCCAGCTCTACCAAACATATTCTTACTGTTACTAAAATGTACTTCATATTGACTGCTGACAGGTTAGACTCTCTTTGTCCAGTTGCTTCTCATGTTACCAAAATTTGTACATCAAATCTGGCAGTGTTATTATTTTGTGCTTGGTACTGGTCTTGCACGTTATATTTCGAGGTTAGAGTGTTTCAGAAAAAAATAGCTACAGTATAATTAGATCTATTATTGCATTCTTTCATTTTTTCTGTAAGTTGCTTTTAATATTGGAGGCCAAATTTTCAGTTGGTGTGAATTCCTTTAATAATTTCCTTTCCATCCAGAATTCCCTTAATTAAATTATTCTTCTCCTTGAATGTAACAAGAAGTGCATTGATTTTTGCTTTGAGATTGCATGGGTTAAATTTGACTTCAGTTTTTAATCTGTTGTATTAATGATATTTAGCAAAAGATCTGCATAGACAGTAGGACTGGATAGTAAGCATACTGTTTCCTGTGCTGTAGGTAGCAAACATTGGCAGTAAGCATCCAACTGTATTTTATTTTACTTTTATGTTACCACGTGGGGAAGCTGACAATTAAAATCTCCCATGTCTTCATTTTTCGGAAACAGTGTGTTGTATTTATACTGATATTAGAAATATTTATGCATTCAGCTATTGGCAAATAAGAGTCTTTGCTTTTTTTTTTTTTTCCTTAAGAAAAAGATGAGTGGGATGGATGGCTTCTGGATGAGAATGATTAATCATGTTCTCCATGTGCTGAGTTAGAAGTACTTAATTTATAATTTGAAGAGTTATATAAATAATACAGCATGTTGATGACTAACATTCCCAAATAGGGTTGGATTAATGTTTTGGTACTTTCGTAATTACATGGGACAAGATTTGGATTATTTATTGCTTTAAATTCTATAAATAGCAGTTCTAGTATGTTTTTTACGAGCAATATGTTTCTGAGGAGGGACAAAGAAGTTGCATATTCTTTGATTTGTTTCTAGAATAGAAGTGGCTTAGTTATGTACGTGTTTATTTTCATTTTCTTCTTGTGTTTCTTCCTCTTCCTCCTCCATTTAGCCTTTCATACCTAGCTGAACAAACACACTTTCACTTCCACAATCAATATTTCATTCCCCTGACTTTAAGCATCATTCATATTCTTTGCATTCCTTTTAAGCAATGCACACTTGCTCACTCATAACAAAAAACATGCATTGTGGTTAAGTGGCAGAGGTCAGCACTAGTCTTGCATCACAGGTCAAACAAGATCACTTACATTCTTTATCGGGGTCATTGCTTCTCCATGGGTGGGATATGAACTTTTCTTTTTCTTAGAGAGGAAACAACACAGATGTTCACCACTCCTTGTTCAGGATTTCTGCTGGATGGTATACCATCATCTGTCATGTAAACTTCCAAAACGACAAGGCATGAATCACCCATAACTTACCCTACTAGCTATGTTCAATATTCCAACAGCAAAGTAACTGCACATTGTATTTAGATAAACATGTGATGTACACAAAAAGTTAATTCCATGTTTTTTTTAAGTTACTTTTTAAGATATCTCCAGTATTCTTAACCAATATTTATGAAATGATCGAAGTATTTATTTTTGGATTTTCATAGAGACATGTTTTTCTGTTGCATGTGATTTTATAATTCCTAATATATCTTGACGTAGTATTAGAAATACTATTTTTGTTCTTTTTTTTTTCCAAAATTTGTGCAAAGTGGTAATGCTTTAAATGGAATTGTTGTGGTTAATGTTTGCACCTTTTGTGATAATTTTTCTCTAGCTAAAAATAAGATCTTTTGCTATTTTTCAGCTGTAGAAAGGCAATGTTAATAGTATTTAATATTATTCTTGCATTTTATTGATCCTAAAGGAAGTAGGGTATTAATTATGCTTTCACTATCAATTATTTCTTTTTCATGGATGAATGAGGTAACATAAAAGAAGCTCTGTTACTAACCTTTCCATTCATGACTGATTTTTTTGCTAGTATGTGTCAGCAACCATCCCACTTCTAGCTAATTTTATGTCATAAATATTTCCTAGAAGATATTCTATTCTCTATTCTGTTTATTCCATGCTTACCCTTTTTTGCTCCTAAAAGTTGTAATATGAAACTAGCAATATGAGGGGAAAAACACACCAATCAAAACCGCAACAAATCTTTATTGAGAAGTTTCAACATTTCAGATGCTTTCTTCCACTTTTTCATGTGTCTAGTTTGGATGGCTTTCCTCCAAAACCAGCAGGTTCACTTGCTTTAGAAAGTGGTATTTTCTCTCTGTTTTGAGGCATCAGCACAAGTAATGAGCTCTGTGGGTTCTCCCTCAAACGCCTGTGTGTTACAGCACTGTCTACATGAGAAAGTAGTGCAGGGCAACAGGAACTGATCTCTAGAGCAAACTGGTTGGTACTGAGGATCTTAGTCTATGCTATGTGCTTTGGTTTAGCCTGGCTCTCACCAAGCACAAGGAAGACATGAATCTGTTGGAGGAGATCTGGAGGAGGGCTACAAAAGTGATCAGAGGGATGAAACAGCTCTCCTATGAGGAAAGGCTGTGAGAGATGGGGTTGTTCAGCCTGGAGAAAAGAAGGCTCTGGGGAGACCTTACTGCAGCCTTTTAGTACTTAAAGGAGCCCTATAAGAAAGAGAGGGACAATCTTTTTAGTAGGGCCTGCTGTGATAGGAAAAGGGGTAATGGGTTTAAACTAAAGGAGGGTAGATGTAGAGTGGATATGAGGAGGACACTTTACACAGTGAAGGTGGTGAAAACACTTGCATAGGTTGTCCAGAGAGGTGGTAGATGCCCCATCCCTGGAAACATTCAAGGTCAGGTTGGACAGGGCTCTGAGCTACCTGATCCAGTTGAAGATGCCCTTGCTCACTTTAGGAGAGTTGGACTAAATAATTTCTAAATGTCTCTTCCAACCCAAAACATTCTATGGATTCTGTGACTGTGGCCTGGTCTGTGGACTGAACGCCCAGTACAGCTGAAGGGTATCAGGTGTACTGCCAGAGGATGTTTTCCAGTTGTGTTTCACTTCGAAGGAACCCAGTTCTAATATTGCAGAGCTGCAATGTGAACCAAAGTTCATCAAGTAGGGATGACCAAGAGATTTGCTTTTAGAGTATACTGAGCTCAGATAAAACAATGATGGTAAATTCATCCTTTCCACCTTAGCATCTTTCTAGAATTCAGCCTCAGAAAAAAAGAAAATATAAGCACTATACACACAAGAAAATAAAAAGTGCGCATAAAAATCTTGAAAATAGGGCCCAAAGTGTGAATTTCAGGAGAAATTCAGTATTTATATCGCCTGAGAGTAGAGTTCATTGTTTACCTTGATCAACATTGAGCTGAGTTTGTCACTTTAAATTCTCGTATATTCTTTCTCCAGGTTAGTTTGTCCTTTCTTGCAATCAGGGACTGAGGAGCTTAGTTTTCTTATGCTGTTCTAAATGCCTTATCAAACAAATATATATTTATCGGTTGGACTTGATGATCTTGAAGGTCCTTTCCAACCATGGTGATTCTATGATTCTATGAATGGAGAGTTTTGGTTTAGGTTTTGAATGACTCAGGATTTCATTCCTTAACTGGATATTTACAGAAAACAAGGACAAAAGGAGAAAACCAAGGATCATAGGAGGCTGACACTACTTCTAGGAAACCATACCCAGTACAGCTGAGCCCAAAATTACTGACTCACATACAGTAATTAGGTGAAGTCAGTTTACTGACTGAACGGCACCACCCTATGTTATCATTATTTGTCTTACAGTAATACTTAGGTGTCTGTTAAGATTCACTGTCACATCATGCTAAAAGAGCTCTTTTCCACAGTCCAGGGGACAGGACAGAACTTAATGAGCAGGAAGACAGAGGGGAAAAATGGCCAACCAAAAGAACTCTCAACTTATTTTACAGAAGATGCAGTAGTTCTAACACAACTCATTGGCAAGGTGTTGGAATAGCCTAGGTGTTAGAGTAGCTGTTGATGTGAGTAGTACCAGGCAAACAGTATTTTGCAATATTTGCATAAGCACATTCTTAAAATTGCTCTCTTGCTTCAAACCACCAAATAAAGAAGAGTATGTGTTTTATATGTTGGGAAATACGTGTAAATATTTCCATACACAGGTGGTGTGTGTCTATGTAGGGATCTTTCCATAGTGGAGCATCTGTCTAGCTTGAAGACGTCTCCATGGGGTTACCAACTCAAACATAGTTAATGAATATTATCATTTAAGCTAAGTTTGTTGGGTTTTTTCTTGTAAAAGCTGCTTTCACTGTACAAAACAGTGAAGATATACCCTGTATGAATTAACTGATGTTCTTGCCACCACAATATGGCACACTTACTTCACATGTATACTTCTGGACAAAATGCCTCTGTAGGACTGCTTTTATTTCTTAGAATTTCCATAATTTGTCCCAGAAAGTTACAGTGGAGACAAACTTGCCCAGCAATGCCATTTTCTTTCAGCCTGATATTATACAGTAAAGCCACATGTAAGTGCGAGCCATCAACTTTGTATTTCTACTCCAAATCTGCTAATATCTTTTTTAAATCCACAAGGTTTCAGGGTGCATATGCTTATCATTTGTTTCTAGTTTTGAAGAGATAACGCTTCATAAACCATCCTTCCTAATATTTTTAATTCATATTTTTTATAAACCAGACTTAACTGTAAAGATTTGTTCAATGATAATGTGACAATAGACTGACAAATTGTTCTGTTTAGTGAAAATCTAGGTGCAAGAATTTGTTGATTTCTGTAAATGGACCAACTATGTGCAACTTGACTGTGCACAGGAAAAATGAAATACAGATAGCTAGAGGAGCAGTGGACTTGTCATCACTCTGCCTAACACTTGCATCACATTATAATCCTGAAAAAGCTTACTGCCCTGTTTCCATTAATTTTTGGTAACTTATTTTGGCTGTTGTATAGTCCAAACCTTGCAGAGTTCCAGTGTTTAATTTTAAAATTTATGTGCTTTGAAAAATTGTATAAGGCAAGAAATATTCTTTCACTTTTATGCTGTAGCTCAGATTTACACTTTAGAGCTTCCATCAGCTTTGGCAAAATGAAGATTAGTTTGATCCAACTTCTGAAGCTGGGAGTTATGCCAAGACTCTGGTAGTCAGAGATCTGTGAAAGCGTGTTGCTGCTGTATTACCTGACACTTTTGGCCCTATTTTCAAGATTTTTATGCACTCTTTTTATTTTCTTGTGTGTATAGGGCTTACATTTTCTTTTTCTCTGAGGCTGAAATCCAATATTATTTTCACTTACCATCTTTTGCACATCACTAAATACATCAGTTCCCCAAGCCCAACTCCACTACTCTGGGAATATGTCAACAAACAAGTGGATGAGCTGACTTAACCATGGACATCCCCATCTCTTCTGAGTATTCATCTTAATTAATAAAACAAGCCTGAACTTTTTGAAGATGCTCATGCTTAACAAGGCATAGCCTGTGTTTCACCCCAGCAGTTTTCTCGGCACCTGAGCATTGATTCTGAATGGAAAAACATTGCATACAGTATATGGATGTACACTTGAACATTAATAAACCAGCTACAATCAATCAATGGGCCAATTATTCCACAAATATGATTTACTGAATCAGTAGCTGTGTATTAAGTTTGTCACAATGTAACCAGCTCTGCTGAAACTAAGTAAGATGCATTGTGAAAACATACACTAAGGGGAGTCTTTTATCTGCCTGCTTCTATACTTGCTCTGCAAACAATATTTAAATTAATTTTTCAAAATATGACAAGCTTCAGATCTGAAATTTGCAGATCTGAATTCCTATTTAGATATATTTTTGGGAATTTCTTCATAATGTTATATATTAGGAAGCATTTCAGAAATGTCTTTGAGGGCCATAGAAATGCAGTATGTTCATGCAGACACCTGAACCACAGAGGAAGCTGTATTATTTCTTTTTTCAAGTAGAGCTATCTACACAGAGGTAATGATAAGGAGGAGAGAAAGGATTTGTTTTCACTCTTTCAGCTATGTGTTGTTTAGTTTTTGTTTGCAATTAACTGCAACAAAAATTGTCACATGGTGGAATTCCATCTGTGAGCTAAGATGTAACCTTTGTAAATTGAAGGTTATCAAGGTAATTTAGGGATTCTTTTTCTCATGGAGTGAAAAAAAAACAAAATGGAGAAAGAAAATGGAAAAGTTGGTAGTAGATGCTATTACTTTGCTTTCTGATATAAATTAATGTCTGATACTTTAGCTCTGAATTTTCTACAAGTGCAATATTTTGAAAATTCAATGTTTTTGAGGTTTAGCATGCTGCAAAAAATGTATTTTTTGTTTGGAGTGAGGGAGGTTTTTTTTCTTCCCAGCTCTGAGTTGTTATCTACATATTCTCTGTTTTGAAGGGTTTTCCTTTTTTTTTTTTTCCCTAACTTCTAAAATTTCCCCACAGCTTGTTCCTCTTCCCTCACACCCCTATCAATGCTTGTTATCAGGAAAAGTGAAAGGAAATTAGAGGTTCAAGGTATAGGGACCTCTTGACTCCCTTTGCAACACAACAAGAAACAAACCGAACTCAAAGGACTTCGGCAATTTGTTGCAAATGTTTTCAGCTAATTCTCCAAGGCTTTTCACTTGACATCAGCAGAACTTTCCCCTTTTTTAGCTTCACCCTGTTGTGAGTGTCCTACATCACAGGCATGTGCTTCATCTTGACAGGTCACAGAAAGTATAGACTAGCCTTTCACCTCTAGCTGCCCCTCCACTCAACTTCCTCTGAGCAATATTGGCTTCTGCAGCTAAAAACTGCTTTTCACATATAATGTAATTCACAAGTGCATTGGAGGAAATGTGATTTTTTTTTTTTTAATTTTTTTTCTGCCCCCACAATTTCAATAGCAGTTTATTCCTTTAAAAGGCAAATTGCAGAAAGGAATAACTTTGAAAGCAAACTGGAAATATAAAGACAGGAAATGAGTCTGTGACTGTATAACTGAGTTCATAAACGGGTCTTTTTTGGTATGAAACTGGGCTTTTAAAGTAGAAAAATCACCTACTTAACAAAACCATTCTCTGTTTCAGCACTGCAGGAGCATGAAATAAATCCATGTTTCTTTCTAATATATCAGTCTATCAAACTATTTCCAAATGACCAAAGTTTGAGCAGTGCAGTAGAAGGTTCCATACCTCTGCTGGGATGGTAATTTTTTCATATAATCTTTTGAATTTCCTTATTCATTCAGGTTTACAAAAATGCCTATAAATCCTGCCTTAAGCTGAAAGTGAGACAAACATATTCCTTCTCAAATTACGAGCTACAGACACACTAACTTCCCTCAGAAACCCCTTTCACTTCTTCTGCAGGGAGGATTTCTGCATTTTAATTAGTTTAAACAATCTCCTGTATAAGTCTCAGAATGTCTGTACATGCTCATTCTACATCAATAGTTATTTAAAATCATCAGGATTGTCCCAAGTCTCTGAGCTACAGTCCTATCATGTCAAAGGACATAAGTGGAACACCTAAATCACTTTATTTGCATGGCATTAAAACTCCTTTTGCCTGCATTGTTTAGGGCAGCATGCAGCTACCATAAACTCTCACAGTGACTCTCTAACTTGACTCCATCTCCTATGTGGAAATTGCAAGTAATCAGTAGCTTTGTGGTGACTTCCTCCTCGAATCAGTCAGTAAAAAGCATGTACATACAAGGCATGCACACTGTAAAACAGTTCTGTTGGATTAAGATTTAACTGAGAACAGTTCCTTCATGATTTCCTAGTTTTTCTGCTGGTTCAGAAGTATTCCTGGTTGTTTTTTTTCTGAACTTGATGATGATACACTCCCAAGTATTTTTCCCTAGTCCACTCTTCCATCACAGTTTCTTACTGCTTTATGGAAACAACTTTTCTTCCAAATTAGAGGTTTGAGGAGAAAGAAATACTGCAAATGCTGTTTATGCTAAGCATTAAAAAATCTTGCAACTACTGCAGATCTGGGTTCAGATTGTGTCATGCATCAGAAGGCGAAAGTGCTGCACATGGCAAGTGTACCTTGCAAGCAGATGGAGAACGAAGGCCAAAGACACTGTGAATGTTAGAAGATTAGGGATGGCTTGTGGATATCCAAAGTCTTAAAAAAAAACAACAAAAACAAGATGATGATAAATGAGCTATTCAGCCCACGTCGCTGAGGCTTGCAGTGATGATGGGCAACTCAGGTCTCTGCTTTCAGTAGAACTTTAAGATTTTTCTTATTATTTTCTTGTTTGTTTTGTTTCTCCTTCAAAAGCACTCCTGTGCTCTAAAATGTGCCTGATTGCTGTAGCCTAAAGGTATGATGATATTACCTTAAGGTATGTGAACTGTAGGGATCACATGTAAGACAACTGACTAAACAATTAGAAAGAACATCCTGTATTTCACAAAATCTCATATGTGACTTATTTAGTCTTTAATCGGGTTTGTGGTTGTGTTTTGTGATGGTTGGGTTTGTTTCTTTTAATCTTGTAAGAGGCTATGGAACAGGGAATGAAAATTAGATTTTTCACTTTAAGCAGAGTAACAAAATACACTGCAATCTCAAGGAATGGTTAGCTACTAAGAAAGAAGCTGTAGAAAAAATATTGTGTGGGAGAGAGAGTGAAGGAGGGTGTTAATGACAGGTTTTCTTTTTAGTTTTAAAAACAGTAAAGATGGCACTCTGCTGAGTCATTCTCTGAATCTGAAAATGGCAGACCACAAAAGCATGAGTTTTATTTGATTTGGCATTTAATTATGGTCAGCAAAACCTGTGAAGCTATCATATTGCTTCCTCTTTTTAATATTATTTTTAAAGGTGATTTTGTCTGTCTAACATGTTAGAATGTGGATTTTTTTTTCCCCTCTCTTTTGATAGGTTATATAGGAATGGTATTTTCATTATTCCTGTGGATGGGAACTTTGAATAGCATTGTAATTGTCTTCATTGACAGATGAATTATATTTTATTTAAAGGAAAAAAGAATGGACTGGTTAACATCTTAAACTTATTTAAATATATATTTTTTTAATGCTATTTTGGAGAAAAATGTCTTTTGAGTAAAATAAGACTGAAAACATCTTAAACTCATTTAAATATGGTATTCTTTACTATGTCTTATGGAGAGTCTCTTTTTTAAATTCTGAGCCAAATTCCACCGTGTTGCAGTCATACAGTTTATATTCTTTTTAACATTAGCGTATTCAGTACAAAGTATAGCCTTCTCAAATACATTTTGCAATCAAAATTAAGATACACTGCCTACCCCATAATTACAGGGCTATGGAAATTAGTACCGTTTAAAATTAAGTAGTCGCTCTTCATCCAGTCTTTGATTTTTAATACATAAATCTTTTGAGTAATTTGCAGAACTAAATCAAATAAAATTTGCTTGAAATATTTCTTTTCTATAGGATGTCTGATCATTTTTTAAAATTGTCAATAACTTCTTTTGCTTAATTAAGATGAGGGGGTTTTCTGGACAATTTTCTCTAAAGTGTACTTGAAAGACAACTAACTTCTAGCCAGATGAACATTCATCTATGGTAATTTTGGAACGCTAATCTGTATAAGCAGCACTGCTTTCTAAATGACTGATTCTGTTTTCCACTTGGAAGATAACTGAAGGTTAGCACATTGTCTTTCCACAAGATATTTTAATCAGATGTCTAAAGGTATTTAAATGCATTCATGTAAAGAGTATCACTAGAAATATTTTCACAATTGGATGGGGATAGATATACATCTGACTACCTTTGTGTAACTCCATCTAACTTCTGCACCATTAAAACTCTCCTTTTGCTCCTTTACTTTAAAATGAATAACATTTTTAGGCACTCAGATCTGAGGGTGAGTTCAGAGTAGGGTTTAAAGCTCAGCATAGGAACTAGTTTCCCTTGCTCCTGCATCTTTGAGAGACAGGCCTAAGCCTGCTGTAGAGCACCTTGGGTGGATCACTCCTCCATTTGCTTGTATTTAAAACTGTGTTTTTCGTGGAGCTTGGATACTTCAGGGAGAGTATCTGAAGGTGTATTTGGCTTCAGGTGTTTGACTCCCAATTCCCATGATTGTCTATGAAGGTTAGACGTCTACTACTTAAGTAAAAACAATCTTTACAAAATTTTTGTTTCTTTGTGCTCAGACCTTTCACTTTTTAAAGTTCTCTGAGGCACCAGAGAAATGTTTACTCCCATGGCTTTATGTATTCTAAAAAATCACTTCCTTCACTTCACTGAACCATCATATTCCTGGCAGGAGTACGTTGCTAACTTCTAACATGATTAACAAAACTCCCAAAGCTAGTCGGAGTTCAAACCTGGATCCTTCTCATAAGCCTTCTTCAGCAATATTATTCCACACCTTCTGCCTTCTGACCTTCCTGTTACTGAAGACTTTATCAGCCCTCGAGAGAGCTTGCAGATCATCTTGCACATCTCCCTGGACATGCATTATCTCCTACGCTTCAGGCTTTATTCCCTCCCATAACCATCCTAGTCCCCCACCCAGCAATGTTATGAACTCCTTGGGCTTCAAGACACATTGTTTTTCCATGTGTCATTTACTTGGATGCTAGGTAGCTAGTTTAGCATTATTAATCAATGTTATTGTTTAATAGTATTTTCCTATGATAATATTTTAAAATTTTGGTGTTTTCCTTGAAGTAAGAATCATCATTATGCTTAACCTTGCTAAGGGAAAAAAGCAAGATTATTAAGGTATTCCAAGTTTTGTCTACAATATTATGTGCTGAATGCGTCCAGGAAGAAAAATATCTGTGTAGAGAGAGAGAAAAGGAAGACGGATTAAGAAATCAAAGATCCTGTTCTAGAATTACAGTTTATGATGAGTTTCAATAGAACATATTAAATATCTTTAGCCTGATTTTTTGGGAGAACTTCAAAGTTTTTTGCTTCACCAACACAAACAGAATATGTGTGAAAAACATTGTCTTGAATCATAGGATAATGTTAAATGACTCAAGGTCATCTTGAAAGCCTCCACTCAATTAATGGAGGCATGATGATCATAAAGAGGGGAACAAGGCCAGCACATCTTGAACTCTAGTGCTTTTTAACTGGCTGCACATATAAATTTGAGAGTATTTTATAGGAGAATGAAGTTCCTGTGGCCCCAGACATTTCATGAATTATTTCTCAGGGCTGAGTGGGAACTCCAAAAGTTAATAGTGAGTTATGGTTATTTCTGAAAGTGGTGAAAAATACCTATATTCAGTCTAAGGACTTTGTTAGGGACAAGGAAAATGACCCTAAATAGCTCTTTGTCCTTAAAAATAATCAGTTATTGTAAAGAAAATAATTATCTCAGGAAATAGAAATGAGGGAATATGGCCTGAGAATACCCTGATAATCAGTTCAGGCAGGAACTGAATGTTTCGGATTAGGTAACTCCTCCTGCAGAGGTCCCTTGCACCAGACTGTCTGTCAGGCAGACAAAGAAAAGTTTCTGGAACTGATTCTTCTAGAATTTTTTTACATTTCTTCACTCTAATTGGTTACCCCAGTGCACAATAAGAAGAAATTGAGAAGAGTGTTCAGAAGCTGTACCTCTTGGTCCCTAGTTACCTCTTGGTCCCCTGTTACCTCTTCGAGTTGTCTCATTAAGGACTGTAGGACTTACAGACATGAGTAAGTTCAGGATTTTGCCCAGTGGAACATATTAATTTTCAGAAGAGAGAAAGGGAATTGTCTCTAGTTTGCTGGTCCTGTGCTTACTTTCCTACACTCTAAATCTGTCATCTGCTTACAGTTTTGCATGCGCTTATGTGCATCTAGCTGAAACTTAAAGGCCTGCAGATGTATGTATATTTCTGAGAAAGGCATGCCTATCATTCCTCTGTCAGTTAAATGGTCTTTCAAACATCCTTCAAATACATATTTTCTTCATGGAAAAGCTTTCCAGTGCTTGAGAGGAAAGCTCTTCATTCAAGCAAGGTCTTGACTGTACCATTGATAGTACTTAGTTAATTAATCTTAGAGACTGTAAATAAGAAAAGTTCTGTGTATATGGTATCATATATACCCCCTATAAGGAAAAGAAAGTAGATCTTTTTGAGGTCTGTACACAGTTGACATTCTAGTGTTAAGTATTGTTGGAAAAGTTGAAAATTGTACTTTCTTTGTTCATAGTTGTATCACTCTGTATTTTTTTTTCCCTGAGCTTCTGCATGGCTGATTTCTAGTGATAACATCAGAAAAATGCTAAGGGGGAATCAAAATGAAATGAAAGAATGAGAGTCCTGAGAAATGAAAGCTAAAATCTAGGTATGTCACCTGCTTAGAACCAATCCCATTTTAAAATGTTACGAAGACTTCTGTGCAATTTAATGATGGCATTGTTTTTCATATTTGAAGTTGCATGGAGTCCCTAACCCTTTTATGCTTTTAGCCTTGGGTGTAAAAATATCCTACCAATATCTTTAGATATCAAAGAGTATTTGTGTTTGAATTCAGACATTATCCAAACTTTAGGTTGGTATTATTTACTCAGATTCTTAAAGTAGAAGTGAGATGAAATGGAATGAGACTCACAAAGCTTTTCAGTCACTGAGGCTGGTCTAAAGGAAGCTAAGACTTTGGCAACAAATATATTGTGGTTTAGTGTAAGCATCTCTAGCTTTTGGCAGTTAGCAGATATTTTGCATGTCTCATCTTTGTACATTTTCAAACAAAGTTACTCAAATCTGATGATGAGTAAGAAAATAAAGAAGAGGATGTCACTTTCTTATCAACCAAAACCTCTTTGCCTTGGCCCAGCCACCTTCTTTCTATGGAATTTTGTGGGATTTGCAGTTCTAAGCATAGGCAGCACAGGAGTGAGCATGTGTGCCTTACCCAGGAATCTTGTAGCATATATTGGAAGCTGATCAGTTTCTTTTTGGTACTTCCACTGCTAATGGTGTGGTCTCTCTGCTTTCTAATTCCACCACCTCCATTTTCCAGATAAAGTGCGCAGGAGTTTGCTCACATTTAATGCACAGAACGATCCATTCATTGAGAATTCCTCTGTGTGTTAGAGTTGTTGAGATTTTCATAAGTCATTTCTGATGTAGAATAATACATATTGAAATATTATGTCAGTGCTAGATTTTGATAATGAACACTCAAACTAATATTTTTCTACTGTGTTGCATTTCAGTAAAACGTAAAGTGCGTCCAAAATAGCTAAAAATTAATATCACATACAGCAAAAGATTGTGATTTAAATTACATTTTGTCTTCAATAGCAAATGACCTGTTAGAAAGAATGTGAAATACTTTTCTGCAAAACTGGAAGGTAAGAACTGCCATGAGTTCTGCTGCTTACAGGAGAAAGTTCTGGTGTACTTAGGTTAGTTAATAGAACTTGTCTGTAATACTTATCCTTTGGGTCAATATCTTTTGATATCAGTCGCTTGAGCTGCTGAGTATAAGCTGTTGAATTTGAGTTTCTTTGTTTGCCAACAAGTGAACAGAACATTTAAACTGACAAAAAATCATGACTCAATTGGAGAGAAATGACCTAAGTAAATTACTACTAAAAACAACTTTCTAACAAATCTTATGTCTTCTCTTTCATTTTTTTTAACACTCCAGAACATTTCATGGTGTCAGATGGCAGACTTTATAGCGTAACTGATCACAGTTTGAGCTGTTCAGCAATTTTGAAGTGTCAGTAAAACGAAAGCACCAGCAGATCTTTGCACAAAAATGTAACCGGACTTTCTGATACAAAGGCATTCCTTGATTTTTCGCTCAGTAAATCCTAGTAACACACTGGGTGAGAATGTGTGCTGCATATTCTTTGAGCACATCACAGAATGGGCAGCTGGGAGTAGGGCAGCTGTAAGTCTTTGCTGATGCTGGCTCTGCTCGGCTCCAGGGCCAGCACCACCAGCCCTGGCATGATTTAGAAAGTCTTGAAAGGTTGGAGTTACGGAGGCCTGTCTCTAGTTACATCCACTCTGCTTTATAGTAGTCAGTCTCTGTTTCCTTATGAGCAGGATCATGACCCAGCATGTCTGCAGTGCTAGCAGATTGTCCTGATATATATGTCAGTGACCCAACACTATCCTGAGGTAGCTGGGTGATTCTTGAAAAACAATTTAGGAGTGCGTTTGTAGGCATCTGCCCCTGGGAGAATATTGCTGCTTTATGGTATTTTATATCTGGAATGGAGAGTGGATGACAATCTGATCTTTTTTTATGATTTTAAAGTTTAGTACATAGACAAAGATATGTATGTACCAAAGAAAAAAGCAGAGAGTTATTCTGACAGGTTCTTAATCTTTTATTGGGCGTCCTTATGTTATGTTGACTTATCTGAAACAGTGAAACTAAACTTGGAATTTTAAATGATTCTAGAGATGTGTTGAAAGCTGCTCTCTAATTATTTAACAGTAGTCAACTGATTAAATTCTATCCTAATTCACTTTCTGTCACTCACTAAAATTGTGAGGGGGAAAAAATAGCATTTCAAAAACAGAGTAGACAGAAAGCATCGCACCTCAGCTGTTGTTGTTTTTGTAACTAATACAAAAAGGATAACGTATCACACCAAAGCAACTCATGCTGAATTTAAATTGTTTTGTAAAAGATGATTTAAACTGGAGTGGACAACCAACAGTACATATCCCAGAATAACCAAATGGTAGGAGTTGGAAGGGATCTCTAGGGATTGACTAGTTCAACCCCATTGCCAAAGCAGGTTCACCTCGAGCAGGCTTCACAGGATTGTATCCGGATGAGTTTTGAAAGTCTCCAGAGAAGGAGACTCCACAGTGTCTCTGGGCAGCCTGTTCCAGTGCTCTGTCACCCTCAAATAAAGATTTTTTTTCTTTATGTTTAGACAGAACTTCCTGTGTTCTGTTTTGTGCCCATTGCTCCTTGTCCTATCACTGGGCACCACTGAAAAGAGACTGGCCCCATCATCTTGCCCCCTGCTCTTTAGCTATTGATAAGCACTGTTGCTGCATAATCTCTTGTATTGTTATTCATGTTCAAAAGTATGACCATAAAACCTGAAGTAATGGATACCAGCAACAGCCTTAATTCTCAGAAAAAGATAATTAAATTTTCTACTAAATTAATGTTTGGGGGACCAAGTCTAGAGAAGTGACTGGCAGTGTTTGCCAATTTCATCTGTTCTTAAGTGGACTTGTAGTAGCTAGCCTGTGTCATTGACTGCATGAGCTCCAGGGCAGACTGTCCATTTCCTCTTTATGCCATCATTTTTATTTTTTTTTTAAACATGAAATAATTTTCTTACAGCAGATCCTAATCTCTTATCAATAGAAGTAGTAGTTGGTTTTGATTTCAGCTTCCAGAAAGAAGTATTATGTTATGATTTTCCTGTCAGCAAACACATTTTTAAAGGGGGAAATACTCTAAAATTAGGCGAGAGAGAAGATGAAATCAAAAGGAAATGCATTCCTGACAGGAGATAGGCTACTTCTCCTTTTTTCTTTTTTTTTTCCCTTTTTTATTTTTTTCCCCTTTCCCAAGCAGTCATTAAAATCTGTTTCTGAGATCTTAACTTTATCAGCTGCAGATAAGAGAGTGGAAATATGTGTGAAGAAATTATTTGTTGAATTAGTTCCATTTTCCCATAACTCCAGTTGGGATGCATGATAAAATTATCAATGAAACGTCCTAATTTGATCCTTAACCAAAGGGATGTTGTCCTATGAATCATCTGTGTTTGTGGGAGGCAACACTGAAGCTAACAGAGCAGGAATGGGACCCAGATGTTTTCTGGGAAGCTGGTTGCACTGTAGGCTGTGTGTATTACCTAACGTAGGCGACCATATGGAAGAAAAGGTTGGAAACATCCCATTACAAGTCGTATATCACTGAGCTGACAGCAAGGATTTCAGCTTGTTTTTATTTAAATCATGAAAGCAGCTGCTCAGCTGTCCAGCTGTATTAAATTTAACCCTTTTCCTAGCAAATGAACTTTGCTTTATGAAATGGCAACCAAACAGTTTGGTGCACTTGCAGAAAAACCCAGGTTAGAGGGTCCTGTGATAACCATTATCCCATCCAGCAGGACAGCACTAATGATGGCTAAGTCTGCCACTGGGTGACAGTGTAGCCACTCCATTCACCTGGACTTCATGAAACACCAGCAAGCCTCTGGGCTTGCTGCAGAAGAAAGGTATACACACCATATAAAGAGGGTATTTGTAAATTTTACTTTTCCTTCTAATCTACTTATTCTTTGACCGTTGCAAACATTTACAATGAGCCTTTTTTCCTTCCTGTTTCTTATGCCCTTCCATTTTATGCTTTTCTTCTTTATTATTTTTGATTGTTTCTCTCCTTAATTTTCCTTCCTCTTCTCTTTTTGTATTTTTATATGATGTTCATCTCCTGTAGCCTCTCTTCTCGACTGTTCTCTCTACTTTTGCTTCTCCTGGCTCCATCATTTTTCTTTTCTGCTCTTCCCACAATTGTTTTTCCCTGTCACTACTATATAAGCTTCTCTCACATATGATCCCTGCCCCTTTTCTCTGTCCCCTTCTATACCCTGTTACTCGTTACTGTGTCTTTTAAAGAATTTCCTCTTTCCATAGATATTTATATTAAAAAGCACTTAGTTTGCAGAAAGGCTGTTCCCATCAGTAGGAAACAATCTTTGGCCTCCAAATCAATCTTTCACCACATGTCTCAAGCAGCTTACTGATTTCTTATTTTTTAGCACTCTTTTGCTAAAAAAGAGGCTTAACTGAAGCCTAACAGTTGCAGTAAGTAACAGCCATACAGTAAGTACAGACTTTAATTTCCTGTGTAGAAATCTGTAGAAGAAATAAAAGTAGTATCCAGCATAATACTAAACCAGATTAGTAGTTTTGGCATGCTAAAAGTGTGCTAAAGTAAATTTGTCTCTTACTGTTTTGGAGGCTCTTTATTCTGTGCTATGTCTACCCTGCTTACCTCCATGTCAGCATCCTCTGGTTTTTTGTCAGACATTGGAGGTTTTCTTATTTCACATCCTTCATATTTCATATTGTAGCCATAGTCCTGTAAGACTACTGAATATTTTAGAAAGGTTTCTTCCTCATCTATTAATATGAAGCTTTGCAATAAAGAAATAATATGCTTTCATTAATATTGGTGTTTAGTAAAAATATTTACATCCAGATTAGTTCTTTCATCCTTAAACACAGTGGAAACTCAAGGAGTTCAGCAGCAATCACTTACAATCAGTGCTTTACCTCAGTTATTGCAAGGGAGCTCCAGGTGTGGACACAGTCCACAGACCTACAATTCAGGCACTGAGATGTGGCTGCAGTATCAGTATCAATCCCTAGTTAGTTTTGGGAAAGAGATAGGATCAAGAACTGAGATCTTCTACTGCAGTTAAGAGCAACAGAAGGTGTCCCTACAGGCACTGCACGTGGCCCCAGGAAGGCTTTCCATGCCCAGGTTCTGTGAGAGGTAGCCAAAACACTGCCCTCTTGCAAAAGAAGTAACTTCTGGAGTAATGCTATGTGAATAATTCCATGTGATTTCTCTCACTTCTGGAGGTTCAGCTTTTTTTGTTATTGAAATAACTTCATTATATTTTTTTGTCTCTCCCTGTTTCTGTTTATCTCCATAGGCTATTCTTCTCAAACACCCAGCTGTAGCCAGGGCATTATTTTCATGTAGCAGATAGTAGGTTTTATCAGAAAACAGACTGTTCTGGCTTTCCAAGATTTTTACCTAGTTCATTCTCAACCACTGTGTATAACATAAGATCTGAATCTCTCCGTTCCGTAAGACTTTATTTTCCCTTCCAGCCTATCAGTCAGACATCTGATATCATATTAACCCTCTGCACCTATGCCCAATTCATCAGTAGTTGCAGTTATTTCCTGGACAGTTGTGGCAGAGGAGTAGTCCCTCATACTGATCCCACTCCTGCTGAAGCAGCCTTTCCTCCCTAGTGCACCAGTGTCAGCTCTGTATGTTTGATGGCATCTGCTCCTTTCACCAATACACCATGGCTTGGATCTGCGTAGGGACTGTGATCTACACTGCTTAGTACATATCTGCTTGACCACCTAGACTTGCAACCAAACATTGTTCTCTAACTTTCTACAGAGCCACTGTATTTGCATTATTTTAAAAACATTTTACTTTATCTCTGATTGTTACAAAGGACTTGTCTTTACATTCAAAGCAGCATCATCTCATTTTCCTTCCCAAATATGATGTCTTATGGTTATGTTCTGTGGGTTAATATATTCCTGAAGTTTCATTTTTCCTAGGGATGCAAAATTCTTGAAATCTCTGTTGCTCAACCTGATAGCATGTTCTTCCTCACTTGTTTCTCAGTTTTAATGTAAATCTAAGGACACATAGCAAAAAATAGTTTCAAAAAGCTAACATTTGTTCAATATTTAACCAGTAGAGATTTTTGGGATGTCTTTAAAAAAAAAACCAAACAGACCACGTTCTTGACTGATTGTTTTTCTATTTATTTGCCACAATGTTAGGCAGTCCAGTTGGACTGGAGACCTCCATTGTTTCCATTCATCAGCTTTCACGTTGCAGTGTTCTTTTTTTCTCAGCTTCTCATATGTGATGGCTAACTGTGAGCTAGTGCCAGACCTTTATGATTAAGACAACTAATATAATAATTAGTAGGTATACTAATGTAACAAATAGTAATCCAACAAACACATTAGAAAGTGTAGAGAAGAGGGAAAGTTACAGAGCTATGTTTCCTGTCTACACAGATTACCATATACCTACTTAAGTACAGACTGTGATAGGACAAGGGGGAATGGCTATAAACTGAAGGAGGGGAAATTTAGATTGGAGATTATGAGGAAGTTCTTTACCTGGAGAGTGGTTAGGCACTGGCACAGGTTGCCCAGAGAGGTTGTGGATGCTCCATCCCTGGCAGTGTTCAAGGCCAGGCTGGATGCAGCCCTGGGTGACCTGGTCTAGTGATTGGCATCCCTGCTCAGTGCAGGAAGGTTGGAACTAGATGATCTTTAGGGTCCCTTCTAACCTGCCCATTCTATGATTAAGTAGCTAGAGATCTTCCAGGCTATCTCTGGACACTTCAGGGCTCCTTTTTGCAGGGAGCAAAAATACCCCCTGGGAAGCCACAGTGGGTCTCTTCCTGCAGCACAAGAGGCTGCTTTAACTCATGGAGCCTTAATACAGAATCTCACCAAGGAATTCAACCTGATTTTGCTGTGAGGTCCTCCAGGTGGCAATGCAGACAAACTAACAGGTCAGAGTGCTAGTTTAAAAAGACTGAACTGAGAATATCTAAAGTTTAGATTACCAAAGTAGTAATTTTAATTGTGGTTGATATAAAATAGTCATCATTAGGCTAGGACTACCAGCTTCACATAAATGTGAATTGAGCAGAAAACGAGGGATAAATCTTGTTTATGTAATCCAGTTAACATCATTAGTTACTTCATAGCTTACATTAGGAGATGAGATATTTTTAATGTTTAAAAAAATTACATTTGAAGCTACTAAAATGAGTCTTTTTTTATTATTAGTGCTTAATTTTTCACAGTGGTGTATATTGGTTGTCATTTATCCCTTGGGGAATGCATACAAAACATTGCTATTATGATTTCATGTCATTTGCACCTATCTATATAGTTATAACAAGATAAGGATGGAACTTCTAGCTCATTTTAAATTTCTAAACCTTAGGAAATAAAAAGCAACTAACATATTTAGACTAGAGATTTTCAGGCAATGAATTTCAGCGTGCTTATATTTTGCAAATGATTATTTATGTATCAAAAAGGTCTGACTGATGACAGGATACTCCATGTCTTAATTTATAAACCATAACTCTCAAGAAAGCCCAACCCAAACTCTTTACAGTAAGAAAACTAAAACTCAACCCTAAGTTACATAAAAGATTTAAATAAGATTTCTCTCTATACTTGCTATAGAGATACTGCAAGGGCAAACAAAAATGAAAACAAGCTCCTAGTGCAACCTATAGGAACTAATGACTTACATGACAATTTTTGTGATTATGTGAAAAGATGATTAACTTTGTAGCATTCCACAATATCCAGGTCTTAGCAAACCAACCTGGCAAGATTGCTTTGTCAGGGAAGGAACTTAATGGAGAATTCAACCTTCTCAATGGGACTTACATCTCAGATGCAACTATTTGATGCTACTTGTAAACCTTTTTCAGAAGAGAAAGTCGTCTGGAATTTCATTAAATGGTATCTGTTACTTAAAGAATTTTTGTTCAACCTGATCCACCATCTGTTTGAACTGCAATACTAGTTTCTCACATACAAGGAACAAATATCTCACTTTAAATGGGGCACTCAGATGTCTAGTATCAATAAAATCCCACACAACTTTTCTGTTTTGGAGACTTGGATGTTTTCTGACAAAATACAAGATTCAACATTTATAGCTGAAATTTTCTACATGCTTTATATTTCCTTGAAATTTTGTACATGTTTATGTCAATTAATTTGATTTGATTTCACTTTTACTTGTAGTTCCATACTACATTGCTATTCTGTCTGTAGAGAAAAACTTTTAAAAGAAATGTTCCTTGCATACACATTTTGTTTTCTTTTTTTTCCTGCATTCATTACCATGATATTGAGTGCTACTTCAGCTAAGCATTCCACAAATAAATGTACACAATATATCTTTTGTGACAGATTACCAGGCCACATAATTATTTACAGAAACCACACAAATGCTCCAAGAGGTAGTTAATTTATGTGAATTAATAAATATAAAAAGCAATTATGTGGATTACTATAAAGCTACATAATTTTTTATATGTTCCTCCTAGAAAATTCCAAAGCACTCTCTAGGCTGCATTAGTTGCCTCAGATACTCTGGTGTGGAAAATATGTTTCTAACTGTTTGTATGTTATTAGATTTTAGTAAGAGGGTAAAGAGAAAAGCTGCCTTACACAGCCAGGAATTTGAGGATCTGTAATCCCATTTTGTGTGTGCTGTTTAAAGTGCCACTAAGAATTCCCTGATCTTTTGTTGTATAGAGCACTTGTAGATGTTCTGTTTTATTACAGACTAAAGTTTAGCAAAGCTTTTGGGGAGATAATTTTAGTTTGTGTTATGTTCCATATTTTTTTCTGGACAAAATATTTGTGTGGTTTCTTATCACTGTGGGAACTGAACTTCCATAAGTTCTTCCAGTCATATGTTTTCAATAGTCATATCCCTTGTATTTCATGTTTGTGTATATATACTGTTTATAATGTTCTCATCACTACAATACCTGAGCAGTGGTAACAATCCAAGTTTCACATTGGTCTAGTATGTGTACTTTGCATAAAGATAACTTACATGTTTGTCCTTTAATGCTCTAGGTAGAGAAAATTACACCCTACCTGTCAGCTCCTTATTTGTACTTCCTTGTCTGTCTTGTGTTTCTTTCTACTTGACCCAGAAGCTACTCTCCTTCAAACCACAAGCTAAACTTGTTGAAACATTCTGAGTTTTTAGTCACAGTTTTCCTCCAGGCCTTCAATGGTATATCAATATAAAGAAACAGCATCTTCCTTTTTCTCTGTTCAAACAGATGATGTCTCTTGGGAAGCAGTTTAGTGATATGAGTATGTAAATCTTTAATACTGTTTCCATTAGCTAAAATTCTTTCTGACCTTTTTGACCTGTAATTTACTCTAATGTTATCACTATCCACATATTCATGGATAGAGTCCAATGTGGAGCTGCTCTGGTTAAAGGGAAAAGTGACAAGATAAAGAAGGGAGAGCTAAAAATAGCAGAAGTTTATTGTTTGTTTTTATTATTATCTATTATTTATTTATTATTTTATTTTTATTGTTTGGTTTTATTACTGTAAGTGGTGAGATTCTTGGTGTAATAGCAGGATGGTGACTGTAACCATAAAAAGAAAAAAGCAAAAATACTAACACAAAAGAGAGACAGAACTCTGAAGGGAATTATAACCATCGGTGTGTGAGGAGCATTTTCCTCAGGAGAGCAGCAAAACTGAAGTTATAAGAGCTCTACTGCTGTTCTGTGGAAGAAGCAAATGTTCATTATGCTTTATATGTTTATTTGTTAAGTGTCCCCAGAGCCTGGTTTTTTTATCTTTTTAAGTTTTCTGAGCTTAACAGGGGATATATACTAACATGCAGATGCTGCTGACCTCTTGGTGGTTGTTTTTTTTTTTCTCTTTAGCATTGAGAGGATAGTACTAACTTCCTATAAGAGTAAATAGGCCTCCTTGTGCCACTCTGCTTATATGAGGCAATTTTTTATTCTTTCTGAATGGTGCTTCTTTCACCATATGTTTGATCTGATGATGGCAGATTGCAAATCTTTTCTTTCTTCTGTAAGTCCTTAGGAAACCTACCATTCCCTGAACTAGAAGGCATATTTGAGTGCTGTAGAGTGGGTTTGCCTGCTTGCTGTGGCTTGAGAAATTGGGATTCCAGAATTCAACCCTCATTCCACAGTATCAGAATAATTTAGATTCCCTTAAGATCCAATCCTTAACCTAGCACTGCCAAGTCCACCAATAAACCATGTCCCTAAGTAAGTGCCACGTCTACGTATCTTTTAAATACCTCCAGGAATGGTCACTCAAATATCCCTGGGAAGCCTGTTCCAGTGCTTGACAACCCTTTTGGTGAAGAACTTTGTCCTAATATTTAATCTAAACATCCCATGGCACATCTTGAGGCCGTTTCTTCTTATCCTATCAGTTGTTACTTGGGAGAATAAACTGACGCCCATATCACTCTAACATTTCACATAAGGCTAAGCAACCCCAGTTCCCTCAGCCACTCTTCATAACACTTGTGCTCTAGACCCTTCACCAGCTTCGTTGCTCTTCTTTGGACATGCTCCAGTACCTCAATGCCTTTCTTGTAGTGAGAGGCCTGAAACAGAGGTACAATCACTTCCCTAGTCTTGCTGGCCACACTGTGATACAGGCTAGGATGCTGTTGGCCTTCTTGGCCACCTGGGCACACAACTGGCTCATGTTCAGCCTGTTGTCAACCAGCACCCCAGCAACTCTGCCCCAAGCCTGTAGTGTTGCTTTGGGTTGTTATGACCCAAGTGGAGGACCTGGCACTTGGCCTTGTTGAACCTCATTCCATTGGCCTTGGCCCATTAATCCAGCCTCTCCAGATCCCTCTGCAGAGCCTCCCTACCGTCAAGCAAATTGACACTCCTGCTCAACTTGCTGTTATCTGCAAACTTACTGAGGGAGCACTTGATCCTCTAATCCAGATCCTTGATAAACATATTAAACAGAACTGGCTCCAAAACTGAGCCCTGGGACATACCACTTGTGACTGGCTGTCAGCTGGATTTAACTCTGTTCACTACAACATTCCAGACTCTGCTGTCCAGACAGGTTGTTTTTTTTACCCAGCAAACAGTACACCCATCCAGGCCGTGAGCAGCCAGCTTCTCCAGTAGAATTCAATATTTATGCCAAAGATTGTTCCCAGTCAACAAAGCTGTAAATTTCCGTGATTTCAGCTGGAGAATCAGGGTGTTTGAATGCTGTTAAACTTGCACGTGCTTTTGCCTAGTTACCAATAGCTATACAAACTGCTGAATTACACTTGATGCATCAGATAGGCTCAACTGGACTCAATAGATGAGAGGCAGTTAGTTCTTGGAGGCTTCTCAGGGACTGCCTTCCCAGAAGTTGTCAAGCACCTTTTAAGTTTGTACAGGGCAGATGTCTGGAAAACAATAGGATGTCTTCATACAAGGCTAGACAGATGTTTAATGTAGATATAGTAGAAAAATGAGTTAATAATATGATGCAGACACATCAAGCATTTGTAATATGGCATGATCTGTAGGGAAAGAAGAATCCGTAAGGAAATAGCTAAATAACTTTGATTAATAAATCTATTGTGAGACAGTTTCCATAAAATTTGTGTGTAACAGAAGGGTTAAAATGTGTTAAGTAAATTATTCTTCTAAAAGTGCATCTAGACATATCTTACAGAAACATAGCAGACTTTTTCACAGAGACAATTTTCAACTGCATCTTTTTAATGCAAAAAAACAAAACAACCACAAAGAAAGCAAACTTAAATCCATGGTTATATCTGTTGGTTTGAGAAGTTCTTCCTTCCCACCCCTCATGTCTATAATATGCTCCAGTCACGTCAATCTCACACAAAAGCTTCAGAATGTTTTGACAGAATAATGATAGTTGTATATGTATTTACCATTGTTTCCTACTTCCAGATATAGATAGCATACTATACATTTTATTTCATTTTTGATCAACCACATCTTCTGCACAACTCCCTGCTTAATGTTTTATACAATCAGAATAGAACTCTCATTTGATTTGTTTTATAAATTAATATATCCCAGTATAGTGCTTCATAAAGAGAATATGGCTTTATGGAGATAAAATCAGTAATCTAGATTTAATAAGTTTTGCATATGTTTGGATTTGTTGTTTCGTTTTTTCTTTAATCTAAAATTGGCTAGCTATGTTAAAGATATCTTAAAAAATATGTTCTGTCTCTTGCTCATTTTCCAGACAATAATATCTCAATACTGACTATAAACCATAAAATCACTATGGTTGGAAAAAAACCCTCTGAGATCACTGAGTCCAACTTTCCACCAAGCACTACCACCTCACTAAACCATGTCCCTGAGCACCACATCTACATGTGTTTTGAACACTTACAGTGATGGTAATTCCACCACCTCCCTAGGTAGCCTGTTCCAGTGCCTGATAACCCTCTTGGGAATACTCTCTCACATAGGAATCAATAAACTTTGAATTCATAAGACTGGCAAACCACTGGTTAGAACTATAAAAATATAAAAAATTTACTTTTCGCTTTACAGTTATTATTTATTCTTATTAATTGGACATTAGGAAGAAGTTCCTCACCACAAGGGTGGTGGAACACTGGAACAGGTTGCCCAGGGAGGTGGTTGTGTTCCCATCCCTGGAGGCATTCAAGGCGAGGCTTGACAGGGCTCTGGACAAGCTGCTCTAGTTGGGGATGTCCCTGCCCACTGCAGGGGGGTTGGACTAGATGACCTCCAGAGGTCCATTCCAACCCTAACCATTCTATGATTCTATATGTGTGGGAGAAGAACTTTACAATAAGCTTCTCCAAGACCTGTTTTAAGGAATGACAAAGTCACCTTTGCCATTGCTGCATAGCAGCCTGTGGGAGATGCCAGGTCCAGCTTACACTGAGTGTGGATGTGAAGATCCTCTGGGAACCACCTCCCATGCTACAGTTCCCCAGTATTTTAGCATGGCTCAGAGCCTGTAAAGCATGTTGAGCCAATTTCTCTTCTGTGGATCAGAATCAGCCCTGTAGTGAAATCCTACAGAAAGCTACTAGCTACAGCTAGTACAAACCAATGCATTTAAATTAAATGATTGTGTGGATTTAGTTAAGGAAGAACTCATGTTTGCTAATTAAAAAATAGAACATCTCTATTCAGACTTGTTTGGTGGTTCTTAATTTTTGTCTTTGTTCCTGAATGCATTTAAATAATACTATAGAATCATAGAATGGGCAGGTTGGAAGGGGACCCTAAAGATCATCTAGTTCCAACCTTCCTGCACTGAGCACGGATGCCAATCACTAGACCAGGTCACCCAGGGCTGCATCCAGCCTGGCCTTGATAAACTTTTTTTTCAGTCTGTGGATAGCTCATTCATTTTTTTTCCCCTTTGGTTAGTGGCAGCAAGAAGTGTAGAAGTGCTTTTAAGTCACCTTTTTCAAACAATCAGCTTCTCTTTTATTCCAAAAATCTCTTCTCTCTGATGGTGTTATGATATCAGTAGTAAATCCCTTTAGATAGAGACTAATCTTCCTGCAGTATCTGACAATAATTTAACAATCAGGAGGACACTCAATGCCATACTCCAAATTGTCTGTAATAGCCTCTCCTTGGGCTCTATTATCTGTCATCACTGTAGACATGCCTATAAGTCTTCAATAAGATTATCTTGTTGCTAGGTTATTTTACTCATCTGGACATTATTTGGTTTATGATGCAATATTTGTTCTTATAGCTGAAAAAAATAAGTGGATTTCATTCAGCCTTTCAGGGTTGATCCTGTATATTTTAGATACATTCTCCTAAAGACTTCAGTAGGATTGCTTTTGTGAGTGAGGGGTGCATGATTAAATATTATGTCACATATATATATATATGAATTTGTCAAAAGTGTGTCTACACTTCTGTAACCCTGTCCTCTTTCACTCTCCTGTTCTAATGATTTTTATGATAACACATTTTCCATATTTTCTGTATGATGCAGTATTTCAGCATGCAGACTTTCAACAAAAAAGAGAAGTAATGTGTTTTTGTAGTAAAAACTATGATTTGGCTGATGTATATGCATAACTGTAGAAAGCTTCTATTCTTAGGGTGCTTGAAGGATGTAAAACTAGGAGATGCTTTCAATAAAAATGGAATAATTCATTACAAGTCTGTTGAAGGGTATAAAAATTAAAAGAGCTAACACAGCAAAATATTTCACATAAATGAAAGTAAAGACAAACATATACTAATATATTACCTAGGTTAAGTGGCTATCAGCAAAATCATTCATCCTTAATGAAAAATTGAAAATGTTTACATTCATATTTAAATAGGTAGTGGGAGATTGATTCTTAATTTCAGAAAGGGACATTTAAGTATTGATTCTGTCACTTATTTGGGAGAATAAAAGGGAGGATTGCTCACTCTTTAGCTGTTAGACTGTCAGATTCTGTGTTACAAATACTAGGACAAGAAAGCAGAAAGGTCAGGCACTAGTCCTTTTGGAGGCACAATTAATGAGTTGCAAATGAGAAAATGAGACAGAGTAGAATTAACCTCTAGTGCATAATTCAGGCAGCAACTTTCCCATAACTCTTTATTAGCTGAACAGTTTTGGGCAAGTAGTTCTTTTTCTGGATTTGTGACTTCCTTACCAGCTCAGACTCACTGACTTCTCATGGTTTGGTCAAACAAAACCACTTTCTTCCTCTTGTTCCATTCCTAGAAGGATTCTTACATGATCTATCTTGGTGGTGGTTTCTACCTCTAAGAGGGGAGCAGCAGCCTGCGTGGCTGAGCTGTGAGATCACCACTCAGAGTAGCTCTAACTTCTTATCCTTATGGGTTAGAAATATTGTATCTACCATGGACTTCACTAACTTTAAAGCTTCCTCGGTCTCAAGGAGCACTCAGACACTCAATAACAGAATACCTTGTGGAAGCTGTCAAGCCAAAGCTATTTCTCTGGAGAATGCAGGCTAGGAGAGCAGCTTGGATCTTAATGCAAGAACAGTGGTAAAGTAGATTGACCATTGAGCTGAAGTAGAAATACATGTCTGGTGTCTAGGCAGTGATTAGGACAAAAACAACAAAAAAATGTTAGGACAATATAAATGAAAGGTCTTGATGGACAATGGGGTGGAGAGGAGAACCCTGAGAAAGATTTGTCAGTAGCTGTTCAAGTAGTCTTTAAGCAAACATCATTGAGATGTCTTGTGGAGAGAATTACCACTTTCATAGAGCTGCTCTTCCCAAAACCCTTTTCCAAAGCTTTTTGCAGACAGCATTGGTCATCTGCTTGCTTCTCCTGTCAAGGGACAGATGTTTCTTTGTTTCGTGCAGAAAGAGGCTGTGACAGAAGTGGCAGGTACTGACTGAGCACTACAGGTAGCAAACAAGTGCAGCTATGAACAAGACTGGTAGAGCTGTCCTTAAAAGAAGTAAATAAACTAGTGAACTGTAAGCTTAACTGAGTGCTTCTGTTGATTCTCTGAGCAATAAATAACCATTTAATCCAGCGGTTTTACAGTCTTATGTATATGCTATTTGCTAATTAGCTGTATTTACTATTATATTTACTATT
The DNA here is from genome assembly GCA_013396975.1 of Bucco capensis. Classification (NCBI taxonomy): domain Eukaryota; kingdom Metazoa; phylum Chordata; class Aves; order Piciformes; family Bucconidae; genus Bucco; species Bucco capensis. The sequence continues at coordinate 308,529 of VWZO01009208.1, read as the reverse complement.
TTTATTTACATTAACTGTGCTTTAAATTAGACTGATACATTCCACATAGGAAAGACTTATATAATACTTCAAAAGTTAGAACTGGAGAAAAATGTTGAACAGTGTTGATATAAGGGCTTCAAACCAACTATGTAACATGTCCAGAACAGAAGCACAGACTTTTGACTGAGTATATCTATGAAAAGTTCATTGGGCATTGATATGAGGAGGCAAAAAATGGCAAATATGAATCATTACTAAGAAGTTACTAAACAGTATCATAAGCCACATCATAATGTGATGTAATTTCAATGAAATTTGTGAGGTAACTGATGTTATGTACAATTCTGGGCCAAATCAATGTATAATGTAACTTTGCTTTTATATGTTCTTTGACTTCAGAGAGTTGCATGAGGGATAAATCTCGCCCCACAATTCAAAATCAAATCCACATTATGACATTCAGCCTCCAGTCTGATGGAAGAAACAAATCTTTCTAGAAAATGCATAGGATATATGTATTTTATATACATGCTTGAATTTCTGTGTACATATGTATAGATATACACACACATACATCTCTGAGCAATGTATTTTGAATACTATGTAGCATATTTTTTCCCTGCTTTCATAATTAAGGTCTTTATCCTGATCACTAAATTTTTGCTGAAGATGGGAAGATGGAGGGAGCATTAGTGCATGCTCTCACCTTTTTTGTAGTTTGAAATCCAGAAAAAATTCCTTTTTGAACATTTTTAGTGTTAAGGCAGTCAGTACCTGTGCTGCCAAAGCTTATTGAAAGCAGCTGGATGTGTGCCTCTGTCCTCCCCCTTTCTCTGAACTGCTGCCAGAACAGGTATTCAGAAACGGAAAGTAGAGAAATATTTGAGCATCTGTTCTCTCCTCCTCTCTCAGGAAAACAGCTGTGGCTTCCATAGGAAGCACTCATTTTTTCCCATCAGCCAAGACTCTGGATACCCTTGGGTCCAGTTTTGGCACAGCAAGCTGAGTAGGATGCAGTTTATGGCTTAAAACTTATGAGAGAAACCATTCAGGCAGTCCTGTCCCTGGCAGAACATTGAGAGAAATTCCCCATTCTGCAACCCACATGTGGGCCTCTGACCTTTTATTAGCACACCATGGGAGAGGTTAACAATTGTTGAGACTTCAGGCCTCCCTTTGACATACAAATACAACAATACCAAGTTGCCTTTCCAGGACAAGTATATTTAGGGCATAACATTGGTTTTGATACATAATTCAGCATGTGGGGAGGAGAGTCCTAAACCAGCCCAAAAAATTAGAATAAGAAAAGATATCTTTCTATAAAACTAAAGCCTGCATCGTTCTTACCCCAACATTCTGCAAATGTTAATAATAGTTGTTAATAAGTGATTAATGAGTTAGTAATTGTTAGTAAGTGATTTATGACTTTTTAAACAAATGTAAGCGTGAGATGGAAGCAAATTATCACACCATTTTTAGCTCTTCAAGTGGTTAGTGCCATGAGTTAAGCAATGTAAGAAATGTATGCAATCATCTGATTTTTTTTCAAGGTTGTCTGTTGTATTTATCTAAGTACATGATTGTTAAGATTGGGGAAAAAAGGGAAATACGAATTCAGAATTATTGACATCAGGGTTATCAGAGAAAAAACAGAGGGCTAAATCTATGTCTTTTTGACACACCTGTCTTCTCATCATTACTGTTCTGAATGACAGAGATTGGAAATTAGCTCCCTTTTGGGGAAACAGAATCGTCTCTTTTGCAGCTAAGGAGCTGTAAAAACTAAGTGTCTTGCACTATACCATCTAATCTGTGGCAAAGAGTGCAAATTGAATACCCCGTCATCTCAGGCTTATGTCATATCTCCTTGATTATTCTTTCAATCTTGAAGGCAAATGGTTTTGACTATGCAGCTCCAAGGCTTTAGTGTAGAGTATGGTGAGTGTAAATTAGGGACTTCTGCTGTCAGCCTGTGGAGCTATTGTCTGAAGAGCCAATGCGAGCTCATCTCTAGATATAATAATCCTATGACTACTCTGACTGGACGCAGATTGAACCCTGTCCACTGCCAGAAACATGGAAAAAAAGCAGCAGCAGATCATGCTTTTCATCCTTTTACTAAGGTGACAACCACATCTGAGAATGAAATAGGTGAAGTCTTGCATGAGGTTAGGAGGTTGGTTATTGCAAAAAAATAGTTGCTAAGTAATAGTTGTCCCATGTGGTAAGCAGTCTCATCTTTGTTAACCACTATCTGTCATTAATGTTGGTAACAGTGACTTTTATATAAACAAGAGATGGTGAATTTTGGGAATGGGAGTTCACAGAACCAGAATAAAAGCAACAAGCCAGAGAAAAGGAGGACTGTCTTGAGAGCAGGCAAGAAAGAGAGATACCAATAGCCAGAAGGAGATCTGCTTTTCCATGTAAAGGGATGAAGGGAGGGTTGGACTCACATCAGCACATTTTTCTTCTCCTTGGAACTTAAAAACAGGCACAGTTTACTGCTTTTTGGCCCCAAAAGAGGGTTGGTGGCAGCATGGGTGTGTTCTGTCTATCTTTAACTTGGACAAGTATCTTCTATGGCAAGATGCTTCCTTTATGACATCAATGAATATTAACCCATTTCCTTTGGTTATAATGGGATTTTTTTTGTTTGATTTGGCTTTATCTTTTTATTTTTGATGGAAAGGATTCATTTCACTTAACATGTTGGCTTCAAGAGCAATCTTAGTCTCAAATGACTTTTAGTCTTGATCATCCTCTGTCTTTCTTGAATACTTTTCTGGTATTTGTTCACTGTGCTGGAAATCCCTTCTGCTTGTCACTCAATTGTTTTATCCCTCTCTGCACATTCTTATTTCTTTCTTTCACATTTGCCATTAGTCACAGTAGCCAGCTTTTTCCCATCACTTCTTTTCAACATCTGCAGCAAAGTTTTTCCTGTCAGTGATCTAATGTCTGAGGGCTATAGTTAAAGGCTGGGATTATCTTTTTTATATATATTTTTTTTTCCCCACACAGTGGAAAAATTCCCATTTTGGAGCTCAGCTTTCTCTGAAGAGGATAGTAGACCAGTGAGCAGAGATCTTCCACTTTGCAGCCACCTTAGTTAGAGCTCTCCAGACAGAGAGCAATCTTGGTTCTGCTCACCACTCTGCCAGAGTGCTTAAGCACAATAGCCACACTCTGAAATGAAACTATCTGTGTAGAAGCATACTATATTTTATGTCTGCTAATGATAGAGAGATTAGACAGTAACTTACCTAATGTTTTTCCTGCAATATCAGTATATTATTGTATTAAACTGACATAAAAATGAAGAGATTGAGTTATCTCTGTGCGTGCTTATTTGGTGAATGTTATGCAGCTAGGTAATAACTAGTCCAAATTTTATAGTTAGCAATTTTTTCCATGTTCAAACTATTTTTTTTTTAATGTAACTGTTATTTTCCTGTATTTTCAAGCAAGGACGCAGGCATAAAGGAGAGGTCCCTCCTGCATGGGCTCCTTTTAAATGAATTTGCCTCATCTTTTAAGTAAAACTTAGTTTAATACAAGATTAAGCAGTATGGTACCTAAACTTTTCTGCAATCCATGACCATATAAAAAGGATACCCTTGCTCTTTTCCCAGAAGTATGTCCAGCCTTTCTTGCATAGAGTATTGCATTTGAAAGCATTCAATTCGCTTAGCCTAAGAGAACAATTTAAATTTGATTAAATATAGGAACTCTGCAGTAAACTGTTGATTAAAGTAAGATGAGCTTCATCTTTCTTGGATAAGGAAGATTGAACTGCTCTTTACATAGTATTTAAATAATATCTTGAAGTAAAATAGTTCTTTGTAGATGTCTGGTTTACTCTCCAAGTTGTGTTTGAGCTGTAAGTGATGCAGTGGGGTATTTGTAATTATGCTACAGCTGCTGATAGCATAAAAGTAAATGAAATGTTTCATCTCAAAGGGTACATTTCCTGTTTAAATGTTTAAGAAAATAAACTTGACAACTTTATCCAAACTGAGACAGGACTATCTGAAATATTTTGTTTCTGCAACAAACAGCTGTTAATAACTCTTGTTTGGCCTGTTAAACTGCAACAGATTAAACTGGTATGTTTACAGATTAAGGGTTTTTTTCCTCTTAACTTTTATGAAGGCTTTATTTTTAATTGTTCATTGAGAAAATTTCCATGCCTGTTGATTCTCAACTCTGAAGGAATATAAAGGTTGAAAAATTTCAGAATATATAAAATAAAAAGCTGATGTTCAGAATTAAGGATCTTTGTTTTTCAATACTGCATTATCAATAATTGAGATAAAACAATGTGAAAGAACAATAAGCAGAAAATTTAAAATATTGCTGTGCTCCAGAATGTGTAACACAGAGTATAGATGTGGTACTGAGGGACATGGTTTAGTGGCATGATGGTGATAGGTAGATAGATGCCTGGACTTGATGATCTTAGAGGTCTCTTCCAATCTAAATGATTCTGTGATTCTGTATATTTTGTTTGCAGGTTTTATGAAATGTTTAACCTCACATTACAATTGACACTTTATAATTACTAGTTTTTTGTAGTGGTTTGGTTTTGGTTTGTTTTTGTTTTAGAATGTATTTGCAAAACAATGAAACAGACTTGGTCCAGAAGTTATTTTCAAATGTTCATTGAACAGCTAAGAGTAGGGTTTTTTTTTTGTTTAACAGGGTTTTACTTTGGGGCCAACTTGAAATAACTAAACATTTTAGAATGATCTAGGAATTTATAGACGGAATCAGGTAACACTGTGGGAATTCTCAGATGTTTCAATAAAATATTTTAGAACAAATTTCATACTGAAGAGATGCAGAGTATATGTATATGTTAATGAGTCTAATGTTGATACCATCTCCAGCTTGCATTAGCTCATCACAAGATGAAGATTTAATAATTATTAACATGCTTTGGAGTTCCTAGTCACATAACTGACAGCAAAGCTTCCCACTTCACTGGGTTTTTTGTCTTTTGGGGAATGAAGTAAAACCTTCCTAATCTCCTCAGTGCTTAGTTTGTGGATTATTCTGTGACCCAAGAGAGAAGGAATTTCATAGGCAACAGTTCAATATGATACTAGACAAGTGATTTGAGAGGCAGTGGTCTGGTTTCTCCTGAGTGAAGGATGTGATGCAAGATACCAGGCTGGATGCATGTAAGCCATTTTAGGTTTAACTATAACTGCAATAACACTGCCTGAGTAAAAATCCCCATGTATTTAGCTGAGGGATGTGACTTACTAGCTTGTGTGCAATGCCAGGAAAGACAGAGTCAACGTGGTGCTGCTGTGTTGAGAGATTTAGCAGCTTATGTCCTTGCTAGCTCAGGCACCTTTGCAATGTGCTTGATTTCACAGTGGGGATGTACTCAGCTGTGAAAGCAACTGAGGAATATATATATATATATCTCCAGATCTTTCTGTCTTTCCTGGATAGGTAATATAAACCTTTAAAGGCATGGAAGCTTTTGCAGCCTACGTTTTCATGCATTTATCTAGCTTTGGAGTCTCAGACCATATTTTAATAAAAGATGGTATGTTTAAAGCATTTAACAGAATAGGAAGGAGATGTATGTATCACTTTGCTATTATTTTCTCATTATCTGTTAATAATGAACTATAAAACTAATGAGGTATATCACAGTAGCAAGAAACCAGTCTGTGAGTGAACTATCAGTACACTTTGTGGGGACTGAAGATACTTGGCTTAATCCTGTGTGTGCTAGCAGTCTTTTAATACACACACCTTGTTCTTGGTCATGGACGTGCTGAATCTGCAAGATGTGCTACATGAATAGTCTGAATGTGTGTCATGAACCCTTATGGAGAATTTCCAGACGTGATACTACTTTTACAGAAACCTTGGAAAAATGCTGTGAAGCTACTGCTATTGTAGTTGTTCAGTTTCTTCCTCCCCCCAAAAATAAACTTCCCACTTCCTTCTCCATGTATTTCCAAGTATATGGAAGGCATCCCACAGAGGAGGATTGTTTCTAGGTTTCCCTTTCCAAGTATTGTTATTGCAACATTTTTGCTACTGCAATCTTCTTGATCTCTGCACTGTACAGGATCAGTGATTTCTGAATCTGCTGTTAATGCCATGGCATTTCTCTACTAGCCTCACAGTGCTCATCTCCAAACATGACACTGAGAATGAAGACCTATGTGTTTATTACCCAGATCCTAACATCCAGAAATACTGAACCTCTTTCCTCGCTGCTGAGACACATACTTTGTATCTCCTCTGTGTAGTTAAGCACCTGATGCAGTCCTGTGTAGAGAACTGAGAAAACAGTGATGGTACTAGTGAAAATGACATCAATTAGGTACTTGTGAAATCTGGAGTTTATTCAATCCTTTTGACAATAGTATTTTTTATTAACTGTGACATCACTTCATAATATTCATCCTTACTAGAAAAGGACAATGATGTTACCCAGATACAGCCTTCTCAGTCTAAAAATTACTCTTTAATATCGATAGTACGAATGATTTCTGGTGCCTTTGAAGAAGCTGTGTCCAGGTTTGTAGATAAAGAATATAAAAAGCACCTTAATCATGTTTGATTTGCAATGTCACTTAAACAATTTTCAGCATCACACTGAGAGGGCTCAGTGTTTATCACATTTGCCAGTACCAGGTCTACTTCATTATGTGAACAGCCAACCTAATGAAGTATGTGGATGTGCTGATCTTTGTGAGCCCTCTCCAGAGCTAGGAATACATTACTCAGCACAGAGCTGTTCAGAGGATTGAGTATCATGAAGACACCTATTTGTATGGTGTTGTACCCCAGATATAGCCAATTTGTTGCACAGCTGGAGCCTGTGCAAAATTTGGAGTGAACATGTCTGGTCAGAATCTGAGAAATGTCAGAGAATCATTGAACAATTTAGATTGGAAAGAATCTGAGGTAGTGTGGTTTGAGCCTCTTCCCCCTCCTTAAAGCAGGGCTATCTTTGGCCATTTGTCTACATTTCTAGACCAGTGTCTACAGCCTTTCCAGGTGAAATCTGCAAGGGGAAAGACACTAGGTGTAGGCAGCTTATATATACAAAGCCTTTTAAAAAAAAAAAAAAGGGCAGAAAATAACATTAGTGATCAGCAGTAAAGCTAATCATGTAGAAGTGGGTGCCTGAATACAGCTAATGATTTTAAAGTACTTTACAGTCTAATAAACTTTGATCACTCCAGTGGGGATTGCCTGTGAAGAGAAGCTTCAGTCCTGCAGTGAATTCATTAGTTAAGATATCTTTGTTCCTGTGAATAATGTTATTTACATTTCTGTAGGCTTATTCAGGGTGACAGTACAGGCTGTAGGGAAATAGACTGTATGAAAGGAGGTAATGCAAATATTTGGAAGAGCACTGTCCTCTTCCAGAAGGCTGAAGGATAGTCAGTAATTAATCTGTAGTTGCTTGAACAGGTAAATGTAACAAGTGCTTGTATTAATGTGGCAAAAAGTTTGTGTTTAACTTTACTGAATATATGGTTGTGAGGAATTCTGCTTTTAGGCCTAGCTATTCCGTATATGACCACCATCTACAGTGCTTTTTAATTTGAAGAAAGTGAAACTGTTGTTCTTATGTAGTACTGTTTGGGGGGGAACTTTCTCAGTGCAAAAATAGAAAATGTATATTATTTAATTCTATCTGTTGTTTCAAAACTGACTGAATTAGGAAACTGATGATGAATATTTTTTATCAAAGGACAAATATTACTTGGCTTGGACAATACAAGAAAGAATGAGAATTTCTGTGACAATAAATTAGAAACTGCAAAGAAAAAAAACAACAAAGCCAAACCCCAACCTGTTAGGGAGTGAGAGAGTTGCACAGACCAGAAAATTAAAAATATCTGCACATAGGATTCAGGAAATATGTTTTCCCAAGGGTTTTAGAAAAATACTAGTCAACTATAGATCAGGTTGCCTGGTGGAATGCTCTTCTGCTGTTTTCTGCTGCCCACACTATTGTCTACTCAAAATTCTGGCACATATCATCTTGGCTTTTCACTGCTGACATCACCTAATTGCACTATTCATTCAAGAGGGTCAAGCCTTGTAACTCCAAAATATGTAGCAGCAATCAAAAAGAAACTGAACTCCAACGTACACAGCAAGTTTCTGCTCGGTCGCCCCATACAGCTGGCTCTGCTCAGGGTAGGTCAGCATTATAGCAGTAGAGCCAGACAGAATTGCTGCAGTGCAAGGGATGATATGGCCTCTTAAGTTTTTTCCCTGATGTTTGGGTTTTTCTCAAATCCTGTTCCCCACAACCCTGCAGCATTCTTGTTTCATGGATACGTTGTTTCCATCGAGTACTGGCAGTCCTGACATTGATAGGCAGTGAATCAATACTCTTACAGAATCATGAAGCCAAACTAGTTCTGCAGATCCACTGTGTGCAGTATGTGTTTTTTCATTCTGGATGTAATAACTGCAATTTGAAATACACCCCCACAAGCACTGATTGCATGCTTTAAGAAATTCACAATGAAGAATTTAATTAAGAAAGAAATTGCATCACTCTCATGTAAAAAGAAAAATTCACCTGAGATGTTTTTTTCATTTTCAGGCTATAATAGCAATAACCATCTTTAGCTGAGGACATTTCCTGGGGCTTAATGGCCCATGGCTGTGCTTCTTCAGGTGATCATCATCTCCCAGCAGTCATTAATCCCCTATAAATGCCCTGCACCTCAGTCATTAAAAGTACTTAAACGTGCCTCTTCTGAAAATGAAATACTTCTATATTTAATGCATCTTCCAGGAATAGGAGTGATCTTTCTGAGGTGAGGAATGAAGGGAGTTTAGTAAAGTGTCAGAGAAGTACTAATTGTGACAAGTGGATAAAACCTGTTTCTGGGGATAGCACGACAAAGAATTTTTCTGCAGTAATACCATGTTATATATAAGTCATCATTGTATGTCTGTTATGATTCACACTCATCCCAATTACATAACTGCCAAGTCAGAAATACAGATAGTTATTTGTAGTTGGTTTTCTCCTCCAGGGCATCTCAGCATAGCAATACAGCATTTCACAAAACACAGAGATTATGTGCCTGGAGCCCTGCTTAAAAAGCTTTGCCATTCCGTAGCAGTAAAACAGAGCTATGCAGTTTTACAAGGTGTTTGTGATAATGCAAAGGGGGAAAAAAAAAGGTTAAATCTTTCATACCTAAGGACCTGAAACTCTTATAAGTAAGTCTTTTGGTGAGAATTTTATGAGTCTTTCATACAAATGGGACCACAAATACAGCACCAACAATGTCACTAGAAGCTTTAAACGCAGTAGACAGTGTGCCTTTCCTCAAGTAGAATTAAAGCTTTCAGTGAAAATAGTTGAAAGGAATTTGTCTTGATAGAAATTGAATGGGGATTTTATTTGTTTTATTTGATTGGAATACTACTTACTGCTGCATTTTGTTATTTCCATCTTGTGCTGCTAAGTATGTATCACAGTATCAAAGTATGTCAGGGGTTGGAAGGGACCTAGAACATCTAGTCCAACCCCCCTGCCAGAGCAGGATCGCCTAGAAGAGGTCACACAGGAATGCATCCAGGCAGCTCTGGAATGTAATGTATAGATTACAGGAAGCCTGTACCTGTCCCAGACAGGTTGTGAGAAGGTTCTTCATTAGCTTGCACTCAAGAATTTGAGTAATTCTTTGGCAAAATTCACAGATTCATCGACTTTAAACTATACTAACTGTTGGCATAGTCCTGAAGGAACCGAGGATGTCAAAGCCATCACATTCCCTTCAATGAGTGCAAATGAGTACCTTTTAGGTGTTACAGTCATTTATTATCTATGTTGAACATTCAGATCTCATGTACTTTGGTAAGTGACTTTGTAGACAAGGACAGAAGTAGATTTTTGGGCTGTGCTTTGTTAAATGTTGAATGTTAAATGATGTTAACGTTAAAATCAGAGCTCTCGTTGTCAGTACCTTCTTCTTGCAAATTTACCTGGGGAAAAAAAAAAGAATTATTATAATCTGACCTCAGATTCCTTTTGTTTTCAGTTTTCTCTGTTCTTTCAGACAAAAAAATAAGCACCAGAACAAAATTTCTTTCAGTATAAATAGAATGTTTTGCTTAACTCACAGTAATAAAATTCACTTCCATATAACAACTGCCTTAATTTTGCAACTGTCTGAAATTGGGAAATGTTTCTATATGAAAGGCAAAGGTTTCTTTCAGATAGTTTAAAATACAAAATTTCACTTACACAGTTGCACACATTTTTTTATCCTACTCTTTCTTGTTTTTTAATCAAAGTTATTACCTGAATTAGACTTTACCCTGCAAGTGTTCCAACTCATCCCAAAGCTTTTTTCAGCAATGAAACCAATGAAATAAACAATTTTTAGATCTGTCATTAAAACTCACTGACTAAAAAAACCCCTCAGATGAACAGAACCAAGGACAAGATGATCTTGGAAAATGTAAAATTGAAGACTGTCAAGAGAGACTTTAGGGCCTTGGGTCAACTGATCAAGGGAGTGGGAGCACAGGTGTTTTTTTCTTCTATCCCCTCTGTTGCAGGGGCCAACCCAGAAAGGCTGAGGTGGACCCATCAGATCAATTCTTGGCTTCAAGCCTGGTGTCATCAGCAGGACTTTGGATTTTTCAACCATGGGTCAACTTACAGGATGCCAGGCCTACTGGAGGCAGATGGGGTGCATCTCTCTCAATGGGGGAGAAGGATTTTATCACGGGAGTTGGCTGGACTCATTAACCATGCTTTAAACTAGATTTGAAGGGGGGAGGGGGGAAAACCTGGCTCATAGGGAACAAGCCTGTGACGTTTGTGGGGTGTTGTGCCAGCTCTGCCGTTACATCAGAGGATGTGCCGGTCAGGTGGAGCTCTAACAGTGGTTACTCGCTCAAATGCCTGTACACTAATGCAC